>PVLA01000023.1:0-600000 GCA_004027455.1 Hydrochoerus hydrochaeris | reverse complement strand
AGCCAAATGTGACACTTTAAAGGAATAGAAAGCCTTAGCAAAAATTTTGTAAATTAGTACCAAGTAGAAATTTTAGAGCAAGAAAATGTAAACTAAAAATCTCAGGGTGGGCTAAAGCAGAATGGGGATGACAGAGGAAAGAGTTAGTGAATTTAAAGATGGAAAAATAAGAATTACTTTAACAATAGATGAAGAGAAAACCAGTATTTAAGAACCTGTTGAAAATAGCAGCAAAAGTCATATTTGTGTCACCAAGGGTTTCAGGAAGAGCAAAAGGAGAGGGTAAACTGAAAACACTTTTTGAAGAAATAATGGCTTACGACTTGTTAATTTAATCCAAAATTAGAAACCCAAATAGATAAGCTCAGACGAATTCCACCCCAGAAACAACATAAAAAAACTGCTGCAAATTAACAAAAATATCTTGAAAACAGCCAGAGAGAAATGATTCATTACCTATCACCACATTTGTATGGCATTGCAAATGACAGCTACTTTCCCTTTAGACACTCCAGGGTTCAAAATAAAGTACTGCATAATTTTCCAAGTTATAAAAGAAAGGAATTATCATCCCAGAATATTGTGTTCAACACATATTCTTCAGAAATGGAGGTGAAATGAAGACATGCTCACATGTGAAACATAATTCATTATGAGTCAAAGGACTCTATAAATCTACCAAAAACAACATTCTTCAGAGGGAAGGATATGAAGAGGAACTTTGAACATAAGCGTCAAAGAACGAACACTAGAAAATGTAAAAGTACAGAAAAAGAAAAGAGGTTTTTTTTTTCCTCTTAGATTACTCAAATAATGGCTGATCATTATGAAAAATAACCAAACTTTGTCCTGATCTAATTCTCAATGTGGCAGAGGTAATTTTAAAGAAAAATATTACAGAAGATGTTAAAGGACCTACATGTTGGGAGTAGAACTATGTTCCCTTTGAAGTGGTAATTCCACATTCTAGGCTCTTTTAGTTTGCTACCATCATCTTTATTTCCTGTAAATTTCTTATAATCAAAGGTTTGTTAGCTCCACATTGACCATTATTTCTTATTTGTCTTTAAAAATTCTGAAGTTTATTGATTTATTTATTTGATGCAAAAGATGTACGGGTTGTCCACATATAAGGGCCACCCACATAGAAGTGTGTCATGTGCCCAGTCTTTCTAAAGCTATTTTTATGCCTGATTTTCATAAATCTACAATTAATTTGAAATTTGATATTTCTTAAAATGTGTAATATTTCTCTAGAAATTCAAATTTAGATATATTATTTTAGTGATTTCAAACACCCAAGGAATGACATTTTAAAAATAGGTTCATTTAAATATTTCAATTCCTAATTATAAAATAATTTCAGAACATGGAGGGAGGGGAAAGAGAATGTAAAAATATTTAAGATCTATTGTGTCCATGTAATGTATATGTTAAGTACTACAAGCATGTACTAACAAATAAAAAAGATGAATCATCTTTCTTTCATAGTCATTGTGTAGTAGATTTCTCTTTGTTACTTTTTAAATTGCTTAACCAAAATATTTGACACCAACAAGTTAAATGGGGAAAGGTTTATTTCAGTTCACCGTTTGTAGATTGTTTTCCAGTGCATAGTCCTGTTTCCATGCCTCGGGGCATGGCAGAGAGGCATACAGAGAAGAAACAGTGCACGGCCTGGCAGGCAGAGAGAGCAAACAGCAGTCAGCACCAGAAATGCTCTTTTTGTCTTTTATCCCATTCAGGCTGCCAGTCCTTTGGGTGGCACTACCTACACCCAGGGTGTGCCTTCCCAATTGGCACCTAGAATAACGCTAAGTCAGTCAGTGAGTCGGGGCAGTTCCTAGGGTGGATACATCGTACGGGACATGAAGGACAGATAGAATATCACTGCTTGCTTCTTGTCACTCGCCACTTGCTGCTGTGCTGTCTTCTGCCTTCAGCCCGCTGCGATGTCCTTCTGCCTTCCACCCTGACAGACAACTATGAACTGAAACCTCTACAAACTGTGCCAAATAAACCTTTCCTCTTTTATCTTCTGGGTGTAGCGTATTTTGTCTTAGAAATGAGAAAATACTAAGATAGAACATTAGCTCTTAGTTTTCTATTTTTAAAATGTTTTAATAGGAATTGAATAAATTTCTTTTTCTTTTATTGACCTACCTTTGTAAGGAAAGCAATAAAAGAACAAGTACACCAAGGCTGTGCTAAGGGTTTTAGCTCTCCCCTTCATTGAAATGAAGTCTTTAACTATTTTTATAAGTACATATATTGATTCAGTCATGTTTTTGTTTGTTCACTGTGTATTTATTAGGAAACTCTTCTATGATTGGGTTCATGTAATAGAGAAAAATTTCCATTCTCCAAAAGAAAATAAGACAGCTGGTGACTGGTAATTGACATCCCTCTGTGACTTCACACCTATCAAATTAAATCAAATTCAGGAGTTGATTGGGCATGGCTACCAAAAGTTTACATGATTATCAAGTTACACAGTTTTGTGGCTGAAACCTATAATGGTCCTTGAGCGCCCAACACTATCACCAGCATTATATATTGTTTTAATTTCAAGTAAAATCAACTCAATTCTATCTCTGCAGGGTATGAACTTGAGTTCCTTGGTCTGAGTGATAGGATATTTATTTTCCTACAAACATATCTCAGATCCAATACTGGTTTTTATTTTCATCTTGGCATTTTTTTCCAATACAAAGTTTTTGGGTGATTTTTCATGATATAATGTATATCAAGTTATTATTGAATTCTATAATTTGCTGACATATGCTCCGAAAATGTTCTAATAGAATAAACCTCATGGATCTCTCTTACAAAAACCTTCCTTACCTCACAAAGGAGAATATGTCATTTTTTCATGAATACTTTGTGTCAAGAAAAATAAGAAAATATCAGAGAATAAATGTTTGAAGAGAAATGTACATGCATATGACTTGGTGAAAGTTTTTTTTTTTTTAACTTCAGTAAAATGTGGGAAGTTGGATTATCCTTTCAGCTTGAATCTTTGCACTATGGAGTTTCAATTTCAGAAGAATTGAATGTAATACTGTCATGGCTTATATCTAGATGCCTCCCCACAGACTCATGGACTCACATGGGACTTTTCCAAGGTGACTGGTCTAGAGTGTATGAATGTGGATAATGGTGCAGGAATATGGATAAAAATGTAGGTCTAGAAGTAGGTGGGCAGCCTTAATCCTAGTATTACATTATGAATCAATCCCAGCATCACATTCTTGTTCCCAGCAGTACACATCTTTGATTCAGCCTCCTCTGAAAAGCCCCACCTATGAGTACTTGAGGATTTGGGGGGACATCTAGATACAAGGCATAACATTAACTGAAACCTAAACAACAATAATAAACCTTGTGACAGCCAGAGAACTGGGGGAGGGCATCTGGATACAAGCCTTAACATTAAGTGAAAATAAAACACAGCCATAAACCTCTGTGACAGCCAATTTAAAAATAAACAATGAAGAATTTTGTTTTTATGGACTTTGATATTAAGCTCCTGAAATAATGAAAGTAATTAAATATAGTATATTTACTAATTTTAAATTTGTTTTGCTAATGTGAAAATAGCACATACTAGTTACATACAACAAATCTGAGCCTTATATGATTTTTTGGTCATTTTTTGGAATATATAACTGGATCTTTTTTATGTATTATAAATTTTTCCAATGGCTGTGAAATATTAACGGTAATATATGCTTTGCAAATATGAATTTTGTTATCACATGCTACAGGTTTATATAAAAATAATATTTTATTAAGGATTTATGGCATTTAAAATGGTTTAACTTTCATAGTATTTCTACAAATATCTTTTTTATAAACAATTTTGGATTTTTCCCAAAATATGCACAATATCATCATAACTTCAGTGAAAAGGCAAAATGCTGCCAATATCACAGAAGCAAGTAAGCTCCTCTCACACTAACTATATCTCAGGCACTCCAAAGAGCTCTTCATCTTTATTCCACCAACGTATAATTTTGCCTATTTTTATGCTTCTTAAGTGGAATTATTTTGTAATTCTAGATCCTCCTGTTCAATATTGCTTTTTTAAGATCTACCACATTGTGGGTTGTGTGTAGCTGTAGTTTTGCCCTTGTTTGTATTTTATAATGTTAGTACGTATAATATAATTTTCAGTGAATCAGTAATAGATATTTGAGTTGCCTAGAAGTAGAATTGATTACATATCAGCTAGACTCTCACATACTGGACTTTAATAGAATTTGTCAAAGGATTTTTCAAAGTGCTTAAATCAATTTTCATTGTCAGTGCTGCATATTTTGATTACTTTATTTCCATTTGATATTTGCAGTTTTATCTGTTTTCTAAGACATAAGCATTAAATTTGATACATGGTGCTATATAATGGTAGTTTTAATTTATGTTCTCTCATTATTTTGTGTTGTTGAATTGTTTTTAACCTATACACTGGCCATTTGAATTCTGTGAAATAGATATTCTATCCTTTTGCATGTTTTTCCATCGGATTGTCTTTCACTGTCCTTTTTGTTGCAGTTTTGAACATAAAATGTATCTCTTGTCAGAGATAAATATTATATGTAGATATGTATTATCTCAATGTATATCAATGAATGTTCTTGCATTTTTCAACATTATCTTCAATGTAATGGAATATAAACTACTATTTTAAAGCTTTTAATTTTAAAGGAATTTCTGCAGTACAAAAGTCACAAAAAGCCTTCATAAAATTTTTCCATAATGTTAGTATACAAATATTTAGGCATAAAATATCAATGCTACTATGAAATATGAATCTATATTTTGTTTGGGTTTTATGGGATGGGTTTCTTATTTTGGTTAATGCTCCTTTTCTGTTCTAGTATTCAGTTGGGCTCTTACACTGCATTTACATTGCCAGTTTCCTTAGTCGCCTTCTATCTATGACTCATTTTTCTCACTTTAAAAATTAATAGTTTTGAAGCATAATGGAGTTGTTTGTGGAATGCCCCTCAGTTGACATTCAATTGATGTTTTCAAAGGATAAAATTACACTGTTCTTTTTTGAGAGACTACAGCAGCAGTGATAGTTCCTTTTTATTGATGCATATTATGAGCTCTATGGTAATACGTCTTATTAGTGGGATTACTCAGAATCTGTCAGTTCCATGATCTCTGCCGTTTTTAATCCACTGCAAGTTAACTTTATTTTTTTTTTTTACAATTTCATTCAATGAAAATTTTGGAAAAAATGAGATGATGCAAACACACTGTCATTTAGTGTTTAATAAAGAATTTTTCCAGGAAATTAGTAATATGATCTTTTAAAGTTATTTTTGTCTCCCTCATTTTTTCCACATTTATCAGTACTTTGGTTAAGGATTTGGGAGCTAGACATATCTAGCTGGTATGATAAATAATTAAACAATTATTTATCTTGCCTAAAATCATAACTATTACATCCTTTATTTCTTTTGATGTTTGATTTTTCTTCATATTTAGTTCTATAAACCAAATTAGCATTTCATTTCTGTTTGTGAAGTACAGCTTGGTCACTTTTTATTCCATATGGCAGTCTACCTGATCCCGCACTATTTGTTAGGCAGCTCATTAATCCACCCTAGCACTGTTGTGCCACCTGTACCATAGGACACATTTAGGTGCAGACCTGCAAACCTAAAGATTCTGTTCTGTTATTATTGATTGAGTTAGTTTGTAATTTAGTTAGTTAGTTGTTTTGGTAATCCAACTCAGGGCATTTATACTGAGTTTCATCCTTTCATTTTAACTTTTATTTTTGTTTTATTTTTCTAAGCCATTACATCACTCATGTTAGCCTTGAATTTGTGATCTTTCTACCTCAGCCTCCCAGCATGCTCAGATTACAAGCATGTTCCACCATACTCAGCTTTATATTGTCTCTATCAAGTGATTGATCCTTGACCAATACTATGATGTCTTTAATTAAAGAATGTGACTTTATACTAATTCTTAGTATTTTGTAGTGTAATTTCTGCAACACTAATTAGGTATTTTTTTCTGTATGGATGTTAAATTGTATAAAATCCATTGAACTACATACATTAAACTATATATTTTTCCTTTTGTGGTGAATTTTGAAAATTTCACTAGTAGCTTTAGATAAAATTTTAATGTTTTTATTCAAAAAAATACATATATACAATCAATTCACATAAATCTGTGTCACCAAATTTTATCGTTCCGTAATGACAAATACTAAGTCCTTTCTTCTAACGACACTGAAGTTTACAAAATATTGCTGTTGTTAATTCTATTTACCTTGTTGTGCCATGGAAAATAAGAATTTATTACTCCCCTCACCACTTTTTTTTTCGTACCAGAGTTTGCACTCAGAGCCTTGAGTTGCCAGGGGAACATCCTACCACTAAGCGACTTTTTCAGATCTTTCCGCTTTCCCACTAGAGCACCGTATTTGTTGACTGATCTCTTCCCATCTCCCCTTTGCCCCTTACTGTCTTCAGTCTGCTGACCACGATTCAACTCTTACCTTTTATGAAATAAACTTTTTTATTTATATGTGAGGTCATATGGAATGTGTCTTTCTATGCCTAATTTATTCCACTTAAGTCCGCTAGGTTCAACAATGTTGTGGCAAATCACAAGATTTGATACAACTTCATGGTTAAAAATATTCCATGGTATTATGTTTTCATTTGTTTTTACAACATTTTTTAACTCTTTGTTCATTAGTGTATATCAAGTTTGATGGTGTAAGCTAGCTGATGTATTATTTATCATTTTTAAATGTTAATTCACCCTATATTCTTCATCAAATCTAATTTTGTTGTGATATACATTATTGTTTAATTAAATATTTTGTTCTTTAATTTTTAATTCAATGACTAATTATTTCCATTTTTCTCTTTTTAATGATTTTGTAAAACTTATTATCATGGTTTTGCTAACTTTGACAAATGAATTAAAAAATGTTTCCTCTTTTTCCATTCTTTGGAAAGTATGTGAAAAACTGACCTGATTTCTTCCTTGATCGGTTGAGAAAATTTAACCAGTCAGGTTCATTGACTTGAAGATTTCTTATGGAAAGATTTTCCTACTTGTGTATTAATTTATTTTAACTAAATTTAAAATTTTAAGATTTTCCATTTTGTTTTGAACCATTGGTAGTGTTTAGAGCTGTATCTACTTAATTCTTCATATTAGTCATTTCCACATTTTTATCTTAATCTTGCTGAAAGTCAATATAGTTTTCACAAACTGATATTTGATTTTTGCATTTAATTGTCACTGCATTATTTTTACTCATTTTATTTACAACTTAAGTGTTATCTTTGTTGTTGTTGAACTAAAATAGTGTGCCTTTCTTTTTCTATAGATTTTTTATTACTTTTTTGTATTGTATATCTTTGTGAAAATTTTTTAAAGTATTTCTTATATTTGGAGTTCATCAGACTTGATACCTTTCATCAAATTCATGAAAATATTAGTCACTTCTGTTTTTAAAATATGGCTCTGTCCCTTTCTTCCATTCTTTCTCTTTCTCGTATTTCAAATATATCAGTTTGTGTATTTTATGCTTGTTATATTGCTTTGACTTCTTCCTTACTTTCTCCCATGCTTTTTGTTTGGATGTGTTGTTCAGCTTTATGTTGCATTGCACTGAAAGTCTTTTCAGCAAGTCAAATCAGCTGATAGAAGCATGTATGGAGCCCTTTAATTCTGTAGTGTGTCAGTGTTACTAGAATTTTAATTATTCCATTGTTTCAAGCTTACCCTTAGTTCTTTAGTAAAGTGTTTACTCTCATTATTTTCTTACATGTATTAACCATTTCCCTGTAAAATGTCTCAGTTTATTAAATTATGTGCCACTACTCCAGTCATCTTTTGACATGCTAACAAATCATGCATCTGCCATTGCTCTAATGATGTGTGTAAGTAGTACCTTCTTGTAGGACATTTTCTGGAGGCAGAGACACTGTATAATGGATATTTTGAGTAATTATTTATAAACTTTTAAAGAGAAGTGAAATGCAGATTATAAAAGTTATTTAATGGATTACCAAGTACATAAAGCAGATGAGGCTCACCTATCTATTTTCTAATTTATGAAATCATGATTTGTTAAAGTGGAGATAAAGTAGTGAAAAATATTATACTAGTAATAAATTGCTTTTATGGGTTTTATCTTACTCGAATGATTAAAGCATTTTAATTTTAGATTTTGTAGTTCTCTAAGTAATTTAGAACTGAGTGTATTATTGAGTGAGAATAAATATGATTTAATCATTAAAATTAGAAAAGCAATCTTGACCTTAAATCCAGAGAAACAAAACCATATGTGATTTTAATGGTATAGATCTATAGCTTATAAAACAATGACAATAACAAAAATCTATTATTGCCAAAAGTGACTATACTTCTTGCAAAAGAAGAAAGAAATTTCACTGCATGATTAGGTAAAGGAGGATATTTCCAGGAGGGATAACAGAGACTAAATATATACTAATCAGAGCACGGTGGCCCACACCTATGATCCCAGCACTCTGGGAAGATGAGGTAGGCAGACTGCAAGTTCAGACTCAGAGTGGGTAACTTCGTGAAATATTGTCTCAAAATTAAAGAAAATAAAATTAAAATGGGCTAGAGATACAACTCAGTGCAAAGACCTAAATTCAACTCCTAATATTCCTAATATTGCAAATAAACAAATAAATCTTTTAAATACATTTTGTTTCCCTCAGTTACACTTGATCTTTATTTAGTTCCTGTGTAGTTCAAGTTTACCTAATAGGATTAGATAATTAGCTTAAAGTGACATACTCAAATACCCAGAACTCTTTTACTCATCAATATGGAAATTGATTGGCTTTCAGAAATCATTTCATGTGCTTCATCAAGAAGAAAAAGCAGGATATGGATAGTCTTTATTTAATTTAATAAACATGTAAACATATTAGGTGATGCAAAATTTCAAATCTCACATATTTGGAACCCAAAGAAAGGAAGTGAATAAAGAAATTAAGATATGTCATATACATGTACCAACTCCACACAAGGAATGTAAGCATTATACTTATATACTAATAAACTAGAATTTTAAAAAAGTTAAATATAATAGCTACATCTTGGAATTGGCCTCTCAGATTGATGAAATATGGTAGTCAGTCCTTAACTTATGAACATTCAAGTTGCAAACACTCATGTGCACAGTATAAGACTCAAAAGTGTACTGCATGAGACTCATTTTGTGGGATTATGAGCTAACCCAACTCAGAAAAATTCTCTTAAAAAGGATCTCATTTGTTACTTGAGGAATTACTGTATTTATATAAAGTGGAAGTCTTCTCTGCCAGGAAGAAAGACAAACTCATGTCATTTGTAGAAAAATGGATGCATCTTAAGACCAAAATGTTAAGTGAAATTAATCAGACTCACAACCTTAAATGTCATATTATTTCTTTTATAGAAGAAACCCAGAGCAAAAATGTAGAGCAAAATAAAGGTAGATAGTAGCAATAAAGGGAGTTAAGTGGTTCTCAGTGGAGAAGGATGTCATGAGATGGAGGGAACGAGGAAAGAAAGAGAAAAGGGATGAAAAAGGAACTGTAATGTGTTATATCCATGTACCAAGTCCTTATGAGGCATGTAAACATTACATACTGCCAACATGTACCGGAGATAAGTAGATGGGGGAGTGATGGGGAGGAAAAGGCAAGGGGATGAAAAGATGAATTAAGATATGGCATGTACACATACCAGCTCCACAAAAGGAATGTAAACATTATGTATTACACATATGTAATGATAAACTAAAGTTTAAAAAATAAAACATTAAAAAAGGAATTTCAGGATGGCAGCAACAGTGTTAAATCAATATAGGTGCTTTGTGGAACAAGGTACCCTGTGCTGTGAATAGGTAGATCATAGTTCCATGATTTGTCTCTGTCAATATCTTCAGTCAAAATGTCTCTTCAGAGGCATGTATTGTAATTGGGGCTGAGGGTATACTTCAATTATCAAACAGATGTTGCAGAGTGGCTTGTTTTAGCATGACTCAAGTCTTCTCACTGAACTGTTCTCTGTATTCGATAGCTTAGTGAAGAATACGCTCATCACTTCAGTCATTGAAGCTAGGAATTTGGAGTCAGTTAAAATAGTCTATCTTTATTGTCATCTACACCTGTTCAGTTGTCAAGTCTTCTCTGTCCATTAAACTCCTGGCATAATAGAGATAACCACTGATTCTTACTGGTGTTAGTGAAGACCTCTAAATGTATTTCTTTTGTTTGTTTCCCATTCAGTTATTTTTCATGCTGCACCACTTACATTTCTGGATATATTATCATTTTATCTTCTACTTAAAACTTTAGATTCCTTTTCATTGACTTTAGGAATATATCTATGTTGAGGAGACAACATGCTGAGTAGAGGAGGAGCCTCACTCAGAGTTATTCAGATAAATTCAAATAAAGCAGAGGTAATTTGAAGAAAGAGGAGGGACATACCACCCTGAAGCTAAAATCAATCTGACATGAGATCTGACTAGCAGAGCAAGCGAAAATGAATAAAGGATTTCATAAAATGGCCAGCCAGCCCCCACAACTGCCACCGCGTTGCTAGATTGGAAAGACTGCTGACCATACTTGGAATCTTAGAAGATAAAGAAGAAGGAGGTGTAGATTGAAGCAGAAGGAGGAGGAAGTTGAAGAGAAGGAGGAGGAGAAAAAGGAAAATAAAAGAAGAAGAAGAAGAAGAAGAAGAAGAAGAAGAAGAAGAAGAAGAAGAAGAAGAAGAAGAAGAAGGAGAAGAAGAAGAACAACAACAACAAGATAAGGATACCTTAAAATAATATGACTAAAATAAACCATACAGGACAGACTTAGGATATAAGGTCCCCTGCTTCCCCTGCCTTCCTCCAAACAGAAGATGCTACAGTCCAGTGGTAAATGCTGCAGACACAAACTGCTCCTTCTCTGATGATAGGCCAGTTTTCCTTTCTTTTTCCTTCCTTTTCTTGTTTTTTCTTTTCTTCCCATTCTTTTTGTGCAACAGAGTTTTAACCAGAATGACCAGGAATAAGATTAAAGACAATGGAGGTGCAGAGTAAATGGTTCAGATAATCCTTCCCTGTGACCTGAGGTTGGACAGGCATGGGGAATTAAATAACCTTGCATCTTGGGACTGAACAGCATGTCCCCAGGCTGTGGAGAGTGGGAGCAGAAAGACACCACACAGTACCCCCCCCATCTTATCAGAGGAAGTTACTACAGCAAAGTAGTACAATAGTACTACAGCTGCTCTACTACAGCAGAGGTGGTAACTGTGGTAGTGAAACTTGTGAAGCAACACATGGTAAATTAGCCCCACCATCTCTGTAGAGGAGTAAGAATTGGGATTGAGCTGCCTTCACCTGCAACAACAGGAGCAGAAGACCAGACCATATCACAGCATCCCATCCCACACTACAACAAAGGACATGAAAGGGCATAAACTTGACAGAAGAGGAAAACAGAAAGTTGAGCAAGGACCAGGAAGAGCCAAAATTGTGTTTGACTGGGAACAGCACCCTGTCTGTCAGCAAACAATTGAGAAACTAGGAGAGAGACGGTGCCAAGAGAAACAGAGTAAGGGGTGGGAAGCCACTAAAGAACACATGGAAATTATTGATTAAAGACTATAGTCCCAGATCCCTAAATATGGAGGCCAAGATCAGCCTCAAATCAGTACAAACTCTACTGAAACATTGGCAGTGTTATCCAGTAGTTTTACACTCTTGTCAGACACCATGGGGAATTTTGTTTTTATTATTTTATTTGATTCTCCTCCTTCTCCTTCTCCTCCTCTTTCTCCTCCTCCTTTTTCTTCTTCTCCTCCTCCTTTTCCTCCTCTTCCTCTTCTTTCTCCTCTTCCTCCTCTTCATCCTCCTCCTTTTTTGCTGGTGTGTTTCCTATTCCTTTTCTTTTTTAAAAATTTTGTGTTTTACCTTTATTTTTGTTTTTAATCTATTCATCTTCTTTCTTCCTTTCTTCAGTTTACCTCTTCATATAAGTGAAAAGTTTCTCTATTTTTTCTGGTCAACTTCAATCATCCCTTGCTTATTGCTTCATTCTTTTTCTTCTTCCCTCTTCTCTAGTAATCTTTTGCCTGGTTTCTACTGTATTTCTTTTCAATTATCTCTATTCTATCAACTATCCTTAAATTTTCTCAGCACAGCATAAAATCACTTTACCAAGGGGAAACACTTTGCATACAAGCTCCCAATTTATGACTGATTCTGTTACATAACTATAGATTTTGCTCCTGTGTTTAAAGGTACAAAATTAATAATTATGATACTTTATCAATTTCTAAATTGTGCTCGATGCTATTGTTATTGCTTATTATACTACTTTAGCTAAGATGTCATATCTATTTTAATCAGTTGTTCTCACTTGTGTAAAAATACTTGAAAGTTGTGGAGTAACAAACGTCACCACATCTCACTCTGAGTTAATTGAAAAGATCTTGGGGAAGACACAAACCAAAGACCTCCTATACACAAAAGTCATCCTTGAAGAATGCATATTACATAGAAAGGCTTTGATACTAGTGATAAAGCTATTACAAAAACTTACAATAATCAACACAGAAAAAAAATAAAGAGTTTGAATTAGAAAATGACAAGATAGCTAGGGGTAGTAGTACATGCTGGTAATCCCATCAGTTGGGAGGCAGAGGCAGGAGGATTGTTGCATTCTTGAGATCACTGTAGGCTAGAAAGTGAGCTCAAGATCAGTCTGAACTGCACAGCAAAATCTTATTTCAAAAAGACACACACACAAAGAGACAATGCACACAAACAAAATGCAGCCTCAGACTGCCAATCTACCCAGAAAAACTCCAGGAGACAGCAACATAGAGAAAAATGAATCACACACACCTGAATATCTATATGATAACAACTAAAGTAAATAAACAAATCCATAGGCTACAGGGAAAATAAGATTAGAAATAATCTCTCAATTTAAAAAAGAAAGAAATTTCAACTTTCATAAAGGAATTGTTAAGAAAAACTAGAGTAGAGGTAGATTGAAAATATGTGATGATAAGAAAAGGATGGAAATCATGGATAAGCACTATAGGAAAGAATGAAATGCATGCTAGAGATTCATAGAGATACCCAGGAAACTAAAAATTCCATTGCAAGCTGGCAAACATGTTTGAATGAAACTGAACACAGGGTTTCAGAAATTGCAGACAGGATTCTGGCTAATGATCATGAAAGGAAATAGCTCTTAAAAATAACAAAATATAAGGAACTAACAATTCAACAGATATGAAAAAAGGTAAAGGAAAATAGTATAAGACCAATAGATAACAATGAAAAAGCAGGAGTCAACACATATGACATAAAAAAATTTTCAGAAGAAATAGCAGAAAATTTCCCAAGTAGGGGAACAGAATCTGACAAACAGATAAGTAAAGCATGTAGAACTTCAAACAGCCATAATCAAAATAAATCTACACCTAGACATATACTAATCATGATAATATTAAAGCTGGTATAGAAATGAAACAGACATATCAAGAAAAGCCCATTAGAATCACAGCAGACTTATCAACACAAACCCTCACCTCAAGAAGAGCTTGGAGTGAAGTATTTCAAGCCCTGAAAGACAACAACTTCCAACCCAGACAGATGAATCTTGCAAAACTATCTTTCAAAATGGAGAAAAAAGATACTTCCATGACAAAGAACAGCTAGAGAAATTTATGATCACCAACCCAACACTTCAAAGGGTACTGAGAGATATTCTAGATGGAGATAAAAATGACCACAATTCCAAGAACAACAAGAAGAAATGACCAAACATGAAAAACAAATAAACAGGAAAAGATTAGGGAAACAACCGCAGGAATATAACATGACAAAGATAAGTCAATGTTGCAATTTATGGGCTATGATGAAGTCAGACCCTTGAGGGAAGTATATAGCAGTGACTTCCTATATGTGAGAAACAGTGAGCTTAAATAATCAACCTAATGTTGAGCCTGATGCTTCTAGAAAAAGAAGTCAAGCGCAAAGCCAATAAAAGTGAGAAAATTATAAAGATCAGAGAAGATATTAATGCAATGGAGATTAAGAAAACAATGCAAGGGATTAATAAAGCAAAGAATTGATTCCTTGAAAGAACAAATAAATTTGACACACATTTGTCTAATCTTACCAAAAAAATGGGAAAAAAAGACTGAAATTCTTGCAATGAGGAAGAAAAAGGGTAAAATCACTATGGATTCTTGAACACTTAGAAGATCATCAATATCTAGTTTTAAAATGTTTACTCTTATAGGAGGGAAAACACAGAAGAAGTGGACAGATTCCTAGATATGTATTAATTATCAAAGCTAAATGAAGATTATATAAAAAGTCTGAATAACTCAATATCAGTCAATGAAACTGAAAATGTAATTAAAAATTTGCCAACAAACAAGAGCCCAGGTCCTGATAGACTCACTCCTGTTTTCTACAAGAAATTTAGGGAAAATTTAATACCCATACTCTTCAAAACCTTTAATGAAATTAAACAGGAAGCAATACTTTTTAACTCATTCCAAGAGGCAAGTATTACCCTGATACCAAACTCAGAGTAAGACCCAACCATAAAGAGAACTATAGGCCAAAATCTCTAATGAATATGGATGAAAAAAGTCCTCAGTAAGGTACTAGCAAACAGAATGTAGCAAATCATCAAAATTATACACCATGACCAAGTGGGATTCATCCAAGTAATACAAGGACAATTCAACATATACAAATCAATAAATATAATACACCATATCAACAGAGTCAAAGACAAAAATTATATGATCATGTACAACACCCATTCATGATAAAAACTACAGAAAATAGGAACAGATAGCCTTTACCTCAGTCTGATAGAAACCAAATGACAAACCAACAGTCAACATCATACTAAATAGACAAAAACTGAAATTTTTCACTCTAAAATCAGGAACAAGACAAGGGCATCCACAATACCCACACCTATTCAATATAGTTCCAGAAACACTAGCCAGAGCAATTAAACAATTGAGAGAAACTGAAGGAATAAGAATAAGAAAGGAAAAAAGTTAAATTACCATTATTTATTGATGATGCGATACTCTACATAGAAGACCCCAAAGCTCCACCAAAAGACTTCTAGATTTAATCAACAAATTCAGTAGCATAACTGTATACAAAATCAACACTCAAAAATCAATTGCACTCTTTTACATAAAAAAACTCAGTGAGAATGAAATTAGGGAGGCAAAATCCTTTACAATAGCATCCTAAAAAAATGAAACTCTTAGGAATCAGTGTAATAAAGGAAATAAAGTATATATTTTACTTCCTTTGTTTCTTTCAAAAATTGAAGAAGATATCAGAAAATGGAAAATTATGCCTTTCTCAAATATAGGAAGAACAAACATGGTGAAAATAACCATGCTCCCAAAATTGTTATACATATTTAATGCAACCCTGTTCAAACTACCACTAGCAAACTTCACAGAACTAGAGAAAATATTCCTAAAGTTCATCTGGAAGCAGAAGTGTCCTAGAAGAGCAAAGGTAATCCTGGGCCAAAAAGTCAAGGAAAGAAGCATCACAATGCCTGACTTGAATTACACTATAAATCTACCACGATGAAATCAGCATGGTACTGGTAAAAATAAAATAAAAACAGACCTGAGGATATGTGGAACAGAATAGAACATACAGCTACAACTATAAACACACTCAGGCATCTTATCTTTGACAAAGGAGCCAAATATGTTCACTGGAAGAAAGACAGCTTCTTTAATAAGTGCTACTGGAAAAACTGGCTCTTTACATATTGAAGACTAAAACTAGGCCCATGTTTATCATCATGCACTGAACTAAAGAAAAATGGGTCAAAGTTCTATATATTAAGCCAGAAGGACTCAATCTAGTGGAGGAGAAAGTATGTAGAAATCTTTAAGACATAGATGTAGGTAGAGTGTTCATGAACAAAAACCAAACTGCATGGGAAATATTTCAAAAATCAACAGTTGGGATCTCATTTCCTTGAGAAGCCTTTACACAACAAAATAAATCACTAACAAAGTTAAAAGACAACCCAGAGTGGGAAAAAATTAGTCCATTTTCCCTCAAACGAAGGACTTCTATCTACAATATATAAAGAATTGAAAAAAATCAGATTCCCCGAATTCAAATATTCAAACAAAATATGGACATCTGAGATGAATACATACAAATAACAAATAGATATATGAAAAAATGTTTAACATCACTGGTCTTTTGAAGCATGCAAATTAAAACAATACTGAGATTCCATCTCAAAACAGAATGAATGACTATCATTAAGAAATCAACCAATAACAAATGCTAGTGGGGTTTTAGGGAAAAAGGAAATCTTCCCTACTTCTGTTGGGACTGTAGACTGGTGAAATCACTGTGAAAACTAATGAAACCACTAGTTTTTTCCTCAAAAAAACTAGGATTAGAGGTCCAATTCCACCCAGCTATTCTCTTTCTAGTTATCTAACCAGAAGAACTAAAAACATCATACCACAGTGATACATGTGCACCTGTGATTACAACAGCACAATTTGTAATATCTAAATCTTGGAAATAACCCAAATTCTCATCAACCAAGGAATGCATGAAAAGAATGTGGTATTTTTGTACAGTGGGGTACTATTCAACCCCAAAGAAGGATCCAGTTGAGACTTTTATAAACAAATGATGTAGCTTGAAATCATACTCAGTAGTAAAAAATAAGTCATACTCATATAATATAATATTGTCTCCCCGGTATGTGAAACTAAAAGAGTAAATAAGTTCTAAAATTCACATTACGTATTGTGAAATGGGAAGCAATTGTTCAAAAGGAAAAAGGAACTAGGACAGGGAAAGGGGAAATGACAATACGGAAAAGGGAAAAATGCAAGTTGGTTATACTATTAGCGCCTCTTAGTTCATTAAAAAGGAAGGTTTGTACTAATATTAATTGGAGAAATCTTTATGCCTATGTCTTGTACCATTTGCAACTACTTTAAAGATAGCAACATGTAATGTATTAACTATTTATTCTATTATTTTGCTATGAAATTTTATTTTATGTTGTCCCATAAAATAACAAAAGAAAAAAATTTAAACATCCAAGCTTCTTCACATGTTGTCCAAGGTTATTCTACTTCATGAAGACTTTTCTAGTGACATTTCTTGAAACTCTTTCTCATTCACATTCTGAACTATAGCTATATCTATTCCTTTTTACTTCTAGAAAATGTTATTTTTCCCCATGTCATAAACTTCCATTTATTTCTCCTTCCTATTCTCTCCTGTATATTTCTATCTATCCTTTCCATCTTCCTTTTTCTAAGATATATAGTAAGTGCAAGATATTCTTTCAATATGTGCATTTCCTTCATCTTCTTTTTTAAGTCCTTCCTTCTCTATATCCTGCACGTATTGTGTATTCTTCACTGACAGCGCCATGTAACCTGCAAATCTGGTTCTTTGTGAAATCATAAGGTACTTGCTTTGTCATAACAAATTTCACATTGAACTGATAGCCAAGGTGTGTGTTCACCTCTTCTGGGCAGATTAGCTCATAGAGTTCAGCACTAATTTTCCAAAACAACACAGTGTCTGATATTTTGTAAATGTTTCATAAATTTTATTAACAAAAAACTGAATTCTGCAGTCTTACCTTCTTAATAGGTTATCTAGAAGTGCTATTTAAGATTTCTAAGTAGGCATAATATATAATTGTAAGACGTTCAAATTTATGTACATTATATGTTATGTATGCCTATATAAACTTAACATAGTTTACAATAGAATTATAAATTTATTTTTGAGATTAAACATACTTATATTATTTTTACTATTTGTCTTGTATATTTTGTGTTTTTCCCTACAAGATAAGTATATCTTTAGTTTTCCATTGTATCCCTATTTTACAAAACGCTGGAGATTACGCGGGGCTGAATGGAGGAATGCCCACATGGGAGTTACTCAGAGAAAATCATCTAAAAACACATGTAATTGGAAGAAAGTGAAGGACTTACAGCCTGATGCCAAAATCAAATCTGAAATAAGAGACTTGCAGATCAAACAAAACATAGACTTAGGATTATATAAATAGGAAAACAGCCCACATGGCTGCCTGTGGGAACTCTGCCTGCATATGTAGCAGGAACCACCATTTTGGGAGGTTCCAAAAAACTGATGGACTGCAGGAGCATAGCAAACTAAGCCACACGGGTGACACATGCGATGTAAGACTCCTCACATCTTTTGCTGTCCTTCAGGGAACTTGGCAGCTTGGCAGCAAATGCACACATAGGGGCAAGTTAACAGGAAGCTGTTTCTTTTCCATGGGCCACCCGTTTTTCTTTCTTTCTTTCTTTCTTTCTTTCTTTCTTTCTTTCTTTCTTTCTCTTTCTTTCTTTCTTTCTTTCTTTCTTTCTTTCTTTCTTTCTTTCTTTCTTTCTTTCTTCCTTCCTTCCTTTCTTTCTTTCTTTCTTTCTTTCTTTCTTTTTTTCTCTTTCTTTCTTTCTTTCTTTCTCTCTTTCTTTTCTTTCTTTCTTTCTTTCTTTCTTTCTTTCTTTCTTTCTTTCTCTTTCTTTCTTTCTCTCTTTCTTTTCTTTCTTTCTTTCTTTCTTTCTTTCTTTCTTTCTTTCTTTCTTTCTTGATGAGCCATAGCAGCTAACTAAATCACCTAGTGATAGTAAGGTTAGGTACTACTGAGGCAGTGATACAGAGAGTGGAACAACATCAGCCCTCCTGCCCTGCTCCCAGCAGCATGAGAGAGGCATGGTGGAATTAAAGCCATCTTACCCCAGGTGGGGAAAAAAGCGGGAAGTCAAATGCCTCACTATCTTTCTCCCAATAGCATGAGAGCGAAGAGAGCAGGACAGTGAATCCTTCTACAGCATTTCTCCTACCCTGATTCCAGCAGCAGAAGAGGAGAAAGAAGAGTGGAAAAGAGGAGGCCATGCAAGGTTGGGAGGGGCCTCCTGCACAGCGACCTGGCAGCAGCCTCAGGCTGTGTCTGTTTGATGATGCCACAGCAGCTGGGAGAGCAATGCAGAGAAAACAGGACAAGGAGCCACGGGCTGCCCATCGAGAGACATCAAGAAAGATGGATCATGAAGATACGGAACCAAACTCCACATCAAGAGGCCAAGATCAGCTCTACATCCAGCACTAAGTCTATTGCAGACTTGGTATAGTTACACACTACATATTGGAGCTCTGATGTGGAAAATTCCACAGAACCAAGGGCATTAAAGGAATTTTGCAATTTTTGGAGGGTTTTTTTGTTATTATTGTTGTTTCGTGTTTATTTGCTTGTTTTGTTGCCTTTTTTCTCTTTGAGTTTTATTTTAATTTTTTGGTTTGTTTAGGTTTTTGTTTTTATAGATGGATCAACCAGACCAAAAAAATCAACAAAAATATATTAGAACTGAAAATATCCTGTGAACAAATGGACTTGGCAGATGTCTATAGAGTTTTCTACCCCTGAAAATCAGAATATATGTTCTTCTCAGCTACATATGGAATGTTCTCAAAGAAAGGCCACATATTAGGCCATAGAACATGGTCAAGTAAATGCAAAGGGATTCAAATTATTCCATACATATCACCCTATCATAGAAAAATACAACTGGAATTCAAAGAAACAACAAAAGCCAAATAAACACATGGAAATCGCATAACACCTTCTGGGTAGATGGATCACAAATGAAACTAAAAAAGAAATTGCAATGTAATGATAGTGCCAAAACAACATATCATAACATGGATTGAAAGAAAAGAATCTTGAGGGAAATTTGTAGTAATGGATTCTCACATCAGGAAAACTAAGGGAGCTCAAATAAACAACCTAATGTTCTACAAAAAGAAGCGCAAGTCAAGTCCAAAGCTTGAAATAGGGAGGAAAATATAAAGATCAAAGTAGAAATTAACACAGTTGAGACTAAGAAAACAGTACAAAAATGTATGAATTGAAGAACTAATTCATTGAAAGATTAAACCAAATGAGTAAACTCTAAGCCAATCTTATCATAAAAGGAGGAAAAAAGCTCATATCCAAGCAATTAGGAATTAAAAGAATCAAATCATAATGGAGCCTGCAGAAACCCAGAAGTTCACCAATAGCTACTCTGAGAAACGTTAGAATAATAAGAAGGAAAACACAGAAGAAATAGACAGATTTGTAGATATATGTGAATTGTCAAGCCTGAATCAAGATGATATAAAAGCTAAAGCAATATGAGTCCATGAAATTGAAGTTGTAATTAAAAACCCAAGAAGAAACAAAATTCCAGGTCTTGATGGATTCACTGCTGAAATCTACAAGATATTTAGAAAAGATCTAATGCCACAACTCCTCAAATTTGTTAATGAAATTTAAAGTTAAACAATACTACCATAGTCATTCCTGGAAGCAAGTGTTACAATGTTACCAAAACCAGAGAAGGATTCAACCAAAAAAGAAAACTACGGGACAATCTCTCTAATGGACATAGGTGCAGAAACCCTCAATAAGATACTAACAAACAAAATGCAGCAAATCATCACGCACATTATACACCATAATCAAGTAGCATTCATGAGGTATGCAGGGCAGTTGAGCATATGCAAATCAATAAATGTGATGCCCATATCAACAAAACCAGGAACAAAAATCATATGATGATCAACAGATGCATAAAAATAGTTTGATACTCGTTTGTCAGACTCCAACACTCATTTACAATAGAAATACTGCAGAAAATTGGAACAGATAGTCTTGCTTTCAATCTGGGAAAAGCAATCTATTACAAAACAATACCCACCATCTCACTAAGTGGTCAAAAAATGAGAACTTTTACCCTAAAATCAGTAGCAAGACAAAGATATCCACCATCATCAGTCCTATTCAGTATAGTTCTGGAAACATTAGCCAGAACAATCAGGAAAGAAATAAAAAGATAAAGATGGAAAGGAAGAAGTTAAATTATCTTTTTTTTCAGATTACATGATAGTCTACATAGAAAACCCTAAAAATTCCACCAAAAGACTTCTATATTTAATGACCAAATTCAATAACACTACTGGATACAAAGTCAAAACTCAAAAATCAATAATGTTCTGCATACAAACAACAAACTCATGGAGAGTGACATTAGGCAAAGAGCACCTTAAAAATAGCATCAAGAAAAATGAAATCATTAGAAATCAGTTTAACAAGGAAAGTAATAGAGTTTCACATTGACAACTACAGTATTTTGGAAAAGAAGATTGAAGAAGATATGAGACAATGAGAAAATATTCCTTTCTCTTTGGTAGGAAGAACCAATACAGTGAAAATGGTCATACTTCCAAAATTACTGTACACACTTAATTCAATCCTAATGAAAATGCCAATAGTATATCTGATATAATTAGAGAAAATAATCCCAATATTTATTTGGAAACAGAAGCCACCTAAAATAGTAAAAATAATTCTGGGAAACAAAGGCAAGACTAAAGGCATCACAGTTCCTGATTTGAAATTGTACTACAAATCTATAAGGTACTGGATAAAAATACCTCAAGAGCAGTGAAACAGATTGTATGATGCAGAACCAACTCCAAACATAGTCAATCACTTTATCTTCAGCTAAGAGACCAAGCATATTCACTGGAAGAAAGACAGTCTATTTAATAAATAGTACTGGGAAACTGGCTTTCCATATGTCCAAAACTAAAACTAGACCTACATCTGTCATTTTTCACTAACTAAAATCAAAGTGGACCAAGACGTAAATATTAAAACAGAAACACTAAATCTCCTGGAAGGGAGAATAGGTAAAACTCTTTAAGACACAGGCATAGGTAAAGACTCTGTGAACAAAACTCCAATTGCACAGGAAACATTTCAAAGAATAAAAATTGCAATCTCATCTTATTCAAAAGCTTTTGCGCAGCAAAATTAATCATCAGCAGAATGAAAAGACGACACTTTGAGTAGGAAAAATTTTTCACCAATTATTTGTAAGACAGATTTCTAATGTCTACAAAACAGAAAGAACAAAAAATCCCACATTGCCCCAAATTTAATGATGCAATAAAAATCTCTATCTGAAATTTATAGACACTTCTCAGATGAAGATGTAGACAAATAAATATATGGAAAAAATTGTTTAACATCCCTGGTCATTGAAGAGGCACAAATTAAAGCAACATTGTGATTCTTTCTACTGAAAGAAGAGCGCTTATCAAAAATCAACTGATAACAAAAGTTAGCAAAGCATTTGAAAAAAGGATTCATTCTTTATTTTTGATGGGAGTGTAGACCATTGCAACTACCATGGCAATCAGTGTGTAGGTTCCTTGATAAACTAAACCTAGAGGTTCCGTCTGGCCCAGCTCTTTCCTTCTTAGAATCTTCCCAAAAGAACTAAAAGTATCATAACACGTTGATGTATGCAACCAATGTTCATAGCAGCATGGTTCATGACAAAGAAGATGCAATTTTTTATCATAAT
The DNA here is from genome assembly GCA_004027455.1 of Hydrochoerus hydrochaeris. Taxonomy (NCBI): domain Eukaryota; kingdom Metazoa; phylum Chordata; class Mammalia; order Rodentia; family Hydrochaeridae; genus Hydrochoerus; species Hydrochoerus hydrochaeris. The sequence goes on along the minus strand of PVLA01000023.1, from coordinate 577,473 downwards.
GGAGGACTAATCAGCCATAAAGAAGGATAAATCTGAGGAATGTCTAGGTGAATGAGGACACCTTGAGACCACCCTTAGGTTAAATAAATCAGACAGAAAGGTAAGGATGGCATGGTTTCTGTGGTGTGAGAAACCAAAAGTGAAAATAAGGACCGAAATGTATAATAGTTATTTGAAACAGGAAGAAAATATTCATATGGGAAGTGGAGCTAGAGAGGATGTATGACCAAAGCAAGGGAGAGAATAAAAAAAAACAGGAAAGAAAATATTCAAACAAAACTTTATTTGATAAGCAGGGGAAGAGTGGGTGAAGGAAGGGTAGGGGATGGAAAATCATCGAATCCAGATATATCATGTGCAGGTACAAATTCCCTATAAGAATGTGATCATTATGTACATCTAAAATATACAAATTCATTAAAAAAAGACAATGGATGCACACACCCAGGAGAGAACAAGTCAGTGTTTCCTGAGAATCATCCATGCTGGAACTTGGAGGACCGACCAAGAATGCAACGAGCCAGCCTTCCTGATAAGTATTGCAAGTCGTGGGCACACCAGGGAGGGAATAAGGCAGTGTTTCCCGTGAGCCTACCAGCACGCCTACTGAGAAACAACACCCACCGCCAGCCCTGTTAGCAATTGGATAGTTTCAAGATCAGCCGGAGCTGATAGCAACTAAAGTACATAATGCAAGGAAATGTTCCTATTGTTTGGTTGATTATGCTGACCTGGGGCCAGAGGTCTGAGCATCTCTTCGGAGGATGAAAGTATGCAATATAGCAAATATGGGGGATTTTCTTCTATCTTGTCTTTGAAGGCCTGTATTGTTTTCACAGTTTTGCTTTTTTCATTAATTGTTTTTGCTCTATTTAATTTTCTGTTTGGTTTTATAGTGTTCTGTTTTTGGTTTGATTTTGCCATACCTGTTTGAATGGACAACTATTGTGAAGATAACAAGATATACTACGGTAGTTATTATTGTTATCCCGGTATCTTGTTTTGAAGTTCTGTACCAGTTTCACCACATTGTCTTGATTGGTTTTGTTCTGTTTTGTTTTATTTTCCTATCTTTAAAATTAAAAAAAATTAAGAAGAAAATGGAAATTCTATTTTCAAAAACTGTGTTAACAGTTTACATACTGTACTCTATAATAATGTACTTACTATGAAAGGAAAGGAATATACATTTCTCAAGAATCAAAATGGAAAGTTTGGCAGTCACCTCTGACAATAACTGTTCTAACTACTTTTCTCATTGCTAAGACAAAATACCTAACACTCAAGAGGAGAAACAATCCATGGCAAAGCTGGGCAGGAAGAAGGTAGCAAGCCGATGACAAGTCACAAGCAAGAAACACAGCGCTCCTTTCTCTGAATTTTATAATTTATCCAGGCTACCTGCCCCTAGGTTAGGTTATACTTATACCTTTAACTCCTGCATCACATTTTGATCCCATCACTGCACACCCTAACTCCAACCACCTTTAAAAAGTTCCACCTATAACTACATAAGACATTGGGGGATCATCTAGGCACAACTCATGACAGTAATAATAGTCTTATGGTAAAATTGTATTTTTGTAAAATAGAAGTTCTGCAAGAACTCCAAGTTTGGTTTCTATTCAAGTCTGCTATGTTTCTCAAAAAATCCATTTATAATGATTTTATTAAGTACAATCTAGATGTAGGAGAATATACGCTTTTTACTTTGAAGAGAGACTTTTAATTTAAACCTTAAATTTTATACCTATAGTCAAAGGAAAATAGCTTCTTTATGAGAATGTCTAACATTATTCTTATATTTTGGAATTTTTGATGTTAGATAATTTTATTATTTCATTAAAATTATACAAAATTTATTTCCAGGCTCCTTACTCCTAATTGCAAAATGTATAGTCTGTCTTACTCCTACAACAAAAAATGTTTTGACATGTAAAATTGCATGGTTTTAGGAGTTTATAATTTTTTGTATCATCCCATAAGAATCACTACATAAATTTTAATATATTTTAAAATAAGTGTTTAGGTAACAGGCTTTCTTTAAGAAATAAAACATTGCTGTGCCAGTTAATTGTCAAACTAACTAGATTACAAGATGATTAGACCACAAAGTACCATGGCACACACAGCCAGTGGGGTCCTGAGACAGGGCAACAGGGAATTAAAAAAGAACTAGACATGTACTAAAGAGAAAGCTGGGACTGGGTGGGACCTGACCTCTCTGATGGAGAGGCAGTGACAACCCAACATGGTCTGTGTCTTTATGTAGAGTAAAAAGTGGGGAAATTATGAAGGTCCAAAGTGCAAGTTCTCACTGTTTTGCTGAGAACACTGAAAGCAAAACTTTATCAGAGCTCTCTATGCTGTGGTTAACAGGGAGGAGCACCAAAGCCAGACCCTAGACAGCACTGGACTAGCTTTGCTCTAGTCCCAATAACTTGTTTACATGGCTCACCTCTGGTGCTCCGTGTTTGCAAGGCTGGCCTTGCTGTAACTTCAAATATATGGTCAGTTTCGAGTTCAGCAATTCCCCAGAATGGACTCATCCACTGATAGGATTCACTGAATATCTGAGTATGGTGCTAGGAGGTGGCCCCTGTTCAAAAAGTGGTCACTGAGGATGTCCCTTTGGGGAATGTCTCTTGTGCCTCTTTCTCCTTGTTTCCTGCTTCTCTACTGCCATGAAGTGAGCAGCTGTCCTGGACCATATCCTTCTGCTATGATAATCCTGCCTTGAAGCCAATTAATTGTGAAATGAAATCCTTCAAACTCTGCTAACATAAAACTCTCCTCCTTTAAATTGCAGGTGTCAAGCTTTTGTCCCAGCAATGGGAAATCTGACTTAAACAGCTGTCTTTCATTTTATGAGCACTCAGTGGATAATTTTGCTATTGTTAGTGTTTAATCATTAAGAAAAACTAAAAAAAAAAAAACCCAAAACTAAAAGAAACAAAACAGACAAAACTGCAGGGTTCTGTCATAGCTTTTTATCCAATTATCTCTCTTCAGCCTCTCCCAACAAGTTTTTTCCTCTTATTCTCTCAGGAGGCTCACAGGCTTTGATTTTTCATGTTGACTGTGTATACAGATAGCATTGATAACTTATTCTTAGTAAGGCTTGTAGGCTTCCCCTTTCCACACAAATAGAAAGGATAAACTCAATACTACACATACATAATTTTCTACAGTCCTGTTTTGGCCCATTGGCTTACAATTCTAGGTCATTTATTCCTGAAGTTTTTGAGATCCTGTTAATAATTTTCTTCCTCCTGTCTTTATTCCATACTCAGCCTTGCTATTATTCTGCACATTCTCTTTGATATTTCAGTTCTAAAGACATATGAATCGTTCCTTTCCTTTGTTTTTCTATGAACCTTTTCTTTGCCAAAAATTGCAGTAACTTTGAAATATTAAACCATTGTATAGCATGTGTTGCTCATATTCTTTGTATATGCAAAGCTCTTAATAAGCTTTCCAATTACTTCTTCCAACTTTACTGCTCACAGAATTAAATAGTGTCCTATTTCATATAGTATAGAAAGTACATTATGAAATTGGTATATATATGTACATATTTTTTATCTGTACATCCAGATTTTTGATTTCCTATTTTTAATGTTAAATGCAATCTTCAACCATGTACATGTTTCCTCTGCTTTCTCCAAACACATTTCCAGAGTGGGCATTTAATCACTCTCCTGTCCTATCCTTTGAAAGCCATCCTGTCCCATCTCTACAATTTTGGAAATTAATTATTACATTTTTCTTATATTTTCCTACTTTTTCTACTAATTCTTTTGTCTCAAAATAGACATGGATCAAATAAAAACACTTTTCCTTGGTAATTTTACTCAGTAAGTAAAAATTAATCGAGCACCTACTGAATGGCTGGCATTGTTATAGATGCTTTAGTTGTGTCCATGAAAGCATGAAACTCATATCCTGTCCCATATGAAGTTACAATTTAATGGACTCCTGGGTCTCTCACTGTATGGATTAACTACTGCTGAGTGAAAATTCCTTCATATATGGACTTAAAAGAAACACATTTTCTGAAAATGAGAAAAATTTTATGGGTTTGATTTAGGTCCACTAAAGGCAGCAACTTGGAATTGACTGGACTGGGTTCTCAGCTTGGATATATTTTTGGAATAAGCTACCTCAGTCTTATGAGGGAGCATGCTGTGTTTATTTCCTCACCTGTGTAGGACTCAGCTCCCATATCCTTGTTGGCTGGCATTCAGGGACTATTTGTATCTCACACCAGTTTACATTCATTTCTTTTCTAAGTCCACGAATAGCTTAAAAACCACAAACAGCTGGTAGAACACACCTCATGCTTTCATTATTATTTATTTGTCTGCTCCCAGTCAGAGAAAGCACTGTACATTGAAGAGCCTGTGTGATTGCATAACCCAGTCAGATAGCATCTCTACTTTAACATCAACTGTCTTTTATGGAAATATTATATCCAAAGCTCTGAGAATGAAGGCATGGACACTGATGGGGAGAACACTTTTAGAATTCTACCAACTATATTTTTGATGTTCTTTGTTTCACAATCGTGCATTTTATTGTAGTAAAAACACAACATAAAGTTCTCATCTTAATAGAAATGAAATGTTTAACACAGTACTGCCAGGTAAGCAGAATGTGTAAGTATCTCTGCATCTTTTTCATTCTATAAACCACTCATCTACTTCAGATTCCTCAAACAAATGCACACTTATTTTCTCTTTGTTGATTGGATTTTTGGTTTAAATTTCTCTTACAAAACTCAAGAGCACAACTTTGGTTGTATGTCAAGTGCAAGCTCATTTTTGTAAAAATTTGTTATATTCTTCCAAAGTAGGTATATGATTTTGTAGTCCCACCAGCAATGTGTGAGTAATACAGTCCTCACCAGCACTTGGTGTTCTTCTGTTATTCATTTAACTTTTAGTCACAAAAAAATGACTATACTGATGTCCTATATTAGTTGTAACTTGCATTCCCCTAATTAGAATGATACTGAGCATGTTTTCATATGTTTTTTTTCCATTCATTTAAATTGTTCTGTGTCTTTGGCCCATTCTAAAATCAGGTTGTGCTTTTGTTGGTAAATTTTAAGATTCTATGTATTTTAGATATAAATGCTTTGTACTTATATTGATTTCAAATGTTTTTTTTCCCAGACTAAAGTTTACATTTCATCTTCTTTTAAGAATCTCTTTCAGATTTATAAGTTTTAATTTTGATGAGACCATTATTAAACTTTCCTTTTATGGACAATGCTTTTATCATTGTGTTGAAGTAAACATTATCCTCTGCCCATAAATTTTCTTTTATATTTTCCTCTATCTGAAGGCTTCTGCATTTTATTTTTAAATGCATGATTCATTTTGAGCGAATTTTCATATAAATTGCAAAATTCAGGTTCACATTCCATTTTTCTTTTCTTTCCTTGATTTTCTCTAACACAATTTTTTGAAAAGAATATCCTTTCTTTACTGAGTTATTTCTTCACTTTTCTCCAAATTTGGCTAACCAGTTATATGTCTAGTGTTTCTTGCTCTTTTCCATTAATTTATGTCTCTTTCACCATCACAAAAAACTTAATCTTGATCACAGTACTATATAGAAAGCCTAGATTGTATGTCCTTCTATTTTCCTTTATGTTATTAAACTTGTGTTTATTACATGTCCTGTGTTTTCTGCATACATTTTATTGCTAATTTCTCTATGTCTATTAAAATACTTCCTGGATTTTTATAAAAATTGTGTTGAACCCATAAATCAATTTAGGGAAATTTAATATTTTAGTTCTTTTAAATCTTCTAATCCTGGGTCATGATACATATCACAATTAATTTATGTCTTCTTTCATTTTTTAATCAGTGTTTTCTTGTCATTGTTCATTTTTTAATTTCCCATTATCAAGTTTCTATACATTCTTCTCTCTGTATATGAGAATTTCATTTTTTGGGAGCAATTGTAAATAGTAATACATTTTAAATGTTTTTCTCAATGTTTGTTAGTTAATGTAGTTGTGTTTTGTGTTAACCTTGCCTTCTGTGACCTTTCTAAATTTTTTTATTATTTCTAGGAGGTTTTTTGTTTGTTTTTAGGCTCTTGAGAATTTCTCTGTAGATAAACATATAATTTGTAAATAGAGATAATTTGGTTTGTTACTTTCCAATGAACTTATTTCTTATTATTGTCTTTTTGAGAAATGTAAAGCTTTTAGTGCTACTTTAGGTAAAAACAATAACCGTGGTCATCCTCATCTGGTTTCTGATCTCAAAGAGGAAATATTTGCTCTTTTACATTAAGTATGTATTTTCAGCTGTAGACTTTAAAATGTTTCTTATCATATTTTATATGTTCCTATTTTCAGTTTGTTAAGAGTTTTTGTCACGGCTAGATGTTGAATTTTATCAGTGTCTTTATCATTCATGCCATCATGAATTAAATAGTCGGCTATCTTCACGAAGGAGTTATTTTCATATACTCCGAGAAAATTCTACTTTGGGTCCGTTAGCTTTGTCTATTAATTTAATAAAAAGAGACAAAAAAGAGTTTTTAAAATCTTCTCTCAGTTAGTATAGCATATTACGGGTCTTTAGACTTATTGCAAAAATTTATGATAAATGTGAGAAGCTAACATTTATTTTTTCATTTTCCCTGTTTCTTTGGTAACAATCCTTTTACAATATTTCACATATTGCCTTAAGCCAAATGTGGTCATACACTAAAATAAACAGAAGTTAAAGATATGTTTATATTTTAAAAAATACAAATCCTTTTACATTCAAAGAGTGGCTTTAAGGAATTAATTTTTGAACTATGGTCATGAGAGGTTATATCAATATTGGGTCTTTGTTAAAATCCTTTGATATTTTGTTTTAAACCAGGCCCTGGATGAAAATGATTTCCTGACAACACGAGTGCCTTTCACGCTGCTTGCTTTGCAGAACAATGCACAGCTCTGGAAAATATAAGTAAATGAACAAACAGCAAAATGCTCACATTATTTCTGAAAATGTCTCATGGACAGTAGTAGTGAGGAAAGCCATGATCTCTGAGTAAACATGTTTACTGTTTTTCTGGTAGCTCTTTTTGAAAATTTTGCTGTCTTTTAGAAAAGACCAAGGCACTAGTTTTAAAACTCCATTTGTCTATTGAAAATAAATTTTGCAAATAATGTCTATGATTAAAACCAATTCACAGCCAGGGATATACTCAGTTGCAAAGCGTCTCCCTGGTAAGCACAATGTCCTGAGTTCCATTCTTGGTAAAAAAAAACAAAACAAAAACAAAAACCACCTGAATAAAACCAATCCATACTTTTTTTTTCTTATTAAAGTAGGGATGGTAAATACCAAGACATTCAAAATGTTGAGAATGTATATTTTCGTTTATTATACCTAGAAATAATGCATAGAACTCATAATTTAAAGATGATATCTATTATCTAATTCTATATAAAAAATTATAAAATTGTACATTACTGTGAGGTGTTAGTAATTTGAAAGATAATGGAGATATCTCTTTCAAGTGTCAATAAACTATAGTCCATATTTTTTTTTTGGTACTGGAATTGAACTCATGATCTCTCATTTGCCAAACAGGTGCTTATGTCCCTGAGTCAAACCCCTTGCCCTGGACATAAAAGTTTTACCTGGAGATTGACATATTCATTTACAGGTTAACTGCGACAGCTTTCACACTGTAGAGTTAGAGTTGAACAGTCGAGACTAAATGACAGCCTAAAAAATAAAGCAAAAATGTCTGTCTCCTTCCTCCCTCCCTCCCTCTCTCCTTTCCTCTCTTACTCCCTCATCCTTCTTTCTTTTCCCACATTTCTCTTTCAATATATGAGCTGTTGTTTATGGTATGTGTTCCATTCAGACTCACCTTCAGAAAAGTTATTTTTCCAGCTTTTGGAAGCATCACCAGTAAGCTTTAAACCTCTATCTAACAAAAGTTGAACTGTAGGTACAGGAAGTTCTTTCCTTGCTTCTCAGATAGAGAGTACCTGACCAGGATCAAACCCGATTGCTGGGCACCAGCATGTGGTGAGGAAAAGATTGTACCGACTTCATTGACCTAATAATCTAGGGCAACATCGGGTTTCTCACTTTACAGCACTTATGGAGAGTTAGCTGAGGGACTTTCATCACAGCTCAATTGCTGCCAGAGCCTTCTTACTGTACCCCTCTTTTCCACAGGTGTTGATCCTAAGAACATTTTATAATAACCCTCCTGTTAGTTGCTCCACAAGGAGCCTGTACTGCATAAGTGGACATTAACAAGATACTCAGTAAGATTATATCCAAATCAGTGTGTGAGAATCACTTCTTAGATCATTAATTCAACAATATCTATTGGGAAAGGACACAGTTTTTCTTAAAGCTTTCCTTGTTGCTTGGTCAGATGGTTTCATGACTTGATTTGGTGAAGCTCATTTTCTGCTATACACTAATGGTGCCATTATTGTAGCACATTTCAGAAGAGTGAAGTCTAGGATTCAGTAAAATGTTGAAAGTCACTCTACTCCTTACACTGGTAAATAAGAAAACACTTTGGCTCTTTTTGACCAACATGTTTCTAACATCACAGTGACTGATGAAACTGGGCCTATACCATGATAGGGGAAAGAACTCAATAACCTCTCACTGCCCATCAGCATGCAATTTATCTCTTGTATCTTTTATTTGCTTTTATTTTTCTATTTTAAGTCTTAGCTATAGAAATAGAAAAAAAGGTGATTATTTTAAATTTGATAAAAATTATGATTTTACTTAGATATTACTGATTACTACATTCAACTTAACTGAGAATTAAAGGGTTTGAAATTTTGAGGTGTGCAATTAAAATCAGAAGACTGGGAGAAAAAAATGTGTTATAATTTTTAGTTCTGTTATCTTCTGACATTTTCAGTGGCTTATACCAACTGAATGGCTTTCTAAAGTGAAACTAGACAAATCAAAGTGAATAGAGATATAGAGAGAAATGCTTTAGTGGTCCTGTCATAGATAAAATGTTAAAGTATTATAAATATTTGGCATGTTCTGTAAATATGTGACATTCAATCAAAAGCCATTTAAATTTTGAAAGGACCAGAAACATAATAAAAATCAAATGGGACTATTTTGCTTTTGTCTCTTTTCTTAAAATGCATTATTGTGGGTTTTTTTTCAGATATTGCTTTTTTTACTTCTAAACTCACATTGAAGTATTGGCATTTAAGTGTGTCACCAAAATGCATGCTACTGAGCCACACACAAAATTAATGAACAGTTAATATTTAAATTTGTGTTACTTTTTCTACTGAAGGCATTATTGTAAGTCACTGTTCTTTCATGTTATCACAAGTAAAAAGAAATTCATTTACAATTTACTGATTGAGTTTAAATCGTAAGTCTAAAATACATAATCAGCAGTCTTAGAAAACTAACATTATTATGAAATGCACCACTATACCATTGAATGTTTGTGGGAGCTGATTGTTAATGTTTATTTAAAAGGTTTAATAGAATTCCACCACCAGGAAGATAAATTCAGAGAGAAACTGCTGAGATGAAGGAGGTTTTGCTTAAAGATTGTTATTTTTAGCAGACCATTGTGATTGATTGACTGATTTGAAAAGGTACAGTGTCAGGAAAATCTCAGGAAAAGTCTGCTGTAATGACTATACCAGATGATTACAGTATTGCTGTTAGGTTAGCTAATGCAAAACAAATGGTTAACTCATTTTAAGAATTAGTGATTGAGGAGAAAATATGTAATATACATACATTTTGTTTAAATCTGTTGTGTGAGTAACAACTCACCTTAGGTCATTAGTCTAATTTTATATTCTAGTCATCATCTGATTTCACATACAGCTGCTTAGTTTCTGCTAAACCATAGAATAAAAAAAAAAATAAACATGCTTCTAAGGCAGTGTTTCTTGAAGTATGCATTGCATGGAATATCTGCTTCTTTATTTGCCTAAAATTGTAGCTAACTGAGCTGCACTTCAAAATCAGAATAAGAAAAACCAGGGCTGACTCTTTGGAAAATACACTACCTGTGCCCCACTCTGCTGAAAACGACCTAACCCCAATACTATGTGCTGAAGCCTGGTATAAATGGTAGTGGGATGGAGGAATTGTTGCTGGCTCTATTGCAGGCTATGATTTGCAAGTCCAGATGTGGCCTCCAGAGGTACAGAAAGCAGTGCATGGGCAGGGCGTATTGGATGTGGTACCTGAATGGACAAGCACTCAAAACCGGGTAATACAAGTGCTTAGGTTATCATGATCTTCCTAGCCTAGTTTACAGGTGGCAACACCACATATAGGGACAAATGGGATTTTTAAACGCCATTTTAAATGTTGAAAACATTAGTGTGTTCAATTCATTTTACTTCTGGGAGATGTGTAGTATGTTTTATGTTAAATAGAATAAATTCAATTAATACTTGCTTAGTTACCGAGAAATAAAGATACTTTGTTTCTCTAAACCTCATCCAGTCATCTCTGGAATGAGGGTGATAATGATACCTTCCTCCTGCAGTTTCTTCCTAAGGTAAATTAAAATAACTTATATGATGTCTCCCTGGAAATGAAATACTTTCAAATAATTTTAAGATCAAAATATTTGAAATGTGTATGTAATATACCTCTTTTTTTCATGTGTTTCTAAATTAATATTTCTACAATGTATGATAGTGCCAATTTTTATCATTGATGTTTTTAATCAGTGAACTGAATAATCTTGATTGGAAAATATATATTTATATAACTTAATGTTTTCTTCAAAGCATAGCCTGAGATTTCTAAATTCTTAAATCTATTCCTAAATGGTTTGTCATAATAAAAAATTGTATACAGATAATGAAATATTTGCTTTTGTCTTATTTTCTTGGAATACTGTTTCCCTCTCTGCACCTAGTGATACATATATATATATATATATATATATATATATATATATACACACACACACACACACACACACACACACATCTGGATACCTACTCAATTTTTGTGCTGTTCTAAGCTCTTTGTTACATGAATAAAGGTATTTTTTCTCATGAATTTTCAATCAGATGTCTTACAGAGATTGTTCATAATTTATGATGATTTGCCTTGAGATTTTTTGACTTTGCATTGATACAAAAGTGATCTGCCTGACTGGGCCTGGTGGAATGAGCCAGCACACTTGAGAGTGTGAGACAGGAGGATCACTACAAGTTCCGGCAAACCTGGGCTAAATAGTGAGATCACAGTCAACCTGAACAATACAGTGAAATAAATAAATGACTTGATCAAAAGTGATATGCCCTCAGTAGAAATGTACTTTAAAATTTCAATTTTGCTATTTTCTAAGGTTAAACATGTGAAGTAAGTTACTGTCCCTTTTTGTTGTGATTTGGGACAGCTACAGTGAGTCAGAGATCTCAGTCAGCCAGCCTATAGCAAGAGTAAATAACCAGTACCCTTCAGTATGCCGTGTTGCTAAGTTAGGATGTTTGGTAGACTATGGACACTGAATTCACTTTTGGCTGGTGATATGTTTAATTTGTGATAGGTTTATGGGCTGTTCAATACAGCTTTATAAATCTCAATCTTAGAAGAAATTAAAATATTTGCAATTTTTTCATTGATGAATACCATTTTATTGTGAATGAACCGGAGATGTTTCCTGCATTTACCAGATGAAAGATACATGCAGCACAAATCCTAAACATTTAGCTCATTTTTTTTGTAAATATTAGTTATCTTTTTTTGAAGTAACATAAGAAACAAAAGCACTGAAATTCTGGTTCTCAGCATTTAGAAGAATGCACCAATAACCCACATTCACTGACTGAATTTTGAATGTGGATATGTATTAATTATAAAAAAATTGAAGTGATCGATAATTTAAATTACCATATGACTTAGGAAGCTTCTTTCTTTCCCTCCAGCCTCTTATGATTCACTCACTCCTTCTCTATATCTCATCTTACTAATGCTTTCATAAATGTTCAAAAAACTTTTATTCAAATCTTCAGTTCCATTCGGGAATGCTCCTATTTATCCCTTTCATTTAGCTTGCTCTTTGCCTATCTTTTAGACACTGCCTTGCATATTAGTACTTTTAGATAACTTCCCTTTCTTGATACATGGAAGTAAGTTACTTTTCCTGGTCATAGACTGCCATGCCAGCTGGAGTACTTCTTTTACAGCAGTGATATGATAAGGAAACCTCCCATTATAAGTGGGGAAACCCAACTCAGTAAGAAAGAAGGAAAATTTAGTGACCTTAACATAAAAAGACCAAGTATGTGGCCTGATTCAGGTATGGTTCCTTCAGAAACAGGTTCCAGGAGCTCACTCTGCCCTTTATTTTATTGTCTCCACTCCTGGTTCTAAGCGGTAGTTACTGGCAACTTTCTTTCCAAGTTCAAATCTAGTAGTGGTAATGAGGTTTGCTTTTCTTTATGCATACAATACATTTCTCTTTATGACTGTTATTTTTAATTGCATAACCTTTCCAAATTAATCATGCAAATTTGTAGAACATATTGAATAAATCAGGAATATTACTTGTAATACAATTGTAGACATAGTTCCCACATAAGCCAGGGGAAATGCTTTCAGTGCAGGACCATGGAGAGCAACTTTGTCATCTAAATTGGACAAGTGGCTACTCCTGCAATTGATTAGGTTAAGGTAAGAAAACTGGTCTCAGGACCAGCAAGCTCTTCAGATAACTTACTCGTAGAGCAGAGTAGACAATCTTCAGTAGTTGTAGCAGAAAAATCAAAACCAGAAATTATAAAACCAAGGAGACTGTATTGTAGTATCTGATTTTGAAGAATCAATAATCATAAAGTAGGAGAAGGATAAATGACTCTCAACAAAGGCATCTTCAGTCCCACAAAATCTAGGATATCAAAAGAAAATTGTGTATTTTGAAATAAAAACAAGATGTACTTTTCACAGTACTTTCACTTTGATAAAACTTAACAACCACTTAATTCAATTTAATTATTTATTCCATTATAAACAACAATTTGCAAGTTAATTATTCACAGAAAAAAGCCCAATAATTGAATTCCTGAGAAAAATGATTTATGGATAGCTACAGATAAATACAGGCTTGAGAAGGATAAGATTCTTAGAAAAGCTTACCCAACCTAAACTTCCTATCCTTACTTAAATTAAAAATGGGGTCAGAAGTTAATGCTTCACAGAGATTATAAAATGATATTAAACAAAACATTAAGCAAAAGCTCAAAATTTGCACAGTTTTTACAAAGCCTTAAGGATATATATCACCTTTCTGTATCACACTTATTGATTAATGAATGGTGGTTTTTCTGTGACTATCAATTATTTTTACAACATTGCCTACAAATGACATTGAGGAAGCATGCTTAAATGTGCCTCACAGCAAAGCATACTAGAATTCAGATTTTGGCCTAGTAGAGCCTCAAAGCCTGGATACCTTTTAACTGTTATTGTTGAACTTGGCAAGTGATTCAAAATAATTGCTCAGATTTAGAGGCATGGAAAAATTAATATGCCAATAGGGTTTGATATGCCAGGAGTCATCACTGTGTATCATATTGTCAATGTGTTGAATTTTTCAATGTGTGAAAATTAAACATTTTTGAAGCAGACTCAATATCTGTCCTAATTTATGTCCATAGATTCGTGTGTCTTTGGAATGACTCATTCATCTGGAGTACTCAGTTTTTCATAAGCATTATAAGTTTTCTGCCATAACTATGTATTTAGAGAGGTAAATATGATTTAATTATTAGCAGTATAGAATTGCACATTGGTCTGGACTGATTTGGATGTTAGCCATAGCATAAATCACTCACCACTCTCCACATTTTCAAGCATTTGAATCTATACCTATTATTTTAGGCAGAAATAGGGCCCAATGTAAGTGTGGTACTGGGTTTTCCTCAAACTCAGGCTGTCAGTTATATGGAATTATCTCTGCTTCAGATGCTGAGCAACAAGAACTATTTTAAAACAGTGATATGAGGAGCCCATCACCAACTGGTACCCCACTTTTCATAATTCTGATGGTAATCCAGACAGTCCTTTAAGGTCAGTCGTTAACATGTCTTTTGGAAAGATTCTCACCTTCCTTGAAATCTCATCATCTTACTGTACCTCTGTCTCAGACAAAGGGATTTGAAATAGCTATGATCCACATAGATGCCTTCCCTCACTTCTTTCATCTATGTGGAATGAGAGTTTGTGTAGGGCTGAAAACCTAGCTTATCCTGAGAGAGTATCAATGTCTGTGATAGTCTGGATTCAACTCACCTTCCCCATGCAAAGGTTGTCTGTTCTTTGGCCACTTATTAAATTTTCTGAACTTTAGAAATTGTAAAAAATAATTGAAGCAAAAGGTTCTTGCAACTCTGATTACAAAGCAAGTCCTTAAGTACAAAGCAAAACTCCTGAAATATAGAAAGAAAGAAAAAGTACCTGTGGTGTTAGTCACATTTATCATTTATCTGTGCTTGAGTTGTCTGGCATCTTCATGGAATCAGAGGTTTCATCACCACAATTTGTCAGACACTTGTGACCAGCAGAATTCTAAAGCAATCCTGAAGATTCTCGACAGCACTCTATGGGTTTGCATAATCCTGAGTGGGATTTGTGAACACAATTTTAATTATATGACTATTTCTATATTCTAATATAATAAGAAATGTATATTTGGCCTTCATTCCTGGTTCTTGTCTTAGAGTTTCTAAAACCTTTGTGATATTCTGAGTTGCAGAGGTGAGAGGACCATCATTGGTTAACCATGTTTTATCTCTTTCAAACATAGCAAATATGCTAATGGGGAAATGTGATAAACTTCTAGCCTGTACTAGGATAGCAACTGGGAGACAGGAAAACCACTCTTATAACAAGACCTCCAGGAAGGGGAGAAGGCTTGGAATTTCAGTTAACCACCAGATGCCTATGATTGAATCAATCAAGCTTAAATATTGAAACCTCCTTCTAAACCTTAAACAAAGGAGATGGACAAGGTGTCAGGTTTGTAAACCATCCACATGCCAGAAAAGTGTTTTCCAACTTCATAGATGGAAAATGTCTGTATTCAAGATGCTTTCAAGCCATACCCCATGTGCACCTTCATCAGGTATTTATTTATATCACTTATAAAAAACCAAAATAGGAGATTAATATTAGATAAGGAAAAGAATAGTAGGAATGGGTATAAAACAGGGCAATAGAGTGTGGGAGATGATGAAAAAATTATGTTTGTATGAAAATATTATATTAAATCCAATAATTTGTAAATTGTTAGCTTGCTGAGCCTGTGATAAATCTGGGATCCTACTACTGGAATTAACTACAATTACATGACATGCATTTGCTGAATTGGTTGGTATAAAAAAATCCCCACACTTTCAATATCAAAACTGTTACAAATAACAGAGAATTTTATTACCTAATGAATCAATGGAGATTTTGAAAATGTCGTTATGCTTCCTACTCAGTTGACTTTGTTATAAACAACAGGAAGTTTATTCTCCATGGGCATGGTATAACCAGATGAGTTTTTTAAAAAATTATTTCTCAAAAGATATAGACATTAGGAGACAGATTTCATCATGGTGTTATCCTGAAAGAAAGCACCTGCTAGGCTTTGGAAAGGGCCACCTGCTAAGGAACAGTAGGCAGTGTCTAGAAGCTGAATGACCAGTTATACAGATGAAGAAGATGGATATTATGCCCTAAAAGTCAGCTCATAATGAACTCCAAACATCAAACGAACTTGAAGCCCCATTGATACATAACTTTCAACTTGGTAAGATTCTGAGTTGAAGAATTTCTAATCTGCAACTAGATTCTTGACTCACGGAAGCTATGAGATAATAAATAGGTATTAATTTTGTATTCCTAGATTTGTGGCAGTTTATCACATAGTATTAGAAAACCGATATGACATTATATGAAAACCTTAAATTTTATATTGACTTCATTTACATAATTATATCAATTTAATCTCTAAATTTATTGATTTTTAATCAGAGAAAAAAGTTTTAAAAAAGCATTTCTCTGAACCTACTAAAATAATTATGTATTTTCCTTGCTTTCAAAAATTATTATCAAGATTCAGTTAACTGGGGATATATTTGTATGCTGATATTTCAAAAAGAGAAATTACTTTGGTACATGCTGTCAACATCTCAAGATAGTTCCTACTAATTTTATAGGGTTAAAATACATGAAGAACTGATTTTCAGCTATTGTAAAGAAGGACATTTATAAGCATTTAGTTTTTTGCTATTGCTTTACTGTCTAAGACATCATGAAGTAAAAGGTATAAGATGTGGATATTTTGGTGCTGTTTATGATCTTTATAAAAGAGAGAATTATCATTTGTGTCTATTTTGATAGTTAAATCTTAGCAGCTTTACTGAAAATCGAAGAGCAATAAAACTTGATGGCAGCTTTGCTTGAAAAGTGTTTATCTTGGTTCCACTTCTCACACTGTGTAGACAAATATGGACGTAAAATAACCTAAGACCGTACTGAATTGTCTTGTATCATTTAAATGGTGATGTGCCTGGGGAAGATGGTAGCTGCATGCAAAAGTAACATAATAATTTGATGCATTTTATTTCAACTTCTCTTCTTATTAAACTTCTGTTTAAATGTCAGAAAATACAAACCATTTGGAAATATTTCTATCATCACTTTAGGATAATAAGAGTTAGCATCTTATGGATAGAAATTTTCAAATATCTTTAGGGTATAACAGCATAGCACAAATTGAGAGATACAGGGGTACAATGATTTGAAATCTGTTTTTGAGAGGATAAGAGATGTTCCAATTATACTGGTATTACTCAAATAAGGTTTGATTGATCTGATTCTTGATCTTTAAAAATAAACATTACAAAAATGGATGCAAATAGGATTTTCAAAATATCTTTCCTATTAGAGAATCTAGGGTATATGTGTACATACTGTTTTATGGACCACACAGGCTGGGACAAATTTCAATGTTGATGCAATTTTGAGAACTATATGTTAAGCTCTTTATGGCTACTTATCATTCATTTGGCTAAAACAAATTTCAAAGTAAAGTAACCATATATATAACATTTCAAATGAGAGACAAAGTGGCTTCTGCAAGAGAAATACAGTTCTAAATAAATTTGAGTTATCACAAAATCAGACAAATTATTAGCAGAGTAGTAAACTCACCAACCACCTAGTAAAACAAATAGAACAAAATTTTATCAATCTAGTGAAAGAATAATAAAAAAATCAATTAAAACTTCCTTTAGGGATGCAGGGATATTTTGAAATTTTAAGGTTCCCAGTTCATTTATTTATTCAGCAGTAAGATTCTAACTAATAGAACTGGAATACATATCCACAGCAGCTGAGGTCTACAGTTTCAGGTCTCCATCCCTAAAAGAAAGCAGAAACTGTAAAAAGAGGAAACTACTTGACAATATTTGAGTTTGAATGCTTATGTGAATATTAGAAGGTTTAGTGAAATGACTGCAATTTCTTTAGAAAGGGAAATATAAAATAACTGACTGTGGATTCTTTAAAAATGCATTTCACAATGCTTTTGTCTGTAACATCTTGTTCCCTGAAAAATTTCATAATTAATACCAAGGAGAGAGGTTGGCAACCCCTAGAGGACCCTAGATTCCTGGGCAGCACTATCTGTGTGCTCTTCAATTTAAAACTACATAGGGGCAAAATTCTGGATGTTATGACAGGAGGAGGCAAGGAGATGACTAATATCTGAGGCAATCAACAAATGATCACTAAAGAATTAAGTTCAGAAAGCCTACTTGTGTAGCACAAAATTTATACCGAAAAAAAGTAAAATAAATCAAATGCGCAACTCATATTTAAAAAATAAATAACATCCTAAGCCAACTAAGGAAAATTAATGAGAAAGAGAAAACACTGGTGAGACCATATTTAGATGGCAGTTTTAATAAGGACAGTGCAATATTAAAATTGGCTCAAAATGATTATGAAAATAACCAGTTTTTTTGTCTACTTAAAATATCAAGTGCTCACAAAATAAACATAGGTGGCCAATATGTGACCTTTCTGCAGGTCAGATCATGAATTTTCGAGATCATTTCCAAATTGTGCTTCATTTTGAAGGTTAAAACCTGATTACAGGTACAAAATCCTGCAAAAAATTTGAAACATCTATTCTAGTATCACAGCACCAAAAATGTATTCCCGTTTGGTTCACCAGCACTCCTACTCTTCAGTTTTGACTTAGGACAGTGATAAACATCTAAGGTTCATTTGTATTGTGATAAGTTTAGATCCGTGTGATAGTCAACTGTGTCAATTTGAGTAACAAATGCCCAACTAAAGTGGGTCTCTGAGTGTGATTCAAAGAACACGGATTTGCTGGGTTTTACTGGATGTGACAGGAACCAATAGCCTTACTGACTGAGTAGAATAAAAGGGAAGTGAAGAAGTGAAGAAGGAAGGTTCCCTTCTGTTTCTTTGGAGGAGAGCCAGTCTTAACCTTGATGTTAGAGGTTGTTTCCTGCCTTCCAGTACGAACCTTCCAGTCTTGGTGCAGCGCGTTCAGCCTTCCAGCCCACATCCTTTGGCTCTCTGACATGAATTTTCACAGGACGATACAGAGACCTCTGGGTCTTCCACTGGATACTTTAGATCTCCAGGGTTCAGGAAGGCCTTTTGCATTGTCTCACACTTGACTTTATGAATGGCCACTGTGAGCCAGTTTTGTAAATTATATGTTTGTATATCTTGCAAGAAATCTATTTCTCTAGTATAGGCTGACTAATACAGTCTATGCTGGAATATAATGTCTTTCCTTTGAATTCACTTTTTTTATAAAATGCTTGTATTCTGTGTAGTGAATTGGTTTTAAACAGCTGAACTGAATCAGCACAGTGCTAAGCATGGATGGCCCACTTGAGTACCGTTGCCAGCATAAAAAGGAGACTTGAAGAGGAGGAATAGTGTGTCGTGGGTTCTCCTAAGTGTCATTCTTTGGAACCATTAGTTCTGGAGGAGCTTGTCATGCTGGCTCCCCTGACATGAACTTGGTTGTTATCACTGGAAGAGCTGAGGACCTTGTCACCAAGAATGACTATGGTTCACTTTGGGGGAGCTCTAGTCCTTACTTTGAGCATCATTTCCTTGCTCTTGAGGGGAAGATGTTGTGCTGCTCAATCTCCTGGCCAAGCTTGTCATGATGGCTTCTTGGTATGTAGTTGGCTGTTATGATTGGAAGAGATTGGGACCTCATTGTAGCTAAGGATGGTTGTGTACTTTTGAGTTCTTATTTTGGTCCTTATTTTGAGGGTAGCTTCTTGGCTTCAGGACACAACCTTTACAGGTTATAAGAATGCTTACAGGTCCCTGTCTTACAACTCTCTTCACCTAGTTGTATAAACTGACTCTTAGCTCAACTATTAATATGTTTTTGCTTTGTTTAATTTTTATCTATGTTGGTTCCTTTTACACCTACCAATGAGAAAAGTAAATGTTTGAACTTTTTTCTCCTCCAGCCCCAACAACTTCAACCCTCTGAACAAGTTTGAAGTATAACTCTGGTATGTTTGGCCTGATGGACAGATAGTATCCTGTTTTCCTTCACAATCCATAGGACCAAAAGAATCTAGTTTTCCTCAAATCTTTTGCTTCTGGTTAGCACCATCTCTCCTTCCCTCAAATAATATTCTGTATCCCTGTTAGCTAGAACTACCTCTTTTTTTGTGTGTGAGAAAGGTCAAAATAATGGATTTCAGAAAATCCTTTTTCTCTGGATTTCTCTTTACTAAAGAGGTCATGAAAGTCATCTTTAAGACTCCAAACTGATCAATGTCCTTTTTCTTCTAGGAAATCAGTAAAGACTGCAGAACATACAGATTTTCTGTGAAGATTAAATGATATAAAGCAGGCCAAGGTCTTCCTTAGTGTTCACCAAATGGTGATCACTCATTGCATGCTGGCTGTTATGATTGTTGTAGTAATTCCTATATTATCAAGAGAGAAATTCCCTGTAAGTCTTAAAACATCAATTTCTCTGTTTAAAAGTGCTTTTGAGAATTATTGTTGATATGGGCTTCTTCACTGCAAAGTTTAACTCAGTCTTCCATGTTAGACCATCTCTTTTTCTCCTCTGCACGAGCCTTTCTCAATTTCAAAGCATCCCTGTGCAGTCTCACTGTGCTTACAAATCCTTCGCATTATCTTCTCTGCATATTCTCCTGGCACATTTCCCTCACATATGCTCTTCCTCTTTTTTAAGGTTTCTCCTAATATCTGTGTTTACAAACAATTAATCCTCTGTATCCATTTGGATGATTTTCTCTTCTTGTTTGTGTAAGTCTAGCGTCATGACCAGAGTTAAACATTTCTCCTATTAAATTCATCTAATTCTTCAGCTTCTCTTGTGTTCTTAATATACTTTCTGTCACATTTCAAGCTAAGTGACTTTTCTTTTGGCTTAAAATGGTTAACAATACTTCTATCTGCTTTTTTTCTGTGGCTTCTTTTTGCAGTATGATTCTATAAAAATTTTTCTATATGATAAACTTTTGCAATATTTTTGACTTTGATTTCAAGTTATTCTTTTAAGATATGGCAAAAAAATCTAGGAGATTCTTTATATTTTAAAGTCAATGCTACCCGTACCCTTAGTCTTTTAAATTTTGTAAAATTTCACCTTGTTCCTTTC
The DNA here is from genome assembly GCA_004027455.1 of Hydrochoerus hydrochaeris. Classification (NCBI taxonomy): domain Eukaryota; kingdom Metazoa; phylum Chordata; class Mammalia; order Rodentia; family Hydrochaeridae; genus Hydrochoerus; species Hydrochoerus hydrochaeris. The sequence goes on along the minus strand of PVLA01000023.1, from coordinate 556,761 downwards.
AAAAATTAGTGTGTAGAAAAGATATAAAATATGACAATTGAGAATTAAAGCTTACTCAAAAAGATCCAGGCAATAAAAATGAATTATTCATGTCAAATTAGCTGATCTATCCCCGTTCAGGTATGAGGAAAATAAAATGAAATTGTCATCATGAGGTAGCTACTTATTATGAGAGGAGATTTACCTTATTCATGAAATAAACAGGAGTCATTATAAATGCTTTTCTATAGTATCTGGACCTTTAATTTGCTTCTAACATAAAGAAAATGAACGTACAGGGAAAAACATTGGTCTGGAGCATTAATTTATTCTGTGATTAACCATCCAGAACTCTTCTTTAAAATAGTAAAATGAACCTTTTATTTTTAGCTTAAATAAAAACAGAGCTTAGGATTTTCAGGCAAATAGCAAAAACTACAAGAATTTCCCCTTCCCTTTGAGTGACCTTAGTAGTAATTCTAAGATGTCTCCGAGGTTTATATTTTCTGTTCTGCCCTATTAATTAAAGTGTTAAAGGTACTTATGTGAGAGTTTTTAGAAATCTATGGATTTAAGAATATTAATAAACCAAGAATTCAGATCTTTGATGCTGGATTTGACTACGACTAATTAAAAAGGAGGCTTAATATTCAGTAGATTTAGAGTATATTCCATAAGCCAGTGAAAATTTAAATATCTTATCCTCTTTTCTCCTCTGCTCTTATTTGATATTATTTCTTTAAGTATAATATTTCTTCAAAGGCCATATATTTATAAAGAAGATCTTAAGTAATTCTTTTCAATCCTAACTACTAATTGAAAGATACTATATTTCAACACTGGGAGAATATTTTGTTAACTATAGGTGCCCAAGGTTACATATTACAAAGAGAAATGATAGTTTCTCTTTTACTTATGTATAATGTAGTTATTTTAGAATTTTTTATAAAAAGTATATGTGACTTACTTGGCATGTTAAGGAATGTGAAAAGTCTCCTGGAAGATAACGTCAAAGACCTTTCCTGCTGTCCTTTTATGAGTTGCCATGGTGACCTTGAAGGCAGGTGCTAAACAGAGAAATGAACCAGATTTCCCATCTGTATTCTCTAAAGAAAGTCAAGCAATACATACCTGCCTTCCATGTCATGGCTGTTGTATGATAAACAGAATACTAAAACCTGAGCTATAGTTACCCTTATATCTGTTTGCATATTCATCACCCCAGGGTTCCTAACTATCACAGCTGGGAGTTGAGCATGAATCTAATTTGCCGCAATATGGCAAAATTTGACAAAAATGCCATTAGAATATAACTTTGCCAAAAAACCCACATAAACTTGGTATTTGTGACATTATAGGTAGTTATGGCTATGAATTAAATTACAAATATGTTATTTTTGGCCCTAATCAGTTTAGATGCCATTTTATCTTTAAAAAAATGATGTTAGCTAATGAAATTGGTGTTGGTGTTGGTGATGGGTGACGTGAAGTCAACCCAACTCCTAATTAGTATCCTTTGATATTGTTTTAGTTGTAGTTGAGACAAATATGGGATAATTGAATATCTTCATCTCCATAGGGTGAAGAAATGGAACAGATGTGTTATGATAAAGAATATATCTATTTGGGTCCTTGGTTCCTCTCAGAAAGTTTCAAAACCCTCTAGAAATTATTAGTGAAAAGCATTGGTTTAGTTATGCTGATGTGTAACAAATGGTGGTCTCCAAGAAGGTTTCAGGTAGAAAGAAAAAGCATATGAGTTGATAGCTGAAAATTTCATTTGCTAGTCATTCTAGAAAATGAGAGGTCTTGAGATAGAGTGCAATGATCAATGCTGTAGTCAATATTGTCTATATAATATGAGACCCTATTAAAAACTCTGGACTGCAAAGCTCATTAGTCCTTTCTGCTTGGTGGCATATTCATTCTGAGGGGAAATACCAATGTGTGGAGAGGATAGCATGCCTCATTTCTTCAGGGAGAAGGCACAGAAGTTCTTTGAGAACTTCCAGATCTTCCTAGTGTATATTTTTGAATATTAAATCTGTGATACTAACTGCAGCACCTTCAATGAGCTCTGTGAGCTGTTCTAGTGAATCATTGAATATAGAGGGACTGTTAAAATATGCACATTGATAGCCAGCCAAATAAACATTAAATCTGGGTGATTAGCATAAGAATTGTATTTCAGTAGTCACATTTGGTGTACACCAATTTAAGTAGAAATAGAATAAAAGCGAAGAAGTCTTGGCACTTTTTAATAGTCATTTTTTGATTAATGATATATAAAAGAAATAAATACTTTTCTTTGTTTTCTGGTAAAACCACTTTCCACTATATTTAAGAGGATATTTTGGAGGTATTTCTCAACGCAAGGTGAGAACAATTTGGTGATACAAGTTTTTTCAAGAGGCTTATAATAATTGAAGTGTTTTGTCGGGATGGAATTCGAAAATGATCCCTTGTGAATCGAAACATAGTCTGAGGGATTAAGCAACACCATTAGTGTCATGTCATTAGAATGCCACTAAGTGACATTGAGTTGTGTGACAACATTTTCAAAGGATCACTCTTACTGCTGGGTTTAGAATAGGAAAAGTAGAGAAATGGCAAGAGTGCCATCCTCACCATTATCTTTCCAAAATGTTTTTGAATATGAAATCTTGCTGTATCCTCTCAGCTCCTGTCTCATGCATGAGAACAGCATTAAGTGTGAAGAACAGAAAGAAACCTCTGAACTTCTAAACACAGATTCCCAACCGTTACTTCTTGCCTTCAATCTTTTTTCCGTACCTAAACAGATATCTCTCTGAAAACACTGTGATACCCTTAAGTTATCAGTGTATTTTCTAGGAAAAAATCTGAACTTCACATGAATCTCATATTATTCCACGAGCTACTCTTTGCTCCAATCTCATGTCTAGTTACTCATTCTCAGCTGCAGCTATCACTATGGATTTTCAATTCTCAAGTGTCATTTGTTCCTCTTTACAGCCCTCTCATCCTTCTCTTCTCCTCTCCCCTCTTCTGCTGTTCAATTTCTTCTTCCTCTTAATTTTTGTAAGTATATATTAAAAACAAGACACTCTTAAATTTATTTCCTTCATCCCCATGGCTCCCTGCCTGCTCCATTCATGAGTCCTGTCTTCCTGTCTCATATCTATCAGCATCAAATTGTTAATTCTTCAGGGACACCTTCCTTTAATATCCAAATGTGGTACCCAGCGTTCATATATCCTACTGCACCCAGTCACACAACAGATAAATATATAGGAGAAATATTTTGCATATAAAATCTGTACTAATGTACTCCGTATATTTTCTCTATGAAGCTCTGAGTTCCACAAATAAAACACTCAATTAATTACATAATTGGAAATAGCATAGACCACTTTCTCTAAATAATGAGAGAGAAGGACAGAGAAAAGGAAGAGAAGGAAGAGAAAGGAAAAATTTAAATTATTGAGTAAAAAGTCTTGTGATGGAGTCTTTGGGGTTGTCTATGTAAAGTGTCTTCTCATGTGAAAATTATGATAATTTAACTTCTTCATTTTCTACCTTTGTCTCATTTGTTTCTTTCTTTTGCTTCATTGCTGTGTCTAATGTCTCCAGAACTATATTTAATATGAGTGGTGGTGATAGTGGTTATCATTGTCTTGTACCTGATTTAAGAGTGAAATATTTCAATTTTGACCATTTAGTGTGATATTGGCCACTGGTTTGTCATAGATGGCTTTTATCAGATTGAGATCAGGACCATCTATTCCAACTTCCTGCAGAGTTTTTTTTTTTTAATCATGAATGGGTGTTGGACTTTGTCAAATGCTTTTTGTGCATCTATTGAGACGATAGTGTGATTTTTGTCCTTGGATCTATTGATGTTGTGCATTACATTTACTGAATTGTATGTTTTACCATCCCTGCATCCTTGGAATGAATGTATGGTCATGATGTATAATGTTCTTGAAGATTTGCTGCAGACTGTTTGCTCATATCACTGAAGGCTTTTACATCTGTGTTTACAAAGGAGATTGGCTTGCAGTTCTCTTTTTTGAGAGCTACTTCTTTGGTTGGGGAAAGATTATTTTCTGATTGGATCCTTCTCTGGTTTTGGAATCAGGGTAATGCTTGCATCTAGAAATAATTAGGGGAATATTCCTTCTCTTTTAATTTCATTAAAGTTTTTGAGGAGTAGATCTTCTCTCAATGTCTCACAGAATTCATTAGTGAATCAATCAGGGCCTGGGCTATTATTTTTGGTAGGTTTTTAATTACATATTTAAGTTCATTGACTTACATTGTATTATTTAGACTTTTTACATCTTTTTGATTCAGGCTTGGTAATTTGCATGTATTCAGGAGTCTGGTTTTTTTCTGTGTTTTATATATTATATGAGTACAATGTCTTGAAGTAGGTATTACTGATCTGATTTCTCCAGGATCTGCTATGATTTCACCCTTTTCATTTATAATTGTTTGTATTTGAGTCTTTCATTTTTTTTGTGAAGGTTGGCTAAGGCTTTATCAATTTCATTTTATCTTTTAGAGAACCAACTCTTTGATTCACTGATTCTTTGTCTTAATTGCATACATTTCTGCTCAGATATTTACAGTATTCTTCTTCGTATCACCTTTGGGCTTGATTTGTTCTTTTTATAAAAGCTTGAGTTCAATATTAGGTTGTTTATCTGAGAAGTCTATTTTCCTGAGGTGAGAACTTCCTGCTGTAATTCCCCTAGTAGAACTGCTTTCTCTGAGTCACACTGTGCTCAGTATATTGTTTTGGTATTATCATTTAATTACAGAAAACATCTACTTGCTTCTTTAATTTCATCTGTGACCTACTGGTTGTTTTAGCAAGTGTTATTTAATTTTTGTATGTTTATACAGTTTCTGTGATGTCTCTTGTCATTGATTTCCAAGTTTATTGCACCGTGATCTGGCAATATTCATGGTATAATTTTAATTCCTTTGCATTTACTTTAGCAGTTCTATGAGCTCATATGTGGCCAAGAGAAAGAGATAACAGTCATAAATATGAACTCATCAAATAGTGATGCATCAAACTATATAAAACAATTATTGATGAACATGAAAAATCAAATAAGTGCTGACAAAAATTGTAATGAATGGCCTCAATACTCTGCTGTCACAAATAGATCAACTAGACAAAAAGTCAAAAAATAAGTATCAGAACTGAAAATATCTGAGAACAAATGGACTTCGCAGATGTCTATAAGATACTCCACCCCACAACATAAGAACACATGTTCTTCTCAATTTTAGATGGGACTTTTTCAAAAAGTATTTTATTTTTGAAATAGGATTTAGCTATGCAGTCTAGGCTGGCCTTGTTCTTGTGATTCTCCTGCCTCAAGTTCCCCCTCTGCTAGTTTTACAAAACTGCATGAGAACATTCAGTAGACGCTGTGTTTTCCAATCACATTGGAAAGTGAAGTCATTACTTTTATCTCATTTTACATATCAGGAATATTCAGTTTACTTATATTTCTCATTGATGTTGTAATTTTCTGTTTATGACTTGATTTTGTTTCCTCTTATCAACCAAACAAAATTTAATATGATAAAATTGCTGCTAAATAAAATCCTATACCTAATTTTCTGTTGTGATCATTTCATCTACACATAGGTATAAGCTAAATGGCATCATGTATATCGTGAAAAAGCTGTCATTTTGAACATTTATGGCTATTTAGAAGCTTTCATTTTCTAAAAGCATGTACATTTTTATAGGTCCAGTTTAGCTATTATTTTCTAAACCTTTGGTTTGCTTATTCTTGTTGTGTTATTAGGAATAGTTAAATTCATTCTTGTGTAGAAATTCATTTTTGTGAGTGTTTAGAATATTGTGTGAAGATCCAAATCTTTGAGTTCAGAGCTCATAATTCGTCCATTAAGATACAGTGGATATGCACAAAAATGAAATGATCAATTGCCATGGAGATAAGTATATTGCCATAGCAACTCACCTCTTTTTCCTGTGTTTGAAAAATGCTGCTGAGATAGGAAGGCTAGTGTGTCCATGTGTGTGCACGTGTGTGTGTGTGTGTGTGTGTGTATTTTGAATTCTGAAAGACTGAAGTGGAGTAATTTAACTTTTAATTGGATAATTTTACCAATTTGTAAAAGAAAATGACTCCAGTCACTATGCCAATTCAGATGTTTTGTTCTGTGTCTAAGACATAAACATTCTCTTGCATGGTATAACTGACTTTTCTCCCCATAAGAATATTCTTATATTTCTGAGTTTGCAAATAGAATTTTGATTATTTACACATTGGCTTGGTTTAATTAATAGGAAAATGCTGTAGGGCATTCAAAACATGGTAGGACTCAAAGAGAAAGTAGAGAATAAGCACTTAATTACTGAAATACTCCAAATTTTTATTGTTAATCTAATAAATTTGGTTGCAATTTATGTAATGTTACAAATTGCCCAATGATGATTAGTGAATCTTAATGTTTAAGTGGATTTTGAGTTTTTGTGTTCTTGCTTTATTTTCCTACAATTCTGTCTTATATACATACCATTTCAAGTTTATGTTTTCTTCCATACTAAATTTGCCTTTTTTCTTTGTTTGATACTAGGTGAGTTGCAAGAAAACTAAATATTCTAATATTTATCTTAACATAGAAATACTTCTCAAATTGTATATTGCAAGATTTCATTTAAATAAAAGTAATTTAATTTTTCTAATAGTGTGTTGTTTTTTCAGAGTATGCCATATCTATGACTCTTTTACTTGAGGAAGATTATAGTAATTTAAGTTAAATTGTCTAATTTTATTTTCTTCAACAAATCCATTAACCTATCATGTTTATGTTATGTTACTTCAGACAGTGCATAGTTCTCTCTGATTTTATTTAAGCAAATTAGAAGACTGCTCTTTTATATGGATAAATTTTGAGCAACATGCATATAGTCATTTCAATTTCTTTTGAGAAAAATTTTTGATGCATGCCTTTTTTTCATGATTTATTTTTAATTTCAATTTCCCAATTAATATGTTGTGCATGCATATTTTCACAAACTAATAAAATATTTCATTACTAGAAGTACCTATAACTTTATCTGTCATAGTGTATGAGCACTTTAGTATATATATATCCCAATTATGTTTCCATGAATGTTCCACTATATTATCAATCCATGCAAATACTTTTCTTCTCACGCATTCATTTTAACATTGCTCATCTGATGATTATGAATATCTTAATACTTATAAACATATTTGCACCAGTAGATCTCTGTCACTATCAGTGATACCCAGGAGTCTTTAGTAATGGAGAGGATAGTAGGAGTTTGCACTCTGATGCTGGATGCACAATGTCAAATCCCCAGTTTACTTACTGGCTGTTAGGGGATCTGTGTTCTCTAGTGGTGTCTGCAAAATGAAGATAATGATAGGACCTACTCTATATGGTTTCTGTGATGATTAAATAAGTGATTAATAGAATGTCTGTGATTTAATAACTGTACATGCATTACTTATTATTATATATGCAATACAATAAAAACATACATATAGAATTCAAGATATTCAAATTCTCTTCTTGCATTTTATTATTTTTCTTTATGTAAGTATTTCTATGCATATTTTCTCGGTCCTTCTTATTACTTACTGTTTGAAAAAGATTCATTAAAACATTAGAAATTTTATGAGTTAACATTTTATGACTTAGCTTTAGTGGTTTATTTACCTTTGTTCCATTTTAAGTGGTACACTTGAGAACTTGAATATTAAACTCCTGAGCTTTATTCCAGATATATAGAACCTGAGACACAGGATAGCAAGGGCACCATATGTGGTGAGGCATGTCCTTTGAGTGGTGTCAGTGCAGGTTCAGATTTAAGAACAAGTACTTTTTAAAATTTTTATTTAAATTTATTTTTTATTTAAAGATAAAAAGAACAGAAAAAGGATAGAAATATTACAGAATTAAAACAAAAAAAACAAAAAAGATAAACAGTAAGAAATCACAAATTACATATTGTTCTTTTAGAAATAGTTTTGCAAGTTATAAAATTAAAGAAAAATTTTTTTGTAACAGGGATCAAAATCATGACCTCATTCCTACCAGGTAGGCACTGAAGCCACTCAGCTAAATCCCCAGCCCCAAGAACCAGTGCTTTAAGCCACTCTGCAGGTGGTCAGGGGAAAGAAGAAAAGCATTATGAATCAGCCTCTAGAGTTCGACTGTGGTTTTGAAAACTTGCTCTTCTATTTTTTAGCTATTGAAGACTAAATGAATAAGTTTAATGTTTTGCATCTCATTTCAATTTTGCTTTGTAAAACGGAGATAAAACAGTTGTGAAAATTACATAATGTATTAGAAAATTTTTGTATTTATTTTAAACACATAACATTGTACTAGCTTCAAGGGAAAGTTCAAGAGAATATTAACTACCCACTCAAATACTGTGTGCTTTTTTTCAAGGAAGTATTTTGTTTCATTTGATTTTTTTTGACGCAGGGTCTCCCTACATATTTCAGGATTGTCTTGAATTCTCTGTGTAGCTCAGGCTGGCCTTGACCTTGTGGCAAATCTGCCTCAGTCTCCCATGTGCTTGAATTACAAGTGCTTATCACTACACCCAGCTAACTATTCAGTCAAATTCTAACAAAAAAAACACTTAATAGAAATATATTACACTTACCATACACTTCTTACATTGCAAAAAGTTAATGTTATATATTTAAAGACATGATAATTTTCAAAAATTTTTATATGGCAAAAGCTAAGCCTACATGCCATAGCTGTTCCCACCAATTTTCCTCTTGGTGGATATTTGATCTTCTTCTAATTCTTTTCCATTACAAATAATGCTGCTATGAACATTTGTGTGTAAATGGCTTGCATGAGTGTGTTTTCTTTCAGCTCTATACCCAGAAGTGAAATAGATGAGCCACATAGTAATTCATTGTTGAACTTTTCTGAGGAACTGCAGCTGCTTTTCAAAATAGTGGTATCACTTCACATTCCTACACACACATTCTTATAATGTGTGTAGTTGTGATTTTTCTCATCCTTGTTAACAGCTGTTATCTATTCTCCTTACAGTCATTTTGCTGGTGTGTAGGTTTCATTCTCCATGGCTAATGATGTTTAATATCTTTTCAAGTGCTTATTAACCATCTGAGTAACTTTCTAGAACTATATATTTTGATTCTTTGCTTATTATTTAGATCAGTTTTGAATTATTGAGTTGTTGCAGTTCCTTGTATGTTTTAGATACATGGTTTACAAAATTTGGTAACTCATCAGATATGTGATTTTCAAAACTTTTCTCTAATACTTGTGATTTCAATTATCTTCCTGGATGTTCTTTGTTTTTTGATGTAGTTTGAATTTCCATCTAGGTTTACATGCTTCTAGCATGAGCAGTTTCCTTTAATGTTTCTTATAAGGTCTTTATACTAACAACAGACATTTCCAGTATTTCTTTATCTAGAAATTCATTATTATGCCTTTATCTGTAAAAGACAGTTTTATATAAGGTCTCTATTATTTCTGATAAGTCATCTGTGATCTTATCTTGTGTGTGACATTTGTTTATCACTTGTGTTTTCCATGCTTTTCTTTTTTTTTTTTTGCCTTTGAATTTTTCATCAGGATGTATCTTGATATGATGTAGAACTTTTTGTGTTTTTCTCATTGAAATTTATTAAACTTCTTGTGTACATAGATTGATGTTTTAATGTTTAATATCAGAGGAAATTTTCAGATATTAATTCCTGTATTTTCTAATTCTTTCCTCTACATCTGTCTGGGAACTTCATTATGCTTACGTTGGGAACACTCTCATGTTGACTCATGATTACCTTTAGTTGGAAGTAGGTGTAGACGGAGTCCAATCTTTTGGGCCACTCTCACTTCTCTGACATATCCCTGAGCTGTGTCTATATTTTCAGTCATTCCATTTTCACAACCACGTACTGATAATAAGCTTCTTAAAGACAACATTAAGTTTAATTTTCAATCTTCCAAACCAATCAGATGGATATTTTGGATGTACAATTGCAGATGATAACACTGATAATAAAAGACCTATATTATAAAATAATTGTTTTCAAGTTTTAGTTTTCATAATTTGATATTTCTACTTTTTACTCTAACAGAAATAGGCGAATGGCTCCTGTTTAATATTAATTCAAAGAAGAAATTCAATTTATAATTATTTATAGTCACTCCATTCAATAATAATTTTGTGATAATCTTAAAGCCATTGATTAACTAGGCTATCACTGGTATCTGAAATTATTTGAATTTTGAATATCTACCTCATTGCCTCATATTTTTTTATTTCCTTATGTCATGGAAAAAGATAAGAAAAATGCACTGTCAAAAACAAATTTCTATGTTTGTAGTCTTACGTAAGTTACAAGCAGGGTAACAGTATCATCTGATCCTGAGATGAGGAAATCAAACATTGAAATTTGATTGAATCAAAACAATAGTTTTGGAAAGAGATGTTGGAATTTGGTAACTGAAGCATTTATATTATATATAAAAGAAATATTCATATGTAGTGTCTCTAAGGAAACTTAGAATAGATGCTCAAAAGCTGTAGATAATTCCTACTTTCTTTCTCCAGCACCTCAATATAATATTATTATCTAGCTGTGATGTTTCAAAAGTCAGTTTCATTTATGATAACTTTGTGCTGAATGAAAGTTTTGCTACTCAATCTATTTTATGTATGTTTCATTAAATTTAAATGACATTTTAAAATATCAATAAGATGCAGGCTTCAGGCAAGTTTAGTTTTAATCTATACTTCAATTCAGAATAACATTTTTAAAAGACATTAAGCTATTACTGTTTTTATATCTTTATTTTCTTAATCAACCAATAAAATACTTAAATATTATATTCTTGGAAGGTATCTGCAACATATATGAGGAGGAAAGAATACATACAAAATTTAGTACCTAACTATAATATACATATATGGATATTTAATACTGTGTCTTGATAAACATCTCTTCAAATATTATGCAACCAAGACAAAATATACCTTTTGTAAGAAATATGAATCCTACATTTTAAAAATATAGCCTCTGTAAATGCCCATTAAAAGATCTCTTTCTCTCTTGCTTTCTTTCCTTCTCTTTCATACACACACACAAACACACATGCACGCACGCACACACGCACACACACACAATCACATACACAAAAACACATACTGAAGAATTGTCATTGTCACAAACAGGCAAATCAGTTTTAAGTATCAATAGGAGCAGTATTGCAACAGGTCAAAATTGAGAAAAGTATTCTTATCAAGATAAGATTTAAAGCATGCAAGTGAAAAAAAAACATTTTGTGAAAGTCACAGGATCCCTTGGAAAACTTATAAACCTCTTGATCTCAAAGAGATACGTACTTTTTAACTTTTAGTTATTTACTAGTGCATTATTATTATTTTGTTTTACCTGGAATTGAACTCACAACCCCTAACTTGCCAGGCAGGCATTGTGCCACTGAGCCATATCCCTGGCTGTACCAGTGCACTTTTGCATTATACAGTGATTACATTTATCGGGAGAATTGCTACATGGATGCAACACATTTTAAGTTTTTTCACTCCTAACACACCCATCCTTTGCAGCTCCTTCCAACTCTCAGTCCCCTTCTCACTTGCACCTTCTCATTTGCAAAAGCTCTGTTTCCGTTTCTTTGCCCTTCAAGTCTTTCTTTTCATCTCCTTTCCTTCCCTTCCCTCCCCAATCTTTCCATTTCTCGTTCTTCCTCCAGTTGAAACAGATCTCCCTACTTCCTATCTTCCATCTTGTGTTTTGTTCTTGATTTATATTTTGAGTTTTTCATTTAGTAGAAACCATAGAATATTTAAACTTGTGTGTCTAATTTATTTCACTTAACACTATGGTCTTAAAGTACACGCATTTACTTACCACCAGTACCTCAAGTTTACTGTTCTTTATGCCAGAGTAATTAATACTTTATTGCTTATAAATACCACATATTCTTTATCCATTTATCTGTTGATGGGTATATAGGCCTTTTCCAAGATTTAGCTATTATAAATTTTACTGCTATGAACATAGGTATGCATGTATCACTGAAATATGATTTAACTCTTATGGGAAATAACCTAGAAAGAGAACAACTGGGTGAAATGGAACTTCTATTACTAGCATTCTGAGGAGTATTCTACTAGTTTAAATTCCCACCAACAACATAGAAGAATTCCTTTTCCCCACCACCTTGCCAGCATTTGTTATTATTTGCTACCTAATTATCACTATTTTTCAGGAGTGTTTTAATATTTCAGTATTGTCTTAATTTACATTTCTATAATGGACAGTGATGTTGAACATTTTTAAAATGTATTTATTAGCCATTGGTACTTCTTTGAGAAGTGTCTATTCATTTCAGTTGCTCATTAATTGACTAGGACTGTTACAGTGGAGATGCATAATTTTTGAGTTCTTTATATATTCTAATGTTAGTCCTCAGCCCTGTGAATAGCTGGGAAAATAGTTTCCCACTCTGAAGAATGTCTCTTTACCTGATTGGTAGTTTCTGTGCTGCAGAAGTCCTGAGTGGATATGAACCCATTTGTTAATTTTCAGCATTATTTATTATGCTATTATAGTTCTGTTTCAGAAAGAACTTGCCTACATTTATGTCTTCAAGACTTTTGCCTATTTTATCTTCCAGTAGGTTAAGTGTTTCTGTTTTTAGACCTTTCATCTATTTTCATTTTTAGCTTAGTATATGGCTATATAGATGGGTCTAGATTAAATTTTCTGCATGTAGAGATTTAATTTTTCCAGGAACATTTATTAAAGAAGCTATTTTTCCTCCACCATGTATTTTTACTCCGTGTCAAAGATCAAAAGGCTAAATGCATCTGGGATTGTTTCCACTTCCTCTGTTTTGTTCCACTGATTCACATATCCATTTTTATGCCAGCTCCATGCTGTTTTTATCATAGAGGCTTGCAGTATTAATTCAAATCTGGAATTGTGATGACCCCTGGTTTGCTTTTGTTGCCCAGGATTGCTTTTGTTGAGCTGAGTCTCATCTTCTTCTATGAGACTTTTACAGCTGTTTGCACTACATTTTTGAGGAATGGTGTTAGTATTGTTTTGGGATTGTATTAAATTTATGCATCAGTTTTGGAAGTCCAGCCACTTTGGTACTGTGAGTTCTGCCTCTCCGGGCTCTTGTGATGTCATACCACTTTCTGATGTCCTCCTTGATTGCCTTTCTCAGGGTGATGCAGTTTTCACTGTAGATATTTTTCACTTCCTTGATGAAGAAAATTCTTAGGTATTTAATTTTTTTTTATGCTATGGTGAATGTCATTGTTTTCATATGTTTTCTCGAGTTTTTTTTATTAGTGTGAAGGAGAGTACCCTCGTTTTTGTGTGTTGAATTTGTAAAATGCTACAATGATAAATTAGGTTAATAATTTTAGTAGTTGGGTATAGTTTTCTGAGTCTTGTTATTATAGAATCAAGGCTTTTGAAAATAATGATAATTTGGCCTCCTTTCCTATAAATATCCCTTTCATTTCTTTCTCTTGCTTCATTTCTCTAATGATTGAGGGACTATATTGAACAAGAGTGGTGACAGTGGACATTCTTGATTTGTTCTTGTTTTAGAAAGTTTTCCAGTTTTCTCAATTAAGATGATATTGGCAATAGGTGTGTCATAAATATTTTTATTATTTGTGATAAGATTGTTCCATATCTATTATTTTTAGGATTTTTTCCTTGACTGGATGTTAAATTTTTTAAAGGGTTTTCCTGCATCTATTGGAATGATCATATGCTTTTTGTCTTTGCTTTTTATATGATAGCTTAGGTTTACTGATTTGCATATCTTAAACTATTCTTGAATGACTGGGATGAAGCTTTCTTCATTATGGTGTATGATCTTTTTGATGATTTGTTACATTCCTTTACCAGTTTCTTATTGTAGATTTTTGCATTGATTTTCATTAGGGAAATTATTTCTCTTATATTGTCAAGTCCTTGCATGGTTTTGGAATCAGGATAACACTAGCTTCCATGAAGGACTTTGGAAATAGTCCTTCCTTCTTTATTTCATTAAATAGTATTGGTGTTATATTATCTCTGAAGTTCTTGCAGCATTCAGTATTGCATCCATTCGATTCTGAGCTTTACTTAGTTGGTAGATCTTTTTTTATTTCTGCTTCAATTTAATTTCCTGTTATTAGATTAAGCAGGATTTTTAAATTTTCTTGACTCAGTTTTGGTAATTTATAAGTATGCAGGAATGTTTCCATTTCTTCTGAATTCTCCAACTAATTGATGGACTGGTTTTGCTTATTAGTTGCTAATAATCTAGATTTCATGAGTGGTCATTGTGCTTTCCCATTTGAAATTTCTATTTGACTTAATTTATATCTTTTCTTTCTTTTTTGAAGCATTATTGGGTTTGTCTATTTGGTTTATGTTTTTCAAAGATCCAGGGTTTTTTTTTTCTTTCTGTATTTTATTGGTTCTCACTCCATTGATTTCTGACCTGATCTTTATAATTTCCCTCCTTGTTCTACTTCTTATTAAACAAAACACTCTTGAATTATCAGTGGATCACAGAAGAAGTCAAGGAAGAAACAAAATAGCTCTTAGAATTAACTGATAATGCTAATACTGCATTGCAAAACTATGGAACTCAGTGAATGCAATCTTAACAGTGAATTTTATAGCTGTGAATGCCTACATTAAAAAAAAAGTGTGCACAGATTAATTTAATGGTTTCATGCCAAGGTCCTGGAAGAACAATTTGAAGAGACATTTTTTCAAAGCTCAACTATTGTAGAACATTGATCTCCATTGTATGTTCAAAGGTCACACTGAGCTAAAAGCTCCAGTATAAAAAACAAAAGATGGCACCATAAATCCTAAAAAGGCCATCTAAGCTTAAAGACAGCAGCCACACTCACCTGTAGATGTCACATTCCTACAAGGAACAACATTTACACTGACGATAATGATCTCAAACTCATAAAGCCATAAAATGGATAAGAGAACCACATAAGCCATAGTATGTGCAGATAGAGGTAAGGAGAAATTGCAAATCCATGTATGAATTCATGCTCTCAATCAATGAATTTGCTAATCTTGCCATTTCTGTAGCATCTCATATAATGTGTGTAGCAAGTTAATTAAACAGAATATACCCAACTTTTAAAATAAATGCTTGGCATTTCCTCAACTAATTTTGTACATCAGCAATTGACATGAAAATTACACTTTGCATCTAATATGTATTTCTTTCCGTACTTCAGACTTAATAAAGCATATAATTGAATATTGAATATCAAATAAAAATAGAACATATATAATATATATGTATATATACACACATATGTATATACACATGAATTTCTGGTTAAAATATCTGTAAAGCAACTCAAAAAAATAATCTCTGTAAATACCAATGATAGACAAATACCTCTCCCTTTATAAGTAGCAAACAATATAAAATAGCAATGTGAAAATTATTTAATTGATATTTATCCTAGGTTTCCGTTTGCACAGGTACAGTGGATTTAAACCACATTCACTTAATATCTTCTAATTTTTAGGTTAGAAGTCTAATCTGGTTCCTCTGGGTATTTTTTTTTCCAGTATCAGAAGGCCAAAGTCAAAAATATTGGCTCAAAGAAATAAGATGTATTGGCTGAACTGTGCTGCTATCTGAGGCCATGGAGAATAATTAACTTTCAGTACTATTAAAGTGTTGTCAGAATTTAGGCCCTGATGGCAATCACTGAGGGCCACTCTGTTCTCTGTTTCCCCATTTTAAAAGGTGGCAACAATTCTTTAGGTCTTTCTGATTCCAATCACAATTATCCCTGTCTGCACTTAGAGAAAACATTACTCTTAAAACGCTCTCATGACTAGATTGGCCTCACCTGAGAATCATCCTCTGCTCACTTTTATGCTCTAGTGTCCAATTGTACTTCACCTCGAAAACACATGTTCCAAGGTAAAAAATATTAACAATCTAAAGAAGGTAAAACCATTAAATAAAACATAAAAGCCTTTTGAACACGAAAGCCTCAGCAACCCTGAAGGATGTACATTCACTATACTGACTTTGAGTGGAGAAACTAACTGTTGCCGTCAAGGACTGCAAGGAGGACAAGAAAATATAGAACATGCAATTTATAGTATTATTTACAATGATCACCCAAGGAGTCAAAGAAAAATGCAGAAAATCTTTCCACATACTAAGACCCAAGGAATATACCTGAGGGCCTAGATCCCACAGTGATGTCCTGCATAAGTCCAGATGAAGACCTAGAGCACATAACAATGACCCCCCATGAGTCCACCTGGAGGCCTAGATCCCATGAGAATGACTGATGTAATTATGCTTCAGGAATCTGCTTAGGAAGGCCCAAAAGTCAGCAGTGGAAGCTAGAAAGTCCATGCCAGCAGGGTGAAGGATCTGTGCCAGAATGTTGAAGGTTCTGTACTGGGGCCAGGAAGCAACAGTCAACGTAAGGACCAGGACTCCCTAAAAGTACTATAGCCATTCTCAGTGACAATGAGGTCCTGAGCTCCTCTGATGATGAGAACAGCCGGATTCAAATCAGGAAGCCGGCATGACAAGCTTCCCCTGGAGATTGAGCAGCACACATCTTTCCCTCCAGAGCCAGTAAGCAATGGTGAAAGTAAGGACCGGATCTCCCCCAAAGTGAACCACAGTCATTCTCAGTGACAGCAAGGTCCTGAGCTCCTCTATGGTAACAGCCAAGTTCATACCAGGAAAGAACCTAGACAAAGCTCTCCAGGACAACCAACCACAACAGAACTCACAACACCACAGAGAACCAGTAACACCAAACAATAGCAATGACGATACTTCTTCCTCTCCAGTTATCTTTTTTTTCTTGGCAACAATCCTCGGGTGGGCCATCCACGTTCAGAAACGTGCGGATTCAGTTCATCTGGAGGCCACGAGTTGACCACCAGCTACCAATTCACCATAATAACTTTCTCCAATATTAAGTATGCTTCTGAGAATTTTACGGTGATCAGAAAAATTATGCGGGCCAGGGATTTAGCTCAGAGGCATGAGCGCCTGCCTGACAAGGGCTAGGTCGTGAGTTCAATCCCCGGTACAAAAAAAAAAAAAAAAAGAAAGAAAAGAAAAATTATGCCACACTGAGCTATAATTTCCAAACCATCTAAGAAGTGCGTGCGTGTGTGTGTGTGTGCGTGTGTGTGTGTGTGTGTGTGTGTGTGTGTGTGTTTTGGAAGAATGTTGTAAATGAAACTGTTTCAAAAGGCGGTGGATATAAGATGGACTGGTGTTAAGTGTAAGCCTGAGGATGCCTTTGTATGTGAATTGGTGTATGGAAAATTGCAATGTGGCTTCATACACACACAACTGAAAGTCTAATTTAGAATACTCATTCCACAAGTGATTAAGTTCTCATTAATTACAGCAGTTGAACTTCAGGCAATTGTAGACGGCAGATAGCAGTGTGATACAAATGAAACAAAACCTGTAGCCAATTCAGCGTGTCTGTCTTCTATCCATAAAAATTGTTTGAATATGTGGCAGCCTGGATTTTCTTTGGATCTGTTCCACATCTGAGAGATGCTATATTATACTTTGGTGAGTAAAAACTAATTAAGGTTCTACGCTAAACTTGTTGTAATTTGTCTTTTGATAATTATAATTATCTTTTTAAAGAGGTTTGAGGCCACAATTAAGATCCAAGAGAAAAGGAGAATTTACTGACTTTTCAACTTTTATCTTTTTTTTAAATTAAAAGCATTTGAGTTCAATGACAAGCTAGAAATATTAATTTGGGTTGGTGGGTAACTGGTTGGTAACTATAGTCTATGTAATCATATATATGTGTATGTGCTAAAAATAAAATTATTCTATTAGTGATGCTTATTAAAAGTAAGAAAAAGTTTCTATATTAGAAAAATAATTTTAAACTATATCTGCAAAAATTAAGCACACTAAAATGCTTTAATGCTGAATTATAATATACTGTTCTGCAGACTTCTAATCTATTACATTTCCTGTCAGTTTAATCTGGATTCCCTACACTTTGGTACAATTTTCCTGCTATGATTTCAAGACATTTACCTAAATTCTTGCTAATTAGGGGTTAGCAATGTTATGGTTCTCTACAGATTTTTTTTTCAAGAAACATGTCTGTGTATATCTGTTCGAAGAAGAGAAGCAACTAAAACTAAGGATATCTTCTTAGTAAAGCAGAGATGAACTGGAGCCTCAAATTGAATTACACTATGGTCACACCAAAATATGTTTTAGGAAATTGTCATAGCACTTTTTGATGGAGAAAAACTTCTTTTTTTTTTTAATTAGTAGGTTTTTCTAGTGTATTAAATGACAACACAGAAATTTGGAAAAAAAAAAGGTAGTCATATGTTTGAAGTGGAACTAAATGAGACCAAAATAAAATAATAAACTATACTTCATATAGTTTAGGGTTATTTTCTCAATTAGTTTATATCCTTCTGATAATGTCATTTAAAATTTAAAAACATTAAAATTTTTCATACAAAATGACTAGAAAAATGCAGATTACAGGAACATAGTAGTAACTATTTAGACTTTCTTGTTATAAATTCTAAAGCTAGGGTAGAACTATAGCATGATTGCATTTAGAATAAACCTTACATAGACTTAGAAATGGAAAAAATAAATGAAGAAATGAAATTTCCCACTGGAGTAATAAATAGAATCATTAATTAAAGTTTTCATTTTTTGATACTGAATTTTCCTACATTTGTTGGCGTGATTATTTTCTTTTCTCCTGAAATATTGTAGTATCAACTTAGGAGTAGCACAGATGAAAGAAAATCTATCTCTGGGTTTAGAAGTTAGTCAGCATGCTTCAGTGACAGAGTAATTGTGGTAATTTCCCAAGGATACTATTATTACCTTATAAGCTTAACCATGTCTTATAAGCATGCTTGAAGAAAAAATATACAAGTACATATAGAGCAAGACTGCCAGAGTGCAGATGAATCCAATAGAATTATAGCACTGTGACAGATCTGTTTACACAAAATAATTTCACACAAGGCAATGAAAACATTTTTTTGCAGAAATACTATATGCATAATATATTACTTGGGAATTTTAAATTAGGAAAAGAATAAATTTTAATTTTTTAAAAGCACTCTACACACTTTAATAGTATTTCACTTTATCTACAAAGGTAATATGTCCTCTTTCAGACTATTTTATGATATTTGAGCAACACATGGCAGATTCAACTGAAATGATGAATTTTTAATTAAGTATAGATGGCTATATTAGTAAGCACCTTTCTCAGTTTATCGTTAATACCCGAGGAACTTTCTGTATCTTTAGATGATGTGTAATTAAAGTCTTGAATTCCACAGAGGCAATTAAGCTTCTTCATATCGTTTCCTTTTTTAAAATGTTAACAGTATCACTATCAAAGATGCTAATGGGTTATTAGCTTCTCTTTTCAAACTAGTTTTGGGATTTTAATATCTTCTAGTCCTTTGACAGTATCATTTTTCTATTCCATAACAGGAAAATAATCAACCGATTACTTGTGGTGATCTTTCACTCTCTGTCTCTTTCTCTGTCTCTCTCTCATTGACTTTCCCATTTAGAATGTCTTCTAAATTTACAGAAAGGACGGTCTTCTTTAAATTTGAAATGACTCTTTAAATTGATTTATTTCCCTTCTCTCACCTTTTATTACTGCTTTCATTCCCATGAGCTCAAGTTTTTTTTTTTTAATAAATATTTCCATTTAAAATGCTTTAAGAAATCAAATGTAAAGCTGCACTATTGGGACGCAACCCTTGACTCTCTTTGATTTCTACATTATGCCTTGAAATAACTCAAGTGCTACAAAAAAGAGTCTGCCTCATCATCGAAAGTTCCTTCCAACTGTCTGAAATTTAAAGGAGTAATTTATGCAAAAACTGTTTAGGGTGCACGAAGAAAAGCAGAGCACAAACCAAACACAGTTCTCTGTGAACCAAAGAGGAATGTGCTGTGACAGTGTGTCAAAAGTTTCCATCTTCCCCGCAGAACCCTGCTCTCTACTGCATTCTGAGGTGTAGGAACCTGACATGAGGATCTATCCAGTGCTGCGCTCAGTGGGAGAGAAACATCTTACCACAGGCAGAGCTCAGAGCCACCCACTGTCTCAGCTACTTTTCTTGTTGCTGAGATAAAATACCCAACGCCCAAAGTTAAAAGAGGAAAGGTTTTTTTTTGTTGTTGTTGTTTTTTTTTTTGCTCACACATTGTAGAGTCTGCAGTCCATAGTGGTCTGGATCCAAGGCAAAGTGCCATGGCACAGAGAATCACAGAGGAGAAATAGTCCATGGCAAGAAGGCAGGAGACTGCAAAGCAGCCAGAACAGCAATAGCTTGTAAGGAGTGAACAACAGACAGCAACAGCTGCTGCATCTGCTTTTGAATTCTTCCAAGCTACCCACCTTTTGGGTGGTGCCACCCACACACAGTGTGGGGGTGGGGGGAGCTGCCCATTATCCACATCCAGAACTATGCCAAGCCAATCAGTGGACTAACTTAATAATCACTCACCCTTAACCTCACCATCACACATTTAATCCCAGCATCACACACCATAGATCCAGCCATCTCTGAAAAGCTCCATGGATGACCACATGAGGCCTAAGGGGGACATCTAGACACAAGCCATAGCATCCACTGACCATGACAACCGAGCACCAGAGCTTCTTGTCCTCCTATCATGTGGCTGCAAGTCTTGTCCTTTCCCTGCTTTCCATCACCTATGGCTAGAAAATAAGACTTTTTCCAAATCCAATAGTTACTATACATCATATCTCTGGGCATGTTATATACCTCCCATTTCCAATATGGTTGACAGTTATTTTATATTGATTGCATTAGGAGTGAATTAATGTCTCAGTTAAAATGCAAACTGTGTAATCATAGGTGTCTCATCTGTGCTTGCTCACAACTTTCTAGCCAACACAGTAACACTTATATCATAGATGGTCAATAAAAAGAAATTATAGTTTTGAGATAGGAGGGGCAAACATACTCTTTGCAATTGCTTGAGCTAGAGTATCAGAAACCATTTCCCTAAAGATTATCAGTAATTCTCTGCCACAGATAATATTTTTTTTGTCTACATCATACTTAAACGCCCAGATCACTCCAGTCTCATTGATCCTGACTTTCTATTCTTACCTCAAATTCCTCATTACCAATTACTATTTCTTTTCTTTTCAGAAAACGTAACTTGTAGCTTTATTTTTGCTATTAGTTCTTCTTATCTTGATCTGGCTGGTAAGTGAGAAGTGTTTCCCACTTTCATTCATGGCCCTTAAAAGCTGTTTCACAAATAAAATTGTATATTCCCTTGATGTTAATGTTTTCAAAATGTAATATCTTAGAAATATGTATTTTTTTATTGAGACTGTCCACATATAGATTTCTTACACATATGTGCACATCACAAAAATATATAATGTGTACATTAATGTATATGCAACTTACAAGCAGTTAGCTTTGGTAAATATGCTATTCTCATAGATATATGTAGATTCTAAAGTTTCTACTCTGAGATTTTATTAGGCACTTTGCTGTCACTGGAACAAAACACCCACACAACCTAGATGAAGAGAGTTTATTTTCCTCACATTTTCCAGTGGGCGCAGTTAGCACTCAGCTGGCTGTGAGGTGGAGAGGTGTGGTTAAAAGGCGGTGATGGAGGAAAGCTGCTAGGCAGCCAGCAAAGACAAGGAGGGGCTAAGACAGAGAATTCACCTTTTCAGGTCCCGTAATTGATGACTCACGTGCCATCATCCTGCACCTTGAGCCAGCAGACAGCACACCGAGCTACTAATTTCCTCAATGGATGAAGCCACTAGGGAATACAGCATAGCCATGGAACAGTCATTCCCAGGTACATGAGATCTGGTCACGGTGGGTCACACCTGTAATCTCAGCACTTGGAAGGCTGAAGTAGGAGGATCCTTGTGAGTTCAAGACCAACATGTGGTACATAATGAGACCCTGCCGCAAAGAAAATGAGACTTTTGGGGAACATTTTAGATCAAAATCTTAGCAATGATATATGTGAAATAACAAAAATGTTACATTTAGAAATGATGTTAGCAAACTAAATTCTGATGGTGATGTCTTTTTCTCTTAACCTTATTTTTTCAATAAAGCAATCCAAATGCAACTGGTTTGGTACAGATTTCTAAACATAACCACAAATTTTATCAATTTTGAAACATTAATAACTTGACATGCCCTGAAAATTAACTCCCCCTATTAAATTAAAATGCTTACAACACAGCAGGACTTACAGTATGCCTATTTTCTTCCATCCAGATTTAATTTACTCTCTCCACTGTATGTGTGATTAGAATAAACCTGACACTGATACTCTTAAGCCTGTATAAATTTTCTACTGACAGGAATCAAACTTAAAGAAGACAAAAATAGCTTTCCATCTCCAGATACTGTAGCTTGTTCCCCGATGATGAAAATATTTATTTAATAAGTTCATGCTGACTGGAAGTAGAAGTATACTCTTGTAATCACAGCACTATGGGAGACTGAGGTGGGAGGACCACAAGTTTGAATCCTGCCTGGACAAATTAGTGATTTAATGAGAGCCTGTCTCAAAATAGTTTTAAGAAAGAGAGCTAGGGTTTTAAGAAAGAGAGCTAGTTCAAAGGCTTTGGATTCATTCCTCAGGGGAGGGAGGGATGGAGAGAGGGAGAGAGAGAGAGAGAGAGGCAGAGAGACAAACACAGAGATGGAGACAGGGAGAGAGAGAGAAGAAGGAGGAGGAGAAGGAGAAGAATAACAGGCAACTCGATGCTATCTGAAAGCCCACATCGTTGTTGCTAAGCCTCAATTTTTTGCAGTTCCATATCTAAAAGAGTAGTCTTTGTCAGCATAGATAGCATTTGCTGAGTTTTTGCCACACCTTTTGCTTCTGGCTCTGGCACTAGTGTTTCCTAACTCCGACAGGGTTTGGAGTGAGTGGAAGGAGATGTGGGAATGGAAGCACTGGCAACTTTACCTTAAAGACAGATGGCAATGAATACAGATACCAAGGAATGAAAAGAAATGTTCTGAGCTAGGTGTCAGAAATAACTAACCATTTTTCCACCCTAAAAAGCAATAACCTGTAGTCCATGAGGAAAAGAAAAATGAAAGAATGCTAAAGAAAATAAATAGGAAACTACAATCTGTACAACAGACTATAAAATTAATGTTAGGAAATAAGGGTCTTGAATTTTTGTGACTACTGGGAAGATACCAGAGAGAATTTTAGGGATGTTTACCTTATATTTACATTTCAAGTACATGTGCTCGGAGAAACTTCATCTTTGCATGGTAGTTTCATATACATATAACAGTGTGAAAAATGTTTGAGAGTGTAAATAACAAATTCTCAATTCAGAAGTGTCTACTTTCAGGTGCATGGGAGAGGAATGCAATTGCAATGAGTTATGCAGAGGGCTACACATCCACATATACATAATATTTTATTTCTTAATCCATGTCAGTGAACAGTTTTTGAGATAATTTTTAAACTTTCTGAACTTCTGTAGTGTTTCAATAACTTAAATTTTAAGTAATCTAATTAAGAAAAATACACAATTTTGTCATCATACATACCTTAAAACATATCGTAGGTCAAAAGTTTCTATGTTAATTAAAGATGAATGAAGTCTGTAATAATCTTTGCACACATAAACAAAAATGGTATTGTTCTTGAATTTATTTCATCAGGATACTTGATTTAAAACTATTCATACTCTCATGCATTACACAAACACATTTCAGTCAATAATGGACAACATATACAACAGTGCTTTCAAAAGATTGTAATCGAGATGGTAAAGTCCTGGCTTACTGACATAGTGGCTGTCACAGCACAGTGAACAAGGTATTGCTCATGGTTTTGTAGTGATGTTGGTACAAAGAATCCTCCTGCCATGCCAGTAATGTAGAAGTACAGCATATTGCTGGATATGGTAACACTCTTTGTATTCTCAATATTCGGAGAGGCTGAAGCAGACAAATCACAAGTTTGAGCCAAGCCTGGGAAATTTAGTTAAATGCTGACACAAACTAAAAGGAAAAAAAATGAAAAAAAATCTGAGTTTGTAGTTCAGTGCGAAAAAAAAATTATAGCAGTAAAAAAAGTATAGCATATATAATTGTGTATAATATATAATATTTGATTATAAATTTAATAGTTTATATATTTACTATACTATATACTTCTTATCACTAAAGTATACTCTGACAGCTCATTTTTGAAGCGTATGGTAAAGTACCATTTCCAGTTACATTGGCAGTAGCAGTATCTGTCTTAAGTTTATTCCTTCTCTTGACTACATCAAGATATCATGTCAAGTGGTAATTATTGTGAATCTGTAAACTCTTCTCGTGATATAGGAGACAAAATGTGTGAAAATAATCTTAAAATTTAATGAGGCTTATGAAATATGTAACTGATTTTAACCCACTGATAATGAAGAAAAACATGAATAAATGATTTACAAATGAAGGTAAACTGGCCAATTCCTAAAGACGGCATACAGATGAAGTTTACATAAATAACCTTCTGTCCTCTCCAGGACTTCAGAAATACAGGAACAGAATGAATTACAAAAAACAGGGTGCAGGTTTTACACTCAGTTTAATGTCTAGGTTTTCAGCATGTCCTCAGGAAATGTCTGAAAGCTTTTGCAACAGGGAACAAAACTGTAAGAGCTGTGGCCAGGCTGGCTCACCTCAATCTCTGTCACATCTGTACCAAAAGGAACCAGTCTTTGCTCCTTATTATTTGTCTGCAAATTCTTTCTTTCTTTTCTTTTTTTCCAGTTAGTACAGTTTGAAAGCCCCTGCAGTTATTCTGGATATTATTTGAAGTTTTATTGATTTATATATTTCCTCTAGATCCTTAAAGATGAGTAACTCGACTTTTCCCTGTGGAAATCGGTTTCCTTATTCTCTTTTTATGCTTTCCTGACTTCCTTGTGGTTATATTTCTTTTGATCCACTCTTTTCAGAAATTGACTTCATGAGTAAAGAATTCTAGGGGAGGAGAATATGAGCACAATGGGGCATTTCAGTCCAGATGAACTGTATCTTGGTCTCCAAAGGGTGCATCACACAGATAACAGTCATCTTCTCAAACCTCCCTTCTTCGTCCTATCACATTTTGTAACCTTGGGTGTATGTTTCAGTGATCATTGACTCATTAAGTAAATCTGAGAATCAGAATAGAGTCTCAGTGTACTTCAGATGCTTTCTCTCCACCCTGAAATCAAAGGAAATATTGTTTTCTTGTGTGAATTTGACAAACAAATGGTCTATGCTAAGAATAAAACCTTATGATTATAAAAATGTTAGGTTTTATTTTTGCTGCTTTTAAATTACTTGGGGGCATATATTTTTAAGTCAAGAGGTATTTAAACATTAGCATTACAAATATTTTGAACATGTATTCAAGTTCTGTAAAGGCTGGGAAGATCAACCATTAACATTCTTCGTAACTAGTATTTTGTAGAACATTATTTAGCATATTTTCTTGATTTACATATTAAACTTGTCTCTAGCTGTTGTAAAAGTTCAGAAAATATTTGAATGGTAAATTCAGAAGAAATAAGAGCACATGTCACCAATTCATTTAGGTTAAATACAAGAAATATGATTAACAATAAGCCTAAAAATTTAAATACATATATACACATTTTCCATATGAATTTTCATTATGGGTATCATATGGATACTTGTACTTTATGTGGAAACACTTGAGAAAATAAACTATTTATCTGCAATATTTCTTACATTATAGCATATGTGTAGAACAATATTGTTTAAGCTTTGAAACAAACAAAAAAATATCAAGGCTGTCTCCCTTTTTCCTTAAGGCATCCTATAGGACCAAACGTTTTATTTCTATTTTCCCCTATTTTCTGAAGCTTTGTGCTCAAATTATTTTTCTCATTAAAAGCAAATTAAATCATAATTCTTCCTAGGCAAACACACATATACACATAAACAAGCATGATATGCATTACAATTAGAACCCTTCCCATTTTAGTCAAAGAATATGAGAGTCAAAGGATTTGCACACATGGATTATATTGGAAATCATAATTCAAAATATAAATCAATGTACCCAGAAGGTATTATAAATTCATTTTGAATATCAGCCCAAACTGCCACGTAATTAAGCTACCATTTTATTACACGACATGATGATAGAGACCTCTGCTTTCTTTGTTGAGCTGACAGCAATAAAATGTCTTGACTACATGTTTACCAAAACTAATTGCCAGCAGAAGAAACTTTAAGGAAATTGCAATTAAATAAGAAAATCTGTCAATGTCAACAATCATCTTTTAAATAAGTTTTAAGAACAAGTAAGTAATTTGTTCTGTATGTGATGCTGCACAATTTAGGAAATATTTTTCTGAAATGTTAATAGAGTTGATCTACACGGGGACTATGCATATGGCCATCATTTTTTACATAAATGTGAGTAAACAGGTACCATAAAAATAATTTGTTAGATAATTACCACCTATAATATGATTGAAAAATGCAGTACAATCTGAGCTCAATATTCTGTGACCAACCAAGTTATTAATCGTGGGTCTTTTTTAATGTGAAATCTTATGATATTTACATTTGCATGATTTTATATTACTGGTAAATAGGAGAAAGCCTGGAAATTCTGGATTGGAACATTATTTTTATGCTGGGCTAAGTAGAAAATGCTAAAGCATCACAAGTCCACTTTTTTCTGTTTTTTCTTTGAGATAATGTCTCACTATGTAGTTCAGGCTGAGTCTGAAGCTATTATGTAGCCCAGAATGACTTTGAATTCCTGCTTCAGCCTCCCAAGTGCTAGGATTACATGCATGTACCGTTCATTATCTCCTGCCCAAACAAGTACATTATTAACATGTGTTTTGGATTTTAAGTGGTTAAAAAACTGGTCAATTTTCAACTAAAATAAAAGGAAGAGAATTTATATAAAGACTTAAACCACCTTAAAGACCAAAGAAATACAATTATAAGATACAAAACAAGATTGGGCATCAAATTTATCTACCCATTTTTTTCTCTCTGTCTCATGTTTGCTTTCCATAGTAAATCAAATTAATTACCATAAAGACTCTTCTGAATGAGAAATACAGTCACCACTAGATTTTTCTCTGTCAAAATTAAAAAGGAATGGATTTTCAAAGAGTGTTTGTTTGTTTGTTTTTGCTTTTTTCCAGTACCAGGGATTGAACTCACAACCTCACACTTGTCAGGCAAGCGCTTATGCTGCTGAGCTAAATCCCCAGCCCAAGGAATGGATTTTTAAAATGATGATGCATAAGCACTCTCAGTCTTCCGAGGAAAAATCACAAAGCTCACTTTATTGGCTCTGCTTTCCTCTGACCATCTTTGAAGTCATCATTACAAGGTGAATTCAAATTTAATAACTGACCAGATGGCACCAGCTTTCTTTCCCAGCACCCAAAATCACTATATGGTCAAAAGTTTCTTAAAATCATGATAGTGGGAGTTAGTGAATTTACATGACAAGGTACACAACATATATGAAAGGAAATGATCAAAAAAATTTTAAAGTTACTGGACTGTGTTTCAGTATCTGTCTCATTAAAATTCATTTTTGTTAGTGCATGCTTGGGAACTGATGACAGAAAAAGTAGTATCAATCAATATTCCCAACATGTAATGAAGTCTAAAGAAAACCTAACTATCTATATATTAGATGTAAAGAAAATGTGTAATAAAGTTTGAAGGAAAATGTATGATAGACATATATTTGTTTATAAACATGGTTGAATAAAAATGTTGCATTCCATTACTTTCTGTAAATAGATTCAATTTTTATTCTAAATCTCCAACTTTTCAAAATGGTGATCAACTCCACCACAGTTATGATTGTTTCCCTTCCATTAGTAAGTGCAGCCTTCAGAGAATACTAAGACAGGGTGATTGGGAGGGTGGAGTGTGGTCGATTGTAGAAGGGACATTGTCATTGTGAAAATACACAGTGTCCTTGTGTACATCATGTGTCTTCTCGAGAAAAATCTTAAATTTTTGCCTTTTAACAATTTATTTTTTTCCCTTAAGTGAAGTTTCTGTTAACATTTCTCTGATGTGCAGTGCAAAACTAGATTTTTTTAATAATTCTCCCCACTTGCCCAAATTATAGGAGGCTGAATTGGAGCACTAATCACTTTGAAAAATAAAAGGTGATTAAATTTCTCACTTTTGGAGAAAATTCTTTACCTTTTTTCTTGATTCATTACCCAGGGAATTGCTTTTATTTATTATATTTTGAGAGGGCAATTTAAAGGTAGGCTAATTTTCAAAATAAGTACCTGAGGAATGTGCAAATTACAATTGTCCCTCTGTAGTCACAGAACATATCCTGGACTTGAAATAAAAGTCTTGGTTTAATATGTATTAAATTACAGCTTTTTCTGTGCAGTTATCCAACTTGGATCCTGTT
The DNA here is from genome assembly GCA_004027455.1 of Hydrochoerus hydrochaeris. Lineage (NCBI taxonomy): Eukaryota > Metazoa > Chordata > Mammalia > Rodentia > Hydrochaeridae > Hydrochoerus > Hydrochoerus hydrochaeris. Next base: position 528,201 of record PVLA01000023.1, on the reverse strand, counting down.
TATAGAAGGTTAGATAAATGATGACACTATTTGTTTTTAGTAACAATTATGTCAAAATTGGAGCAGTTATATTGTTTCTGTCAAAGTACACTTTTGCCATATTTTATCCATTACCTTTGTTTTTAAGTCTCTATTAAATAATAAATAATTGCTGCTGTGGAGGTATAAACTAACATTATTCCTGATTTCACTCATGACATGCTCTGTCTAATTATGATAATTGAATATCCTGAGTAATTCATGTCAATGGAATGACTATGGATTTTATACGGAACCACATGTTAGCTTTTTTAGGCAGAATTAAGAAATGAGAGATACCTGGGGAAGATTTGTCACAATCAATATGTGGATTTGTGGTTCCTAAGGTGTATTTTGTTGACATTAATGAGCATTATACTCATTAACTGAAACTTTAAATAGCACTGGGAAATGAAAAATTAATAGAGATATGTTATTTTCCTCATGAAATTCTTAAAGTCCGTAATACTCTAAGGTGTATTTTGAATTTCTAAGAGGAACTGAATAATTTTATGCTTCTCTATTTGGCAATGAACTAGTTTTGATTGTATACTCCATTGAAGAATTTGAGAAAATTACAATACAGGCTTTATAAATGTTGTAAGCATTCTTCCAATTTAGGTGCTGAATACATTTATTTTATATAGGAAGAATTGAAAGCCTCCATAAATCCCTAAATTTGCCATAATTTTTAATTGATAGAGTAAGAGGTTTACATTGTTGTTGCAGTTAAAGATTTTTCAAATTATACACTTCAATTTTAGATGTTAATTTCACAGTACTTTAAAGTATTCCAGTATTGGTCTCTAGTGAGCTTAATTAAAATTGGTTAGTTATTTAAATTGTGATAACAAAACAAAACATCGAAGTGCTTACTATCAAAAATGAAACGGGCTGCTAGTGAATGGTATTGTTTATATTCTCAAACCTTGAAATAATTTCATTAAAACAATGAAGAGCTGAAACAAGGCAAGAGACCACTTCTTATAATGTACAAATCCACCTGTGGTGTGTAGGAACGAGGCCTTTGCAGAATTCTAGTCCCAACACCAAGCGGAGTAAACAAAGAGCAAATGTGTAATTCTGTGAGAAGCTATTCTAAAAGAGCTGTAAGGGAACCACTCAAACTGCTTCAAAGCTCAGGGGCATCTAAGGACACTGGAGGACACGACCCTGCTCGTCTAGGGCAGGCGCACAGTGAGATACTGTTGTGTAACCAAGGTAAACATGCATGTGCTGCTTACAGCTCTATGTAAGAATGTAAATACGAGGCAACAACCGGTATGAGAATTATACAATAAAGACAAAGGCTGCTCTTGTGCTCTTGCACCCTGCTCTGCTCCATGCTGCCTGCTGTTGTCACCGGTGTCTGGCACACAGTGCATTTTTTACCATTGGGACCTCACCCTCAAAAAACTTCCTTCAGGCCCTGGAGCAGGCCAAAAACAGTAGATTCTTTCAAGCCTTGAATGATTTATCCACATTCAGTTTTATGAAGGGGAGCAGTTCTTTGGTTAGTTCTTCATGATTTTACTAATTGGTAATGTCACCACAAGTTAAATAAATTCTTTTGAGGATATGTCTTTGGCCAAGAAAAAATTTCAAACATGGAATGTAAACTTAAACCTACCCCGTGTAACCATTGCTATTTGATGTCACTGAGGAGGAATGACACATTTTCAGTCCTTTTGGGAGGCAGTCTTGAAAAGAAAGGAAGGTGAGTTACATTTTCTTTCTATGATAGTGTTTGCCATTCAGACTAAGGATTTACCAGAGATAGTTTTGTAATTTGTTTGTCTACCAGTGTCTGCCAGGACAACTTCCCATGTATCCATCCACAGTTAATGATATTAGAAATTCAGTCTTTTATAGCCATTTGGAATCTGATTTTTTTTCCTTCAAGAAACTTTAAGTATATCAACATTCAATTTGTTTTTATTCACTCATTTTATTAATTATTCAGTTTTCTACTGTGTTTACTTAAGATACAAACTAACATTTTTTTAGTAGTCATGCAAACAATAGGGTATCAGTGAAAAAAATTTACCAAATTTGCTAATGTTCACTTTAAAACATATCCCTTGATTACAAAGGAAATAGCTTTCCCAAAAGTAAATCTGTCATTAATTTTCTTAATGAGGAATTGTTGCATTCTATTTTAAAAACCAGAACGAACTCCCCTAGATCTCGTCTTTCTATTCTTTCTCTGTTGCTCTCAAACATTTCCAGGAAGAGGTCATTCTTTACACCTTTCTTCAGTAGAAACTGATGAAGTTTCTTTTTTATATTAATTTCTCCAAATAATTGCACTTATGCATCATGAATTCTAGAATTTTAACATGGTTAAATTTGGGGGGAAATCATAGTTAAAATTCTAAAATCATAGAATTCTAAGATTCCTACAATTTTGCAAGAGTCAACCCATAATTCTCTGTCTAGAAAACATGAGCAAAACTTTATCAGCTAGTGAGAATGGCAAAGTGGCTGACACTCCTAGCAACCTAATACAATCACATCATCACTAACCCACAATTGTATCTTGGCAGTCAATACTTAGTGTAATGTATAGCCATGATTCTCTTACACATAAATGTAAACTGCCTTGATGTGGTCCTAACAGGTAAGAAGTAAAAATTTATTTTTAAGCAATGCATTCAAATTTTCCAAAGTTCTACTTATTTTATAAGCATATTCTTCAACATGTTATGTCACTAAAAGTCTATTATACTTGCAAATTTTGAAATAACTATACCATCCATTTACTCTGTGAAATACCCACACAATTTAACAATTTATAAAATGTCAGCAATAGTTTGCTGATTTTTTAAAATAATATTTGCTTAATGTGGCATATATCCTTTGTGTTTGCGACAATGTGTATATGTCATGAAACTGTGTTGTGGTTAAGTGACTTAATTTACACATTTTAATAGACTAATTTGCGATTTAAAAGTGGAGTGTCATTTTTTATTGGCTCAGGTTGGTAGTGAGTCATGAGTGCTTACTATTTTTCTACATCTATGTTTTAAAAGTAAAATGCATAAATCTTTGATTGGTAAGTCTAAAATAATGTTCATCCTTTTTATCTTAGTTTTGTTTTAAATGATAAATATAATCTGTCTTACTCAGAAAAAGTCAGTATGACAGATTTTCTGTTTATTTTTTCATAATATACCTCACCTCATTTTATAGAATACCTCCTTTGAATGTAATTATGCCTAAAAACAAAAGCAAGCATTATCTGATTCTGGATTTTAATAGAAACAAAATTTTCTTACAAAATTATCATCAAATATTTTAATTTTAATTTAATAAAGACATACAATAAAATATGTCTTCAAAATTAAAGCATAAATGTTCAAAAGTTAAAATTTATAGTGGTGTTAAATATCACCTTATAACTAAAAGTTCACAACCCACAGGTTCTGTAAATGTTATTCAGATCATTTTGAATGAAAAGTGTCATTAATTCATGTTCTACTGTTCCTGCTTTTTAGTGGAATTTTTATAAATTTATTTCTTTCCAGTATAAAATTGTCAGTGTGTGTGTGTGCATGTGTGCTCTCTACAAAGAAAATAAAATATTGTATTGCTAAATGAATCTTTAGGTGTGAAAGAGAAAGAAGAGTTTGTTATCTTTACTTTGCGAGGTGCATGCAGGGAAGTGCTAGAAGCCATATGGAAGTTTAGAGGTAAAGGTTTGTAATTTTGCAGGTCTTCTCTGACATACTCATTTATTAATGCTGAATAAATATCTTACTGTGCAAAGCTATGGGCTATGCTGCATGACATATATTATTCTTCTCTCAACTTCTCTGCAAAGTTGTCCCTATACTCATGCAACAAAATAAAAAAACACAATATTTTGGGTATTTAATTAAATTGCATATAATTATAAGGCAAACACCTGAAATTGAGTAGGAATATTTCCTGCCCCCATCTCTATGGTCTCAGAGTTATTGCTGGTTTTATTGTTGATGTTTCTAGTATTATAATTCATGCTCAGAAGGATAAATACTTGCCCAAAGTGTTTCCCAAAAAGGGCAAGTGAAGTCGAAATTGGTGTTTTGTCATATCCCAGTCCGAATTTATTTCACTTTATCTAAATTTTAAGCACCTTGAATCACAACCCAGGCAGGACAATATGGCAAATCTGATCAAGTTTTTTGTACTTGAAATCAAATAAAGTTTAAATGCTTGGTCACAAAGCCAAATGTTTTCACTCCTATATATTTCAAGCCAGACTGTGTGTGCTACTTTATTGCAACTAACACAGGAACTGTAACAGATGGGATGAAAAGTTGATATCCAAGGATGGCAGATCCAGTTATCCCTAAGGAAATGTGATTTAAAAAGCATCTTGATAAAGACAGGAAGACTAACTGTAGGGAAACAGCTGCAATTGCAAAGCAAAATAGCAACCGAATGTGTCCTCTAGTTGATGAGCTTTCTCCTGACAATCCAACAGCCTGGAGAGGGGATACACGTGTGCTATTCTGCAGATTTTACCCAGAATTTACGCATGGCGTCACTGGGAGTATTCTTTTTATGAAGCAGAATGGTAAGGATTTTTCATGCTTCTTGATGTTGTCTTAATTTATTCCAGTGCTCCTCAGCTCTTTAAGTCTCCCAGCTTCATCTATAACAAATTGGCCAATTTTATTGTGAACATATGGTTAAAGAGTGATTTTTCATGAGAATGAATTAATTTATGGTGTACCTGGTAGGAGCAGCCACAGAATTTTTTGCATAACCCCCAAATTTGACTAGACTAATGAATATGATCAGCAATATTCACATTGTTTTAGAAATCAAGGTTCCTATTAATGAGAAAAACAATCAAAATCTTAGAACTGAAGCAAAAGTTTGAACTGATACCATAAGAAGAAAAACCTCTCTTACACATTATAATACTTCGCTGAATAAAATGGCCAAACATTGCCAAGGAAATGTGCCAAACTCTTAGGTTTAACTCCATGAAAGACACTTCTACATCACTTTAATTGATGTCCTCCATAAACAGAGAATAGAGAATCATCTTTTTTACTGTGTATTATTTTACAAGCCAATAGACTTGACCTTGGAGCCAGCAAACTATAAAAGAACTTCAAGAGACAAAGATGCACTTGCAAAGTAATCCTGCCAGCATATTACCCATAGGAAATCTTGGGAGACATTGTATCATTGAGCTCCTAGATCCCTTGGTGACTTGCTTTTAAAATTTGTCTTGGATTAGAAAACCCAGTAAATATTCAGCTACAATGCAATAGCTAATTGTGGCAGAGAACAGTTCTATTTAGAGGCATTTTAACTCAGTCAACAACCGTCAAAAAATTTGGTTCCAAAAGAATTAATTTAAAGTGGAAAGAGAGGCATAAAATGAATAGAAAATTTAAGAAAATCCTATGCTCATACATTACCCAGGAGATAGGAAGTCTTGGAAAAGTTTTGTATCTGTCTGAAATGCAGAAAATGCTAGGGATATTTTGTCTATTGCTCTTAGAATCTCTGCAGTGTTACTCTGCAAGTCAACATTTCAGATCTCTCCATGGAATTGCACTGTGCAGTTTATATATTTGGTATTACTCTTGCTAGAATTATATACAAGTTAGGAGAAGTTACCCTATACAGGAAAAGGAAACTATGTAACTGCAAAGCAAATTTCTAAACTTTCCCTAGTTTTTGATGTTCATGACAAGAGATTGAAAGCGATAGTCAAAGATGTTCCTAACAAAATATGGTGATGACATTAACATAATTCTCACATTTTTTAAAATAAATATTATGTCACTCTAACAAAACCATACTCTCATCATAAGGTAAGAAATACTTGTTACCCCACATAAAATCACCATATATATGTGGCTTCTGCTTCTTACAAAGCATATATTTGTAAATTCTCTCCTGGACTAATAACTTCAAGCTCTGAAGTTTCTCTGGAGAATTGATTTTACCTGATATATATATATATATATATATTTTTTTTTTACTAGTAAAAATGTGGAGGTCACCTGCATGGCTCTTCTTAAAGGAAAAACATTTGTCCCTGCCTCCTTGAACTGATATGTATGAAGCAGGCTAGGCTATTTCCTTATCCCTTCAACTGGCTTTAAGCAATGCAAATAGGTCTAGTCAACATGTCCATGTGATTTAAAGCAATGAGAAAGGTCAGTGATTCCCCAGCGGTAGCTCCCAAGTAATAATGTGTGAACTAGGCTGAGAGATGCCAAGCTGTTGGATGAGGTTGAGCCTCTAGAAAAGAGGCTGGGATGTTTCATATCATATCAAATGTGACAAATTACATAACTGAACCACCAAACCCAAACACTAGCTATTGCCCTAACCAGTGATATGCAGATTACTATTTCTGGCTATCTCTTGTTTTCTGCATATTCCAAAGGTTAAGTTCAGGCCTCCTACCAGGCCCAGATCACAGCATTCACTTACTTCCTGCCTTTCTCTCAATCACTCATTCCTGAGCCACTGGCTTCCTCAGGAATTAATAAAACCCTGGTTGGACCTCAGATCCAAGCCATTGTTTTGGTTGGTCATTATTGTGATTGGACTTAGGACCCCTTTGCCTCCCTACAATTGCAAATATGCCTTGGTGTTTTTATTCTCACCATGCATTGCAGTAGAAATAGTAGATTGGAATTAACTTATTAAAACTCCAATAACTTTTCCATGGGATTACAAGTGTGGATTTTTCTGGACTGCGACAGTTCTGGAAGGGTTTTCTATAGAGAAAGCAATGCATAAATACATCTTAGGAAATCAGAAATCTCAAAAACTGAGAGTATTCACTTAGTACATTTAACATAGTCCTTTCTTGAAAATATTTTGGTGTATTTTATGTTTTCATACATAAAATGAAACTGGCATGATATAGTCTGTAATATAGTAATACTGTAAACTATATATATTTAAACCACTGCAAGCAGAAAAAGCAATTAAGCTCACTAATTATGTGACTCATCAAAACTGCAAATCTATACCTTTTCCTTTTTGTCTTGCACTATTTCTCCTTAGCATCAAAACTGAAATAAAAATGCATGAGTAACCTCAACTAGCTAGGTAAGATTGAAACTGGTAAACATCAAGGGTTCTTTAAATGGATTACATTGACGTAAGAAGTTAAAAATAAGAACTGACACATTTATTGTGTTTCTAGCAGGAATACTGTAATGGTAAAAAAAAAAAAAAAAAGATTATGTATGAGACCATGTAGAAGAAAATAGTGAAAAATCTAAAAGTCGTCAGCTCAGGATCTAGAAGAACTCATGTGATCCACAAAAATGACTTAATTTAAAGAAAAAAATATTCACATGGTGATGTTCTTTAGCATGAAAGCTGGATTCTTACAGCTGCAGTGATACCATTGGAAAGACAGCTCTGTAATGATAATATTAACGTTTTTATTATATTTGAAACATTGTAGAAGGCAGAGTTCAAAACTCTTATTACTGTAGAAGAAACTAATTATTATAGGGATCAACAGTTTACAAAATAAAAAGAATTTGTGGCATGAAAGGATTTTATTTTGGGGAAAAGAGGTGGAAATAGTCATCAGTGTAAGACGGGCTCAACTCACCACAACTCTTTAATTAAAAAACACTGGTTTTAATTTATGTCATCCAATGCCTAACAGTCTTCCAAAGAATTTTCTTATCAAATGTCAGGGATTTTCAGAAATGCCCCCTGAACTTCAAAGAAGTATTGAGACTTTCCACCGCTCTACGCGGAGCACATGGACATATATCAAACATTGTTATCAAATAAGCAAGATGTTTCTGATGTTTGATTCCCTTGATCACACATTATGACTTCTTTAAAGATCTTCAATATCATAGTCTCTTTGTTCTTAAGAACAAATGCTGTAACTTCCTTTGTTTTCACATATATATTTGACCTCTTCTCAGATATATAGTTGACCTCTCAAATATGTTATCAGTGGAGCTTTCAAGCAACTTCTTTAAAGTTGGAGAACTTTCAACTACAAGGTGTATTTATTATGTAGAGATGGTTTTCATCACAATTTGTTACTTGTTAAACTAAAATAACTCCAGATATAAAAGTTCATTTTTCTCTCATCTAAACTAAAAAGATTTCAAAAGGGAAGTGCAAAGACCAACAGAGCTTTATCAGTTTATAATATTGACATTCATGTCTTTAGAGTAAATTATTTCTAAAAGCAATGGAAATATATGACAAGCAATTAAGGAGGAAACTAAATGATTAAAACAAATATAACTTCATAAAACATTAGGCAAGTTATAAGGTAAATCTTCTGAAAATAGTTCTGTTTTCAAATGAAGACACAAAAACATTTATATTACAAGACACTCTTTTAAATTTATTATGACGGAGCAAAAGTGCTTATCAGAATATAAATTATAAAAAGTTAAATTATGGGATTTGAAGCTGTGTCAGAAAATTTTTTTCCCTGGAACTCAAATGCATAGACATTGACTATAAATCTGAGACTTGTCAAAAACTGAGTTGTCATTAGAAAATGAGGTAGGATTATACCTACAGGTGCGTTATAACATTGACATTCACAATTTTAAAGTATAAAAAGCAAGAACATGAGAGGACCAGAAAAATGAATAAGTAGAGGGCAAAACTGTAAAAAAAAAACTGATTTTGGCACAAAAAAAGAAGAAAGTAGATAAATAATTTGTACCCTTATATTTCAGATAAAAAGCTTGCGTAAGTAGCAACATACTGATAGCATGTGAAATGTTCCCGTAGCCCCCTCCTCAAATTCTGTAAGTACCCAAGTGTTAAATATATCAAATTGTCATATCCCTTTCTCTCTACCCTTGCAATCCCTCCAAACAATCTGTATTGTGGACTTTTCTAGAATACTAAATATTTTAAGAAAATGATTCATTATTTATCATTATGAAATAATTTTGTAATCCAAAGTTACTATGAATAAATGCTCATGTCGTGTAAATTGTCTTTTTAAAAAAACATAATCTTGGGACTGGGGATATAGCTCATCTGCACAGCACTTGCCTGGCAAGCGCACTGTCATGAGTTTGATTCCCAGTACCTAAAATAAAATAAAAGGATGGAGTTGAGATGCTTTGCTGTTTCCATCAGTGTGATGGACAGAAGAAAAAATTATTTTAAAAAATACATAACCTTGCCTTTTAGCACATCTATCATTTATTTGACAAAATGTCAATGATTTACCTTAAAGATAACATGTTTAAAACTTTTCCACACAACAAACTGAATATGGCCGGCATCTGACAGAAACCTCTCCAAACATCAGCTTGACTGAAATTCTTTTTGCTTTTCTGAAGAGTAACAGTATTATATATTTTTTAAAATGCTTTCTTTTTTGTGGTTTTACCCCGTATTGTTATTCTATTTATATGTACTTCAAAAATACATACCGATATCTTGCACTCTGAATAGCTAATTTAAAGGCAAAAATTTGCAATGGATTAGCCTCTGCTATGCTCCTATTAACTTCTTTTGAAGATTTTTTTTTCTTTAAAATAAAAAAAGGGGTGGTGAGTCTGTAGCTCAGGGGTAGAGTGCTTGCTTACCGTGCACAAAGCCCTGAGTTCAATCCCGAGTAGCACAATCAATAAATTAATTAATCATTCAATAAAATAAAATAAAGTAAAATACATTTTTTCATTTGAAAAATGGGTTCATGAAAAGCATACATATAGTGTCTTCTTTGACTGTAGTTTTTGTATGAAAATTGACTAATATGCCACAATTTATTCATTTTCCTGTCTGTGGATATTTGAGTTTCATTTCTTCAGATATTATTAATAGCACATATTGGGCTGAGGATTTAGCTCGGCGGCATAAGCACCTGCCTTGCAAGCACGTGGTAGTGAATTCGATTCCCCGTACCGATAAAAAACAAAAAAAAAAGCACATTGTATAACTCTTTTGGTGTGCACAAGCAAACATTTCTGAAGGGTGGTTCACAAGATACATTTTTCTCATCGCTTATTGTGTGGGGAATGTGTTCCAAAAACCTGAGGGTGCTCAAGTCCTTAGGTATTCACCTATCACTTGTCCACATTCTCTTATATAATTAAAAACCTCTCTAAGTAACATAATGTAAATCCAAATTAAAAAGTTATAATATATTATTTAGGGAATAAGGAGAAGAAAAAAGACTGCAAGTATCCAGTAGAGATGCAAATTTTTGTTTCAGATATTTTCCATCCCTGGTTAGTTAAATATCCATACACAGTACCCAGTGACCCAGATGATATTCTCAATTTTAGTAGGTGACATACTTGAGAATTGTGCTATGGTTTTGGTGGTTATCTGTGGTTTTCACATTATGAAGACTTTGATCACGTTTTCCATTAACTTCTCCATGTTCATTTCGGGAGACATTCTCCATATCGGGTCCTTTGTCAGGTCCATGTGTCATGGAGACTAGGGTGTGGCTTTTCAGGGCTCCTTTTTGACAGAGTGCTGGAAGGAAAACGGTTCTTAATGTTCTCAAGTTTACCAGCCTGTTACTGTGAAAATGTGTGTCTACTGTGCCATTCAAACAATGTCTACAGTTCATCTTTTATAAAATTTTATGTATCGTATGACCCCAATTTTATCTTTGTTGTAGTTTTTACTTACATTTCCTGGATGATTAAGGATTTTGCACACTTTTCATATATTTACTGCACATGTGTACACAGACCCATACATATACCTCTACCATATTAGTACACAAATTTGCTGGGAAAGAGGAAGTTTCCATATATATATATAAGCAATTGCTGGATAATATCTTTACAATGGATTTTTAAATACAGGAATGTAGTACATATATCTAATAAGATTTTGGCTTTTACTATATTAAAAAACAGAATTATATAATTTAAATGCATATAATGAAGAGTTAAAGACCAAACAGGAAATTTATGTAATTTTTTGATTATTTAAACTTTTCAGACAATGGAAAAAATTCTGTCTTATTTTTGTCAACTAATTTATAATAGTTCTATGCTTTTGAGAGATAAATTCTAAGATGTAGTAATTTAGTTATGAAATGATGAATATTATACAATGTAAGCAATGAAAATATATAGAATTCTATTAGGTCATTAATAATTTTAATTTCCCTGTATAAGATTAATAATGTATTCTGACAATGTCATCTTTAATTGAAAGATTAATTTTATTTTTAGTCTTACATGTTTGCTGTATATAATGATCATATTTTTCCTGGGAAATTGTTACATTTACAGAAAATGTTTTCATTTTTCTTTTTCATTCCTTTATCTTCCCATTCCGTTCCCATTTCATGCTTTTTCTTCTTCTTCTTCTTTTTTTGGCTTTTTTTTGTTGTTGTTGTTGCTTTTTTGAGTCAGAGTTTTGCTATGCAGATCAAGCTGGACTTGAACTTAATTTGTAGCCCAGGCTGCCCTCAAACTCATGGCAATCTTCCTGCCTCAATTTTCTGAGTGCTGGGATTGCAGGCATACAACACCACACCCCACCTTTCCTTCCCTTTTTATGAAGATCTAGTTCATTTCCTGTTATTTATTTTTATATTGCTCTTTGATTTATTGATATTTTGGGTTTCTCATATAAGACTAACCATATAATATTTAAGTGTGTGATTTACCTCATTTAAAACTATGTCCCTAAGGTGCATCTGTTTTCCTCTAAATTACTCAGTTTTCATTTTTTATGGCAGACTAGTACTCCACCAATTATGAATAGCACATTTTCTTCATCCATTCATCTGTCAATGTATGTATATGTCACACTTCCAACATTTATTACAAATTGTGCTGCTGTAAGATGAGTATCAACCTGTCACTGTAATACGATCTCTTTAACGCTTTCAGGAAGATACCTAGAAGGGAAATAGCTGGTGAAAAAACATTTACAACAAACATTATATTAAATAAGCTAAATCTCAAAGCTCTCTTCTAACATCAGGCAAAAGACAAAGATGTCAACAAGCACTATCCCTTTTCAGTAGAGTACAGGAAGTTCCTGACTTAGAAGCATTTGAGTTGCATATTTTCACTTTATTGGCTCATGAACAAATCTGACTTTCAAACAAGTCACTGGAAGCAGAAGTCATTCATAAATTGGGGACTTCCTATACTCAAGATATTAGCAAGAGCAATAAGTCAAAGAGAGAGAAATAAAAGTGACATGTTTAAGAAAGGAAGGAGTCAAATTATCATTATCTGCTGATGACCTCCAAAACTCTACCAAAGGACTCCTACAGGTAAGAACCAAATTCAGCAATGTAGTAGGATAGGAAATCACAAAAAAATCAATAGTGTTCCTGTACACCAATAATGAACAGACTGAGAATGAGATTAGGAAGATTAAATTTAACTTTTTGCTGATTTTGAAATATTGCCTGTTGATACTAGCTGACAGTTGGAGAATCTAAATAAAACTTCAGGTTGTTTTTTTGTGGTCAATATCATAACACATTTGAAATGCAGTCTGGCATGATTGTTTGATTAGTTCATTCCACTATGTAAGAAAAAAGCATGTAATTCCATAGGATATTTTAGAAATGCAGACATTTAAAAGATCATTATTTCAATCTTAAAATATTATGAATTGAAACATTTATTACTTAAGATGCTTAAAGGAAAATAAAAGATTTTGATATAAATGAAAACAAGTGTTGTTAAATTAACATTAAATAATGTAAAATAATTGCTAAGAATTTTTAAGAGGAATACAATTACATATCCAATCAGCACAAATTTTAAAATCCTCTTCAATTCAATGCCAGACAATTTTATTAGATGAAAATAAATGTTGTAGTATCTGCTATCACTGCTACCATTCCTCTTAATTTGTTTTGACAACTGAGCAATTAAAAGTTATAAATACCTTGTTTGAAGAGTGTAACTTATTATTTTCCAATGACTATCTATTATATTCATCAGGAACAGGTGAACAGATGACTAATTATCTAGTGCTTAGCTAAATAACTGTATCGTTATTTTTGAATTTAAATCAGATGTATTAATTTCATGTTTGTGCTTTATTTTCATGATTATCACCAAAAATATTTTACAATAGTAAAAGTACTGTTATTACTAAAATATTTACTGCTAGAAATTCTGCTAAGCAGTTTACCAAAATTAACTTAAGTACATGATGTTGTTATTCATTCTTTGCACATAACTTTTTAGAGTTTAAGGAAATTCCACTGTATACAGTGATAGTTTTCGGGACTGATTTCAAATATTACAAATATAAAATTCTTACTAAATTATTATGTCAAAGGAAAACTATGTTTGTCACATGATAGATTTGTAGATAAAATATAATTAAAAGTTACTTGTTACTCAAGATAAAATGTAGAATTATTTTAACTAGAAAATGAATCATTTATATTTAAATTTACCTGAGTTCTGTTCCCTAGCACAGATGGGTGAGATCCTGATTTCAGTGGGAAATATTGAAGACAGAGTGGAAGATACTACTTTAAAAAAGTAAGAACTGTCTGTCTTCATGCAGTTCATAGAGAAATTTGAGATTATCATGAGTTTAAACTTAAAAAGCCAGAGGCAAAATACTTTCTCAGGTTCTCCTTCACCACTCAATTGCATAAGAGCTGTCAATCTTGCTGTGCTTGAGTTGAATCTCTAATGTTACTACGTCCAAGACATTCATGGCAAGGCCTCTGATCACGGACTGGCAAAGCAGTTCCCTTTCTATCTGGACCAGAACATTGAAGTACCAGATATGGCCTGGAGAAGAAACCTGAAGGATACAGCCACAAGATGAAAATTTTCCACTTTTATTTTGGATGACAGCCCCATTGCGTTTTCAGAAATAGCTTAGGCCTAAATTGTTTTAATGAAAATAATGCCAGGTCATCAAGGATAACCCTAATCCTTTGCATAAAGCAAAGCAGAATTATGCACTAACATATTTAACTTAACCTTGATCAACAGATAAATTGCATGATGGTTCATGACTTTTATTAAAAGAGTTGATCGTTACATTGAATATTTCACAATTTAGACTTAAAAGATAACTTTTCATGAGGTGTTACTAGCATAACAACTGTCTTATACTTTGAAGGTAGTTGTACATGTTCAAAGAAAAGTCCTTTATTGTTTGCTTATGTGATAAATGACACTATAATAAAACTCTAATAGCAGAATTTCAATTGATAGAATTTTAAATGCTCTGTCTCTCTGGGTTCGCATACTCTACTTTCAGACAAAAATATTCCTTCTTTAGTGACTCAGTCACTTTCTTGTTGGTGAGACACAATATCTGACCTCCACAATGTAAAGGAAAAGAGATTTACTTTGGCTCATGTTTTCAATCCATAGTTGGCAAGTTGCAAGGTAGGAATGGAAGTCTTCTGGAGGAAATCTGCTTGTGTGAGGGAAGAGAGCTGGGAAGAAGAGAAAGCAAAGAGGAGATGGAGAGGGAGGGATAGCCTTCCAGGTCACATCCCAGTGACCCAGCTGTTTTGACCAAGCTCTATCAACTAACTGTACCCGCAGTCACTGAACTCACCAGTAGATCAAACCAGCAATGAATAGAGTTCCTGCTGGGTCCAACCATAATCATAAGTCCACACCTCTGAGCACTTGAACAGTTTACAGGACATCAGACCCTAACCATAATGCCCAGTTCCTACATTTCCTAGTAGTATTATGGATTAAGTATCTTCTGGTTTAAATAATCTGTTAACCGGCTCCTATCTCCTTGTTACATTTGGTCGTGTTCTGTCTTTCTCATCTGCTTTGAACCTCTGTTTCACAACCTTCCCAAACTTTTTAGTTGTACTTCCAGTCTACATTACTATCTTTGAATTTAGGGAATATAATTAATATGTAAATTATTAATAAAATAATAAATAATTAATGAAAATGAATAGTTTGCCATACATAATAATCACTTTCATTGTGAAAAAGTTTTACCTGTACATAATACATCTAAATTATTTTTTTCCTCATTTTCTTCCTCTCCCTTCAAACTTTTTTTACTTCTCCATTTATAAAAACTTGGCTTCCATTTTTTTCTTCTATTTTATTTTTAAATCTCTTTTCCCTTCCTTTCCTTTCCTCTTCCTACATCTTTTGTTCCCCTTCCTTTTTGAACATGTCCTTCCTACTTTCCAATATTTATTCTCTGTTTTATTCCTCACTTACTTTTTGGGTTTCTCACACAGAGATATTTAAAACAGAATCAAGTTGGATAAATGGAAAAACTTCACAAACTGTATTACAATATTATTATGACCTATGACTTAAATTATGTTCTTTGATCAGTCTATATCTTAATGAAAAAAAAATCCATGCCTTACACTATCACAAACAAAGTTGTCTGGTTCCAAATAATGGTACTTGCCTGAGATTCACTATGATTTATTATGTTTCTTGTCTTTGAAAGTATTATCATTAAATCACATAATTTATCCTCTGTTACATTATTATTATTGTGTATAATTGGTTTCCACTGCTTGTATCTGAAATTCTGAGAAATATATTGCTTATGGTAATATGTACATATCATATTAAGCTACAAGTCCTTGTTGTATTAAATCACATAATCTTCATATTACAAGTTACTCATGCGAAGTAGAAGTTTCAATGTTTTAAAAAATTCAAATGTAGAGAATATTTCAAATGGCTGTGAATAAGTTTGAAGCATTAAAAGAGATTATTAAGGACAAAGGTATTAAGAAAACTGTATGCACTGGAAAAAAGATAGTCTTGTCTAAAAGACTGGGAAAACTGGATGCCCATATGTAGAAAAAATAATGTAGACCTCTGTCTCTCACCAGATACAAAAATAAACTCAAACTGGCTTAAGGGCTCAAATGTAAGATCTGAAACTGTGAAACTGGTATAAGAAAATTTGGGACAAAATATATCAGGAAACTGTAATGGATAAGTATTATTTTAGGCAATACTCACAGAACTCTGGAAAGAAGATTATAAGAGCACATCAAACTAAAATCTTCTCAGCAAAGGAAAAAAAATCATCAGAGTCAAAAACAGTCTTCAGAATGAACTGTAATATTTGCAAATTATAAGCATGAAAGTTGGTTTAAAATACATACAAAAAATCAAAAATTTAAAAGCAACAATACAAAGCAATAACAAAAATAACCTGATTAAAAACATAGTAGTTTTAAATAGCCATTTCACAGAAGGAGATGCACATATGTTCAATGGGTAGATGAAACTGTGCTCAACATGAACAATAATCAGGGAATTACAAATCAAAACCACAAAGAAATATGCCATTCCAGAATGGATATTATCAAGGTGACAAAAAACTGTTGGCAAAGATGCAAAAAAAAGGGAAACCCTTACCCTTCATATATCAATAGTCATTAGGGAAGATAATGTGAAGGGCAGTGAAAAATTAAATGTAGAATTGCTATGGGATCCACCAGTCCAACTGCTTGATGTTATGCCAAGGAAATGAAGAGAATATGTCAAGGAGAAATCTGCACTCTTATATTTATTGTAGCAAGGTGCACAGTAACCACGAAATGGAAACAAATTAAGTTTCAATCAAAGGATGAATGGATATGGAAATTTAGTACATATACATAATGAGATATCAGTTAGCCACAGAATGTAAAACCCTGTCATTTACAGCAACATGGATACAACTGAATATAATAAACCACACACATAATAAAAATACTGTGTAGTCCCACTCCTAAGGAAGATACAAAAAACATTCATCTCATACAAGCTGAGAGAATGTGGTTGCCAGAGGCTGAGAGAAAAAGGAATGGAGAGATGGGAAGAGTTGATCAGTCAGTGATTTACAAGTCAGGATTACAGAATCCAAGACAGGATAGGCTATGCTGGCCGTCTGTGCACTGGAGAGCCAGAGGATCCAGTAATTTTTCATTCTAAGAAGCTGGAAGTTGCAGAATGAGAGGGATCAAGAGGACAGAACAGTCCAATATTGAAGGCCTAGAAATTCCTTAGAGAGTTGCTAGAATGAAGACATATAGAAAGACTAAAGAAACTGATGTCTGATTCACACAGAAAATGGTAGTAGCAGAAGATGTATCCAGAATGGAGCTTGTACTGTTGATTGATTGTGTCAGCTTGAGAAATTTAGAAACTTAAATAAGTTGTCTCAGTAGTTGTACATCCTAGGGTATAATGGACCCACCCTAAGGTGGCTTGTCACCTGGATGGTGTAAAAGTGAAATTGGAAAGGACTATGGACCTGCTTCTGTTCTTTTGGAGGCACTCTGGTGCACCCCTTCCACTTGGAGGTCATCTTTTGGTTTCCATCACAGACTCTTCGGTTTCAGTCTCTCATCCTTCAGCCTTCCACTGTAGACTCTTCTTCAGCCCTACATCACAGACCCATTGGCTTCCCAACACAGATTTGCACAGGACACTGCCGCGAGCTGCAGATTTTGGACTAAAGTCTTTGGGCTCCAGTGTGCAGACACGCTCTGCACGCTCCCTCATCCAACTCTCTGGCTGACCATCATGAGCCGAACTTGTCACTTCTTATACATTTGTGTATCTTGTGTTATATCTGTTTCTCTAGTAAAACACTAACTATGCAGAGCTGTTCAATCACAGGCCAGTTTCTTCCTTCTTACTCTTGTAATATATCTTGGCCACAAGCCTGTTGGAGAGTGCTACCTTCAATCAGAGCAGCTCTTTCCTCTTGATGGAATGTATGTCTTTCATTTCCAAAAACACTCCACAGACCACTTAGAAGTGTGCTACACTAATTTGCTAGGCATTTCCTATTCCTGTCAAGTTGACAATCCCATTGGATATTTCACTACTGTTATATGGGAGTAAAAGGTTCTGTTGTATTATTGTAGCATGGGATAACTGTCAAAACCACGCACTATGTATGTACTTTTCAAAGTGGTGCAGTATGTGCTTCTGTGGCCTGGGATTGGATAGAACCAAAAAGTTACAATGACACTCATCATTTTCCAGGACCTCCCATTCAATATCTATATGGTTATGATCAGCATAGGCATCTTATCTTCATGCTCAGCTTCATCTTCTGTTGATATTTCATTAGGTTGGGGAAGAGATGCATGTGTTACTGCTGGACCCTCGGGAGCTACTCAGATCACTGGAATTTTATTGGATGAGCTGGTGTGAGCACCACTGCTATGCTGAGACATGGACAAAATCTCTTGCTCTGTGGGTGCCTGGTCCCTCTCACAGCCATGATGAGTAAGACTGCTGCGTAATAACGGCCACATTCATGAGACGGTGAGGATGGCATAGAGCTGGTGTCCTACCCTAAGGCTGAGACCAGTGCCAGACTCACCCAATCTTTCTGCCTCCTGTCACCTTCCCTGTAACTCAGTACTGCTGGCCTCATCCAGCCAGGTGTACTAGGCATCTTCCCACCTTGTCTCTTCTCAGGAAGGAATCTACTTTACCTGGACATGGAAACTGAGTCTCCCTCCGTCTGCATTCCCTCAAGAGAATAACCTGCAGCAAACTGGCAGGGAGAAGCGGGGTCTGTTCCACCTGAACCTCTGGTCCCCTCCCTACTTCCATGGGAAGGATAGAAGGGAAGGAAGGAAAGACCAAGGAACAGCTTCTTCACTGGGAGTAGACAGCAGGTACCTCTGTGAGGAAAGAATCAATGTTTCCATGGGACCTAGAGAAACACTGACTAAAGGCAGGATAACTGCAGGGTGATAAGCAGCCAACTGCTGACCCTGCTGGCATCTGAGGTGCTATCTATCAACCTATCCTCTCCCTCTTCCTCAGTTAATTTCAGAACTTCCTCTCCCATATTGGGTTGGAGACTCCCTCCAGAGGAAGGGCCTGTTACATGCTCCATTACTTCCAGGAGTGCTTTCTAAAGGAGTCATGAAGGCCTGGGGACAGCGTGTTGGAGCTTACAGGATGCTTGCTTCCTCTCTGTAAAAAGTACTTCATGCTTCACCCTGACCATCTCAGGATTTACACGTGGGGATGACGGAGGTGGGAGTCTTTCCTTCTGCCCTAGGTTAGGTGAGGTTGAAAGACAGATATTTATTTAAAGAAAATTATTTTAATAATTTTGTCTAGCCAAAAATATGTTAGAAGAAAGGCTTTTAAATGTTTTCACTGTAAAGAACTGGTATTTTAGGAGATAAATAAGTTGAAACTCAGTTATGCATTATATAACATACAAATATATTGATATATAATATGGTATGCTGTTAATTTACACTAATTTTTATGTTTTTAGGTATGTATTTCTTAAATGTCTAGTGGGCTTTAACTGAACAAAAAAAGACATAATAAAATACATATAATTGTAATGAAATTAGGATCATATTAAATTTTTAATTCATTATAGTATGGAAAATACCAGTGTTTAAGTCTCAGAAAAGTAAAGTTTCATTTGTTAGGGTCTACTATATTGAATGTTCTCCAGGAAAATAAAAAGTGTTTAAAACTACATTCATGTGTTGGGTCATATTAAAGTGGTAACTTAAGGTCTTCACCACATAATTTTGCCCAGCATTCACCACGATGAAGTAATTCTACTTCATGAAGTCCTTAAGTTTCTACTATCAGACTTCCTTCAGTAATAATGCGCTTGTCCTTGCCCTCACAATTTCTGGCCTCCTATTCAATCTCAGGTGAAAAGACGGCCACATTTTGCTGCCTTTCCA
Source organism: Hydrochoerus hydrochaeris (assembly GCA_004027455.1). Classification (NCBI taxonomy): domain Eukaryota; kingdom Metazoa; phylum Chordata; class Mammalia; order Rodentia; family Hydrochaeridae; genus Hydrochoerus; species Hydrochoerus hydrochaeris. Next base: position 508,556 of record PVLA01000023.1, on the reverse strand, counting down.
CAGACAAATGTACTGATGCCAAACGTGATGTTGATACTCCCTCAGGGACCCAGATGGATTCCTGATGTTTTCCTTCCTTGTGCCCCGGGGTGGGGTGGGGTGTGTGTGGGGGAAACCATAACAATTGTGGTTGGCTTTTCAGCATGCTCTGAGCACACCTACTGTGCTCAGTAGACATCCTTTGGACTTCTGCCTCTGCTGTCCTAGATCAGAAACCCTAAGACTTGCTCCTCCATTTTTCCCAGATCTGTGGAAGTTTTCAGTGACTTAAACCCAACCAAAAGAGCGAGGCTCACTTATTTTTATTTTCACTGTTTCTAAGAGAATAGGTTCAGTAACATCAAAGCTAAGATATCATATCATGACCTAGAAAATAAAAGTTAAAGTAGTCCTCTTTACTCAAGGTATCATGTCTTTATTGAAATATTTGGATGAATGAACGTTATGTAAATATAAATTTGTGTGGTTAGACTTTTCCATTAGCAAATTTCTCAGTAAAAGCTTTCATTAAAAAATGTTTTGTATTTCCATACTCATCAACTGAAGTATATTAATCAAAAAGAAGTTAATAAATGTCTTTTTGCACACTTTCCAGTTATACATACACAGTCACACACATATGCACATTCTAAACTGAGTAAAGAACAGAAAATGTCATCATAATCTAAGCTTACTAAGGCACTGTGGAAGAAATGAGAAAGGTAAAAGTTCTTACATGCACAGAAAAAAAAAATAAGCATTTTTTTTTTCTCAAAGAAAAGCCGTTGTCTACAATGGATTCTATTTCTTGTTCATAATTTCTTGTGTGACTAGAATAGTCATAAAGACTTTGACCTCCCTTTTAGAGATCTCTAAAATGTTAACTTCTAGGTCATATAAAGTACAAAACCATTTCTTGAGAAGGGCCATTCAAAGGTTGAAGCCAAATAACTGCCGTCATTAGTGGTCTCTTACCAACATATTGCTCTTAGAAATATATAGTGAAGATATTTTTCTATTGCTGAGTAACAGATTAGTATGAAGTTAGCAATTAAAAAGTGTGCATTTACCACTTCAGAATTTCCATGAGTAATCAGTCTGAGCACAGGTCATGTTTATTCTCTGCTTACAGTTTTAGAATCATGTGTCCACCAGTTTTCTGGTCTGCTTTCTCATCTCAAGGCATGATGAGGGAAGAATCCACTTCCAAGCTTTTTTACGTAAATGTTAGCAGTATATCTATGGACTCCAGCTAATTCCTGACTGACTACTGGAGGCTATTCTGGTTCCTAGAGGTTTATGGCCTTTGTTTTCCGTGAGGGATTTATTAACATTGTACAGTACTTAGTTCATCAAGCCAGAAGGGAAAATCTCTTCCTTCAGTCTGTTTGAAAGGGTGATTAATATAATATAGCATAATATAATACAATAATCAAATGAGTGGTATTTATCTTAGTTTTATTACATAACCCTAATCATGGGATGATAGTGTATCATTTTTGCCATGTTCAACTGATAAGAATGAATCCAAAGGTCCTGTTGATACCATAAAGAAGGGACATGACAATAAACATAAATTTAACTAAGAATCTGTGTGTTACCATATGATCAGATTGGAATCATGAAACATCCTGACCGCCCTTTTTCCAGCATAAGAGTAATTAATATTTTAGTATATCATCAATTTGAACCCTGTGCATGCACAGAATAATGCATAAGAGAAAGATACACAAAAGGAAAAGTAAAGTTTTGGCAAAATCACACATGTTGAGTAAAATTTCAAAATGATGACAAGATAATGTAATTGGAATTAGTCACCAGTAAGAATCTCACAAAGAAAGCAAATCATCAAATTTAGTACTTTCAGGAATCTGGAAAATAACTGAATAATGGAATAAGGATAGGCTCAGTTATTAATGTATAAGATGCACAGAAAAATATTTGAATTGATAGATTGTTTTTAGTGTATAGTCTATTTTATATGCTTTTACATAATGGAAACTGAGGCCAGAGTGACATCATGTCTTAATATGGTCATATACTTCTGCAAACATAGAAAAATTCTAAATATAATGTATTGGAGAGAAAAACTCAGAAGTATTTGATAAACAAACATAAAACTAGCATGAAAACTACATTAATCTTTTTTCCATTGAGAATATTTACACAATTATTTTTGCCACATATAAACTTCCTTAAGCATGAAGGAAGAAATTTGAAGACCTGTTTTGTAACACTTTCTCTTGAAGAATTAGATTTGTCATGAGGCAAGAGAAAAACCACAGCCAGCAAGATAAAGGAAAAAAAGTCTTCAGAATTTGGTATCTGAACAAAAAGAAAAGCTCAGACTTTGAAATAGAGACATCAGAAACTTACGCAGATATAGGATCAACTTAAAAACAAATTTTGATCTTGTGGTCAAGACAAAATTTCTATAATAAAGAAAAGAGGCTCCAACAAATTCTTTTAACCTACATGTAGCAGAACAAGAAAGGGACTCGGTTAAGAAAGAGGGAAAAATTTGAAATACAATAAACTTTTAAAAACGGTGAATATATATATGCAGAAACTGCAAGTAATAGAAAGTTTCTGTATGGAAGGAGTGTGCACACGACTGCCAATGCTGTATTCAGTAGAAGAAACTTGCATTATGGTCTTTGCTATTCAGTTACACAGTTGTGTAATAAAGCAAGACTAGATGCACCAACCCTCACAGCTTTAGGATACACAACAATGAAATCCTTCAGTGAGTGATTCATGGTAGGAAACCTCAGTAGAAAAAATTGCTGGAGTGCTGAAATTCTTCAGATACAAGGAATTTGAGGGCTAAAGTAATTTAGGGCCAAAGACCGTGCATTCCAGGAGTAGAAATGAGTGAACTAAATACTATGGTCTCTGTTAAATATTAAAATTAAATATTAACAATTAAATATTAAATAAAATTAAAATTAAATATTAAAATGACAAAATTATCTGCAGGGTGAATATTATAAGCAATGGGGGACTTTGGGTCTTGGACAGTGGAATGGTAGAAATATGAGTCACCTGGTTCTAGATAGGAGGATGTGGGGAAAGAAAATATCTGAGCAGAAATCATTCTGGGAAGTAATAAATATAAAAACAGGTATAAAAAACGGGGATTTTTACAACTGTTGCAAATTGATCTCATACTCCTAAGCTCCTATGAAAAATTATGACAAGCTGTTTCAGAGGTAAATTTTTCTCCTGGATATGGAAATGTACTATCAAGTTTTTGGGTTGAGGATAGAAACAAACTTGAGTGCTATTTGAATTCCAAAGATTACTGGAAACAGGAGTAAATTTTTAGATATTTTCTTCCTTTCTTTCCTCTTACATTCCCCAACCTCTTTCTCTTCCTCTAACCTGTGTATTTCATTTTTAAAGCAGTGATAAAGGGATGTGATTGGTGTTTTATACATCCTCTGGCAACATGTACTAAATTCTGAAACACATTTTTCTCAAAAACTATTATTTTACTTGTAAATGGAAATAATAATGATTGGCTTTTGGATGTTTTCAATGTAACTTCTGACAACTATATTAATTAGTTAAAATTCTGTATTCAGGATTATTGAAATATAACTGTTTATGAAAAATTATGCTAGTATGATATATAATATGATATTTTGTTGTACATTTAGAAATTATTGCTACCCGAGCTAACTAATATATCTATCATTTCACATGGTTTCCTTTTGTGAACAGGTTAGAATACCTACATTCATAGCATATTTCAACTATCTGATACTTTATATACATGCTAATTTATTTTTCTCATAACTAACTGAATGTTTGTACTCCTTGACTAGCAACTCTTCAGTTCTCCAAATTTCTAACCTCTATAACCCTCATTATACTGTTTCTGTGAGTCTTTTGCTTTTTATATAAAAATAGAACCATTCTGTATCTGGATTATTTCATTGATCATAATCATATTGTTGCATATGGCAGGTTTATCTTTTTTTATTATGACCATGGTAATTTTTATTCATACTTTAACTAATACTTTGATAAAGTACTGGTTATTGTGTACAATCCTATAATAAACATGGAAATATATATATTTCATGAGAGAATGTGTTGAATCATATGGTAACACTATTTGTAATACAAAAATTGGAAAAATTAATATTGCCAAAATACCATAATCAGGAGGACACTCCATACTGTCCTAATTTACAGTCATGCTAACAATAGGTAAGGGTTACATTGCCTCCACATTTTTACCAATACTTCTTGTATTTCAGTTTTTTATAGTAACCATTCTAACAGGTATGGGGTGCTATCTCACTGTAATTTTGAATTGCTTTTCACTGATGATGAATGCCATCAAGCACCTCTCTCTATTCTTGTTGGTCATTTATGTGGCTTACTTGGAAAAGTGTTAAGCTTTTGATCCATTTGTTTAATAAGATTGTAAAGAAATGTTTTACTTCTTACTCCTTATATAGATCGGATAATAACCCTTATCAGACATATGGTTCTCATATATTTTCTCCAACTTGATAGATTGTCATTTCATTTTGTTGTTTCTTGTTCTGTGCAGAAGCTTCTATTCTGATGTAGTCCTAATTGTCTATTTTTACTTCACCTGCCTGTTCTCCTGGTATGACATAAAAGTCCATGCTAACCTAATGTTTTGAAGATGTTGCCTGGTGTTTCCTTTTTGGAAATTCATAGTTGGAAGTCTTATGTCTTATGTCTGTTTTGAGTCAGTGTTTTCTTTTGTGTAGGATACAGCTGCAGACTCTGTCTCTTCTTTCTTCATGTGGATACAAAGTTTCTTCCCAAACCATTTATTGAAAAGACCAACCTTTTTCCACTGTACTTTGGTGCTTTCATGGAACATTAACCAATTTTATATGTGGGTTAAATTCTGAATTTACTTCTCTAGTCCACTGGTTTGTGTCTGTTTCAATGGTAGTACGTGCTTATTATGGTTTTTGTAGCTTGAAATCTGGAAGTATGATACTTCCATGCTTGTTCCTCTCATTAGTCAAATTACTTAAATAAAGTGGTTTACAAACACTTCAGTTTATAAACAGTTCAGTTCACAAACAAAGGTGTTCAATAAAATTTTGATCCTGTTTAGGTGACAAGCACAACCACAACCATATTCCCTACACAACCATCTTCCCCCAAACTGTAAAACAAAATTGTTTGTAAACTGAGGTACCACTGTGTTTGCATTCATTCCTTGTTTCATAAAATATTTAGAATTATACATTTCTGTGAAAGTGACATTAAAATTTTAATACAAATTGTGTTGGATCTTTAAATCACTGTGGACATTATGACCTTCTGACAGTACTAATTTTTCTGATGTACAGAGACAAACATAGGATGTCTTTCAAGTTTTTGAGTCTTTTTTTATTTGGTTGGTCAATGTTTTACAACTGTCACTGTACAATTTCTTTATTTGTTTATTCTTAAGTATTTTGTCCATCTTCATGGCATTGTAAATGTGGTTGTTTTCTTGATTCCTGTTACATTTTAGTGATGGGTTTGAAGCCAGGGCATTACACATGCTAAATCTCCACTCTACACTGAGCTATACTTCCAATTCTTAAATTCTTTTTTTGGATAGATCACTATTTGTGCATTGAAACAGTGATGATTTTGTATGTTCATTTTTAAAAATTCTGAATAGAATTTTAGATCCTTTATAGAAATTTAGATCCTTTATACAATTTTTGATCCTAAAATCTTTTTGTTAGAGTCTTTAAGATTTACTAATGAAATTTCATCATTTGCAAATATTTCTTTCTTTTGTAGTTGGATGTTTTTATTTCTTTTTCTTGCCTGATTGCCCTGATTAAGACTTTTTGTACTATACTGGATGTATGTGGTGAGGGTAGGCATCCTTACTGTGTTCCTTATCTTGGAGGAAAGATGATAACTTTTTTCTTATTCATTATGGAATTAACTGACTATTAGTTGTTATATGTAGTATTGGTTATATTGAGTTATATCTCTGCTGTATCTAATTTGTTGAGAGTTTTTATCAGGAAGTGATACTGAAATTTTAAAAATCTTTTATGTTGATTTTATCTTGTAGTTAGTTAATGTGTTACATCACATTTATTGAAACATCTTTGTATCTCAGGAATAAATTCAACTTCATCATTGTTTATTGTTCTTTTATGTGCCACTCAATTCATTTGGCTAACATTTACTAAAAATTTGCATCTATGTTGATCAAATATATTAACTTATGAATTTATTTATTTTTCATATCCATTTTTGGATTTTGTTCCAGTGTAATGTGGTCTGTTAAAATAAATTTAAATATTGCTTTTTCTTAACAGATTAACTGAATACATTTGAAAAGGTATTTCTTGATAACTACAGTGGAATGTTTTTACTAACATGGAGACTATTCATAGAAGAGAAATATTTTCCTGACAACTCCAATAAGACCAATTCTGGCTTAACGATTCATTGTAGTATGAGGTTATTTTATACTGGTAATATAGGAGACTATGAAAATTAGTTCATTGTGTTATTAGAATTTATTTAAATATGAATAAGTAATAAGGAGAGTTTTACATGGTGGTCCTGTGAGGAAAGAAGATCCTTCCTTTCACGATCATACTTTGCAAATCTATCTTCAAGTTTTGAAAGTTTGTCTTTAGTTTCTGTTAAAAGGCTTTGCTAGGTTTCAATGGAATTTTTAATATCCTGATATTCTCTTTGGATCTGTTTCATATATTCTAGGTTTTGTTTATATTCTTCATCAATGGCTTCTCTCCTTTCTCTGCGTTCCTCTATTCTTTCATTCGTGACTACTTGAGGATTACCGAGGACTTCTTTTATTAATCTTCTTATACCTTGCTTCACCTGAGTTAGAATTTCAGATTTAAATTCGATGATGAGGTCACAGATGTATTTCTTTATTTCTGATAAGACTGTCTCTGACATTACAGGTTTGCTGCTCTCAACGTCCTCTGCATTTACCTCTGTTGGACTCACTTTCCCTAGTTCCGCAGTTGGGAACCTTTTGCTCTTTCTCTGTCTTGTCATGTCTTTGGCCCCCTTCAGACAGGTGGGTGGTAGAGGTCTCTGGGCCTTTCCTTTTGCTTACAGTTTTTCTGCAGCGCACTTGCTAGGGAAGTACCGCCCCCCAGTCCGCTGCGGATCTATGAGTTGCACACTGAGAGCGGGCTCCTCCCCCTATGCCAGTCAACCAGTTTATGCTTCCACAAGTTTGTGTGTTCCCTGGGGATGCCACTGGCCCAGAAAAGGCTCGTCCCTGGCTATTGGGTTTCAACCAGGGGCGTGGTCCTGCCTGAGCAGATCCCACCAATCTGCTTTGGACTAAGAGTCATCAGCAGAGGCAGCCTTGGGTTTTGATTCAAGCCGGCCCTGCCCAACTCCAAAATGTTGCCCAGGCAGTCCTCCTGGTTAGGGGAATCACTCACCAAAGTTCATGCAGCTCAACTGGCTGTTTGCACTCCCTGTCTCAGCGCCTCCTCCAGCCAAGGGTCTGGAGCTCACCAACCTCTGCTCTCAGCAGGGCCACAATCTCAGCTGGATCGTGAGACACCTGACTTTAAGACGAGCCAGTACAGCGATCAGGGCTTGCCCAGCTCCAGCCCTCTGTCCATGCTTCTTTTTCTTCTTTCTTTTTTCTTTTTCTTTTTTCTCAGTTTCTTCCTGGGTCATGAGAATTCCTCTCCTTTTGTCTGGCTTTCTCCATGTTGCCAGATTCCAGCGTATGTGTTGTTTTTATTTTTTTGTTATTTTTTCCTCAGAGAGGTTCTCTTATCGTGCTGCCACTCAGTTGGCCATCTTGAAATCCCCAGCAATACATTCTTGAACAATCAATTGGTCACAGAAGAAATCAGGGAAGAAATGATAGTTCCTAAATTAAACAATAATGCTAGCACAACATACCAGAACTTAAGGGCAATAATAAATCAGTCTTAAGAGGAGAGCTTCAGCTGTAAATGGGCACATCAGAAAGTCATAATGAGGCCAAATAAATAATGTAATGATGCACCTCATGATCCTAGAAAGTGAAAAGCAATTCAAATCCAAAGCTAATAACAGGAGGGGAATTTTGGAGATCAGAAGAGAAATGAATGAAATAAAGACTTAAAAAAATTACAAAGAATCAATTAATCACATAACTAGTTCTTCAAAAGAACAAATGAAAAAAGAAAAAACCTGTAGCCAATCTTACCAAAAATGGAAAGAAATATTACAAATCAATGTAGCTAGAAATGAAAAATTTTAAATTACAATGGACAGTACCAAAATCTAGATTATTAGGAACTATTTCACAAAGTATTATACCAATAAATCAGAGGTGGGGATTCCTAGATATATATAACTAACCAAAATCAAACTAACAAAGTTTAAAAACTCTGATTAATACAATAATGGGTAATGAAATTGAAACAGTAATTTAAAAAAACTATCACCTAAATAAAGCCCAAGACCTGATGGATTCACTGCTGAATGCTACAAGAAGCTCAGGGAAGATCTAATGACAGAACCCATCAAATTATTCAACAAAATTAAAGGGGGTGGAGTACTCCCAAAGTCATTTCTGTAAGCTAACATTACACTGACTGCAAAACAGGACAAGAATTCAACAAGAAAGAGAACTACAGGCTAAGATTTTTAATGAATACAGTTGAAAAAATATTCAAGAACATAATGGGAAACAGAATAAATTGAATCATCAAAAAGAGAATGCACCATGACAAAATAGGTTTCATTCCAGAAAAGCAAGAGAGTTTCGCCATATGAAAATCAATACATGCAATACAGCACATAAAAAGAAGCCAGGTCATATGATCATCTCAAGATTAATTCAGAAAAGGCTTTTGTTAGTATCTAACATTCATTCATGAAAAACAAATGAAGAAAATAGATATAGAAGCACTCTATCTCAATCTGGTAAATGCTATCTATGACAAACCTACTATAAACATCATATTAATTGGGGAAAAACTGACAGTTTTCCCTATAATATCAAGAGGAAGTTATTAATGTCTGTTAATCACTATACCTGTTTAACATAGTAATCAAAATATTAGCCATCAGGCAAAAGAAAGAAATAAAAGGGGTATGTATAGAAATGGAGGAAATCAACTATTTGTGGATGACATAATCCTCTACATAAAAGATGTAAAAAATTTCACTAAAGGACTCTTAGAATTAATAGCCAAATTCAGCAATGTTCCAGGAGATAAACTCAACACAAAGCATTAGTAATGTCCTTGTTTACCAGTAATGAACTTAGTGAGAAAGAATTTAGGAAAACAGTGCCATTCACAAGAGTACAAAGTAAAATTAAATACGTGGAAATAAACCTAACCATAGACATCTACAACAAAAACTACAGTACTCTAAAAAAGGAGATAAAAAAGAATATTAAAAAATGTAGGAGGAAGCTGGGAAGATGGCAGATCAATAAACAGCAAAGTAAAAAATGTTTCTGAGAGAAACAGCTCAGATGCTGGAAAAGGCTAGACAGAAGTAGATGGATCCTCTCAACCTAGGAAGAAACTAAAATGAAAAAAGAAGAAAGAAAGAAAGAAAGAAAGAAAGAAAGAAAGAAAGAAAGAAAGAAAGAAAGGAAAGGAAAATAAAAGAAAAAAGAAAAGAAAAAAAAATGTGAACAGAAGACTGTAGCCAGACACGATCTCACCAGAACTGATACCACTGTGTACAAAATGCGACTGGAATTCAAAGACTCACAGTTATAGTGATGTTGGGGGTTGGCAAGCCCAAGGACCTTGACAAGAGGATGCGGTTGCAGAAGAAAGTGTTGGACCAGAGATCTGCACTGGCTCGGAGATCTGCACTGACTCGTGGTGCGAGTGGAGAACTCTGTCCCCCTACAGGAGTGGACTGTTGTCTGGGTGACATTTTGGAGTCAGGCAGGTTAAGCCTGGAACCAGAACTGCAGCAGCTTCAGCCAGCCACTCCTACTGCAGAGCAGATTGGTGAGAATTGCTTCGACTGAGTCCTCTCTCTGTGTGTGATCCAATAGCTGAGGATGAGGTTTCCCTGAAGCTATCCCTAACTGGCCCCATCCATGCAGTACACACTAATGTGCTGAAGACTCCCTGTAGTTGACCAATTCAGAATGAAGAGGCCAGTCTGATCCTCCCCAGCTTGTACTTCAGTGGTCACCAGCAGACTGGGGAGGGCAGCAATATCTAGCCAGTATGCTTAGAGTAATCATAATCAATACAGAAAATGCCAGGTACCCCCACTATCCATTTGTTTGGAATAAACTAGAAACATGACACAAGGAAGAAACAAAAGGAAGTCTCCAGCCTCCAACCCAAATAATACTGGCCCAAGAGATGTAAACACAGAAGAAATCAGGGGTTGCACACCTGCAGTTTCTGAAGAAGCAGGATCTGACATAAAGAAATGTCTTTATGACATTATAAAAGAACTCAAAACAGAAATACTAATACAATAAAGGAAGATATAAGAAAAATAATAAAAGAAATTCTAAGCACCTCTCAATAAGATACAGATGGAAGAATAGAGGAGCACAGAAAAAGGAGGGAAACTTTAGATGAACAATATAAAAAAATTCTAGAATACTTTAAACAGATTCAAAGAGATTACTTACTAGGAAATTAAAAAACTCCATTGAAAGATGGCAAAACTGCTTGAAAGAAACTAAAGATAGACTATCAAACCTTGAAGAGAGATTTGCAAAGTGTGATCATGAAAGGAAAGATCTCTTAAAAATAGCAAGAAACCAGGAAATAAAAATAAAAAGGCTAGAAGATGACAAGAGGATCTATACCTTAAGAATAAAAAACACATGTAAGTGAAGAAGCAGGGGTAAACACAAATGAAATACAAAGGATATTTACAGAAATAATTACAGAAAACTTCCCAAGCATAGGAAAAGGAAATGATATTCAGATAAATAAGGCACACAGAACTCCAATCAGCTATAATCAAAATAGATCTACACCCAGACATATAATAATCAAGATTCCAGAAACTCAACATAAGAACAAAATATTAAAAGCTGTCATACAAAAGAAACAGATCACCTATAAAGGAAAACTCATCAGAATCATGACAGACTTCTCAACACAAATCAAGAAGATCTTGGAATGAAGTATTTCAAGCCCTGAAAGAAAATAACCTCCAACCCAGATAGATGTACCCTGCAAAATTAATGGAGAAACAAGATGACAAAGAGGAACTGAGGAAGTTCACGACCACCAATCAAACCCTACAAAAAATACTGAAGAACATTCTAGAGAGAGAGGAAAAAAGACTATGGTTTCAGGAACAGCATCAGAAGGGGCTCATTGAATGGGGAAGAGAGTGGAATGAAGATAAAAAGTAGACAACCAATGGCAGAAAAATAGTGTGGCAGAGATGAGGCAGAGAAAGAAGATTGGCCATAATTGCTAACATGGATGGCCTCAATACACTAATCAAAAGAAACACAGGCAGAATGGATCATGAGATAGGGTCCATCAAGATGCTTTATACAAGAAACATAATAAAGCTGAAAGAGGGTTTATGGATTGAAAATCAAAGATGAAAAAATATTACTCTATGTGACAGGAAACCAGAAAAAAGTGAGGGCAGCTTACCCTTCAGCTGCAGATTGGTTGGAAAGACGTAACACTTTTATACAATGGAGAACTACTAAGCTATAAGGAAGGAAAACCTTGAGGCTCTTGTAGGTAAATGGGTACAACTTGCAATCAAGCTCAGGGGTAAAAAGGTTCAGAACCACTTAGGTAAATAGGGAGTTGCCTCCTTAATCTAAAAACTAAAGGAGTTAGTGAGATACAACATGTACAATGCATCCTGTGAAAGTGAAAGGGGGAGAATTGTCTAAAAAGGGAAGGCAGAGGACATTGTTAATCTTGTATCATGATTTGAAACCCATATTGTTGTCATCGCTCTGTTTAGTTTGGTTATATCCTGTTCCAGTTTGTCTCCTTGTACTAGATTTGAGGGCATAGAGAGCTAGTCCAAAGATAGCAGTATATACTATGGTAACCTTTTTAATTTCCTATTAACTTAATCTGAAGCCCTGTATTGCTTTCACTGTCTTGTTTTGACTGATTTTATTTGAATCTGTTTGTTTGATCACTGTCTTGTCTTGACTAATTTTATTTGAATCTGTTATGTTTGATAGTATCAAGTCTGAGAGTATAGGCAACTACTCTGAAGACAGTAAGATTCACGACAATACGCATTCTGATTTGACTATTACCCTCTTTTGAAATCCTATAATATCTCCAATGTTTTGTTTTTATTGATTTTTTTCTGTACTGCTATATTCAATTTTATTGTGCCTGATGATATGGACAATTCTATTGAAGATAGCAAGAGACATCATGGTAACCATTATATATCACCTTGTATTGTGGTGTTAAGTCATGTACTTTGTCCATCCTTTTGTTTTGAATGACCTCATTTTGTTTTTTTCTCACTTGGCTTTACTCTTTTCAAAATAAAAAATAATGTAAAGATATTCCCTGTTCTTGGGTAGGGATAATAAATATAGGGAGATGGCCATACTCCCTAAGCTGATATATAGAATTAATACAGTCCTAATCAAAATGCCAACAGCATTTCTCATATAAGCTAGAGAAAATAATCCTAAAATTCAAATGGAATCAGAGAGACTCAGAATAGCAAAATAAATCTTGGATTTGAAGTTTTATTTCAAAGGTACAATAATAAAAACAACATGGTACTGGGGAAAAAAGCTGATGTCTGGATTGATACAACACAGCAGAGAAAGTATAAATCATCCCAGACACATTCTACTATTTGATCTTTGAAAAAGGAACCAAAGAGTTTACTGGAGGAAAGATATCATCTTTTAATAAATTGTGTTAGAAATACTGACTATTCACATATAAAAGATCTAATTTATACCTGTATATTTCACCATACATTAAACTAAATTTAAAAATGGATTAAAAACCTAAATGTTGAACAGGAACACTTAATCTGCTGTAAGATAAAACAGATAAAACTCTTGAAAACATAGGCACATTCAAGGAAATCCTAAAGAGAAACCCGATGACACAAGAAAACGTATATACATAAATAAATGGGATCATACCAGATATAAAGTCTCCATGCAGAAAAGAAAAAAAATGCAATATAGTCAAGAGACAAGCTACAGCATGGGAAAATTTTCCCAGCTATTTTTTATATGAGGACTAATATTCAGCATATATAAAACTCAAAAAACTTGACCCACCAATAAAAGACCCAAACAAAAAATGTGCAACTAAAATGAACAGAGACTTCTCAGAAGTCGTGCAAATGACAAATTAATACATGAAAAATGTTCAGTATCTCTGGCTATTAGAGAAATATAAATTAAAACAACACCAAGAAAGCATCTTACTTCAGAAAGAATGGCTATTATAAAAAATAGAAAATTCTGGTGAAGCTGCAATGAAAAAAACCCTCTTCTCTCTTGATGATCTAATGTAAACTATCATGACCACTATGGATATCAGTATGGAACTCCTCAAAAACCTAAAATTAAAAATTTCAGCTATTTTTCTCCTAAATCTCTTCTTAAAAGTTAGATATTATATTACTGTGATACATGCATACTTATGTTTTACTATCATAATTCATAATGGCTAAATCTTGAAAATGCCCTACTTCTCCATGAGCAAATGAACAGGCAAGGAAAATGGGGTATTAATATACAATGCGGTACCACTCTATCATAAAGAAGGACAAACTTCAGTCATTTGTAGGAAACTAGATTTGTCTTGAATTACCATGTTAAGGGAAATAAATCAGACACAGTAGCTTAAATATCACATGGTTTCTCTTATATTGGAAACTCAAAAATATAAAGAGCAAAAAAGATGAAATATATTGAGGAGAGAGATGTATCTTTTTCAAAGGATAAGATCAAGAATTGGAAGCAAGGGGGAGAAAATGGGAAAAGGAGATGTGAAAAGAATTAAGATGGGTTATACATATGTTCTAATTTTCCAAAAGGAATGTAATCATTATGTCATACAAACACATACTGATTAAAAATAAAAAGTGAAAAAGTGTAACTGTATTTAGGAAAAAAAAAAGCTTTCTGGTGTTTTTGTGCACATACATAAATGAATTGAAAAAAGAAGCCAGTACATAGCCACAAATATGATCTAGTCCATTGAGATTAGTTAATTCTGTTGTTGGAACTGTGAAAGTAGCAGCATGATAAAGTAGTGGTAGTTGGTCACCAAGGAAAATGAAAGAGATACAACAGTCTAGGAGAGGAAGCCAGAGCACCGACAAACCTGTAACTTGTGTTACGGACTTAGGCTTTTGTTTCCTGTGTGATGAAACCAGTTCAGGGTGTCATTATAAATTCAACAATGAACAGATTTTCTCAAATACTCTTTGGAGAAATGAATATCCAGGGATTTCAGGGTGATTATCAAGGTAGAAATTACAGAAACATGGTTTTTACATAATTTAAAGCAGTTTTACTCACATGTAAAAATTATATTCAGTTGATGAGGCCAACTGAAAGATGGTATTGATTAAGACAACATTTACTCCTGCAAATATATTAGAGTAAAATGTCCATTGTCTTGTATCTATCAGTATGCATGAACGGACACAGACGATGTGGGATAGATATGCAACTGAATATTGTTCTCTCAATAAGGAGGAAATTCTGCTATGTCATAGGAATTCAGTCTTCTATAACAAAAATACTCTACAGCAGTGATTTATAAACCACAGAAATTTATTTCTCACAGTTTTAAATTCTAACAACTTCAAGGTCAAAGCAGTGGAAGGTTTTGTGTCTCATGAGGGCACTCTTCTTGGCTCCTAGATGACCATCTTGTTACCATGCCATGGATGATGCAAGGAAAAGGGGAACTCTTCTAAGTCTCTACAAAAACACTAATTGGACTCAAGAAGTATTTCCCTTGTTTACAAAGCACATACTAATGTTTGCATCTTGTATAGCATGACTATGAGTTAGGATTTCAACATAGAAAATGCGCAGAGTGACAGAAGTTTAGTCTGTAGCATGGCATACATAATACAGTATGGACAAAACTTGAATGCATTATGCTCAGCAAAAGTATTTCACTGAAGGGCAAATAGTATGAAATATGCAGCCATTCACATGAGATGTTTAAAATCATTAAACTCATAGAGGCAGATATTTTAATTAGTAGTTATCAGAGTTTGAGGACAGGAATATTTAATAGGTATAAAGTTTCAATTATGCAACATAAATTCCAGAGCTGTCCTGTAAAAATCACATCTATAGATAACATTATATTATACACTTAAAAATTTCAGAGAAAGAGCATCATGTTAAATATTTTTACCAGAGATTTAAAAGAATAATGAAATTCTGTTGTGCATAATTTATAAATTTCTCTTTAAAACATCTACATAAAACAGGAATTTTATGCACCTATTAGCTTTAATGAAAGATGATCTATAAATAAATAATAAAAATAATCAAATTTAATATGAAACATCCACATTATGTAAAGTAATTGTTTATTTTTTAGCTCAAATATTTTACTTTTAAAAACAAAATAGAGAAAGCTATTATTAAAGCATTTGGTGATATAATTGTATGTCATTTCTCTGAAAATTAACTTATTTTTTACATTTTGACTTACTTTTAAAGTAATACTTGGAATTTTATTACTAAATATGAATATATGAGAAAATAATTTGCCATTTCCCACATACCTCTCTTTTAAATTCAATTTTTAAGATTCACCCCAATTACACACACACACACACACACACACACGCACACACACCCAGCACACTTATACTTACAGTAGTGTCTAACAAAAGCAAACTGCTTCATCTACATAAAAGAATAAAAAGATCTTTGAGAAATATTTACAGGATGTCACACAGTTCAGGAATATTGAGACATCCAGTAATATAGATGTAGTTCTAGGACTGAATGAAGAACTGATTGTCTGAGAAAAATTCTTCTCTTGCTCAGAAAAACTCACAATAATTAACAAAAGAGAAAAGAAGATTTAGAATGAAAAATGCTTCATACTATAGTTGAAGAAGCATAGATGTTTACTATGACTCATAGCAAACTGGGTACATGTAGCATGGATGAGTGATTGTCTTAAGCAAAATTTAAGAACTAAATGTCTTAGCAACTATCACATCAATTATGTCAGTTAGAGAATGTTTTCCCCCAGGTATGTTCTGGCTCCTAACATTAATCTATATTGAATATTTCCAGCATAAAGCAAAGGCTTTCCTTATGTAGTTATTTTTCCAGACCTTACATTATGTTAGATCTCTGGATGTCTGTATCACAACTGCACCTGGATATCTAGTAGTCTTTTCACACTTGATATAATCCAAGCAGATAGCTTGAATTTCCTCCCAGACAATACCTGACTTTTCTTTAGTGTTCAGCATTTCAGAAAATATCTCTATTATGCCCAGTTGCTTAAGAAAAAACAGCTATTTTTGCAATGTGGTATAATTTACCAGCTGTAAACTGAACATAAAAATGATACTTAATGAGTTTTGTATAAATATGTATGCATAAAAGCACCATCAGACCAATATGTAGAACAATTCTTGCCAACATAACCTTCCATTACATAGATAATGACTCAAATAGCTACAGGTTAATTATGCTTGTCTAATATTTTGAAGTAATACACTTTATGTAGTATTTTTTTGCTGTCTTCAACTCATATTTTTCAGACTTATCTATGCATTGTCCATATAGTATATAGTTCATTCTTTCATACAACAGTGAAGCATTCCATTAAAAAAAACTAGAACATACTTTGGCATTCAACTTCTGTTTGATTTTGGTTTCTTTCCTAGTCTTTAACTATTATTAAATGTCCTTACCCAGTCACTTGGGAACCATCTTATTTCTCCTGGGCATATACTGGGGCTTGAGATGGCTGGGACATAGGAGAGACATATGGAAGACTTAGAAAGTTTCTAGAGAGCTTGCTAAAGCAATTGTAGCATGCACTGTTCTTTAGGAAAAAGGGAAAAAAAAGTGACTTTGAAGATGACTCAAAAGCCACAAGATTTGCCTCACTGGTTTCCAACTGTGGAGGCATCAACAGGGTTTGAAAGCCCAGCAGCCTCCTTACAATGACATGGGCTCAGAATTCCCAGCGAGAATATATCTGGGAGTGAGACAACCACCCCATGGGTCTGAAAGGCAGAACACAGAACCACACAGTATTATTTAGTGAAAAACTGTAATTTGCTTTACTACATTTTGAAAGTTTTGGGGACCTGTTACCCTTTGCCTCTTTCCATTTCTACGTTTTAGAATCCGAATTGTCTATGTTATATCTGTTCCACCACTGCATTTTGTAAGTATTGAACCTATGTGATTTCAAAAGATCACAGCTGGAGAGGACTCCTATGTCAAATTGAATAGAAGAGTAACATAAACCTAACACGTACCTGATTTAGAAGATAATGAAGTAAGTCTTTGGTCTTTACATTTAAGAGTGGATGCTGGAATGAGTAAAGACTTTTGGTGTGGTGTGGATGGAATGAATGCATTTTTCATGTGAGGACATGTATGAGGAGATTTAAAGAATACTCCTATTTAGTTTGTACTCCTAAATAGTATTAAAAGAGAGGTATGTCGGAAATGGCAAATTATTTTCTCATATACTCATATTTAGTAATAAAATTCCAAGTATTACTTTAAAAATAAGTCAAAATGTAAAAAAAAGTTAATTTTCAGAGAAATGACATACAATTATATCACCAAATGCTTTAATAATAGCTTTCTCTATTTTTTTAAAAGTAAAATATTTGAGTTAAAAAATGTACAATTACTTTACATAATGTGGATGTTTCATATTAAATTTGATTATTTTTATTATTTATAGATCATCTTTCATTAAAGCTAATATGTACATAAAATTCCTGTTTCATGCAGATGTTTTCAAAGAGAATTTTATAAATTATTTCTCACATACCGAAGAATGCCTGGATTTACGTTATTTCCTCAGCCTCAGTCTTTTTTTGTTTTGTATTGTTTTGTTTTGCAAATAGCTCTTTGCTGTCATTGAGAGTCAGCTTAAATGTCATTCATTAGGTGAAGCCTTTTTCTACCATCTTAAATTTAACAGAATATTTTTTATAAATTCAAATGTTTGTAGCTATCAATAAGAGAAACTTGCATTTTAGTGGCTCCAGTCATAAAAAGTGATACCACATGTCAATTCCCTTCACAGGACATTAGAAACCTGAGTTAAATTTCTAGGTCCACTTTTTCCTAACTGATTGGTCTAAGCAATTTATATATTCTCTGTGGCTCAACATTTTCATAAAAAAATAGGAATAATTATATACATTATTGTCAGGGTTGGGTACAATTGATATATCTAAAACACCCATTGGGGTACTTGGCACACTTTAAGTGCTACCAAGATGTATTTTTAAATAGAATTTATAGCTTTATTGTGTTACCACTTCCATGCCTACACAGAGAGAAGAACATTATATTCAATAGAGAAAAATTATTACATGACTGTCTGAAGAAAGAATTAATGCAACACATTTGCATTTAGCATTCTTATAAATCTAATTGCAAGCCCTGTGTTTAGAAATTTCCATTTCAGGAGTGGTCCATCATTAAGTGACAAGAAAGCCTGTCTAAAATAGTCAAACAATATGGTTTATGGTGAAAATTTGCTATCTTTTCCGGAGTTTTAAATGTTATAAACATTAGGCAGAGATTATCTTTGTGAGCAGCACCCAATAAAAGACTATTGAGTCTATAATGTACTTCTTTGGTAGATGGGATTTCACAAGTGGTCAACATTTATTGCTGTAGAAACTGTTTGCTTTATGACTTCACTATAAGAAGCCTTGATTTCTTCTGAACTTCCTTTTATTTAACCTCTTCTGGCTCAATTAGCTTTGTTTCCATTTGATATAATAAATCATAACCATGAGTAAAACTATATACTGAATAATGGAAACTAGTAAATTAGTAACTCAGGGGTAGTTTTGAGCACACTGACTACTTTGTCAAAATCTAAAACAGTGCCTGGCTAACAGCAGATTCCCAATGAAAATTGAAAAAAGGGATAAAACAATAAATAAATTTTATAAATTATATATACTCACATACCTATTGGAAAAGAAATGTTTTAGAAACAAAGATGAGACACCACTTTCCATCAATGGGACTGATGTCTTTGACATCTATTCTTCATCTATTGTGAAGAATAACTAAAATATAAGAATTATATACCATGAGAAATTGTGCAAAGTGACAAACTGTGAACCTACAATTTCATGATATCTACAGGATGCTTGGTCAGTAAATGATCAGCTTAATTTTAATGTGCAACATATTATCAGGAATGTTAGGGTATAAATCTACATATAGACATACTTTATAATTTGTGCAGGAATCCAACTCATTTTCTTTACCTCTTTAGAAAGTCAAACTATGCTGAATTTGTATTTTACATATTTTTTAAACCATGATTCAAACACTTTAAAAATAACCTTCAAAATATATTTGTCATTTTTCTCTTTTATACTATTCCCTAGTATAGTGTATGACTGATAGTAAATCATCATGGAAGAAAATTAGGCTCATGGCTAGCCCCTGGTGAAGTTCTAAGTACAGATTTCAAATGGAAAGGATTAAGAGAAAGGAGCATTTCTGGAACCTTAACATAACATTTATTTTTATTTTGCTTGAGATTCCAAGCACCTACTACAGTATCTGCAGCAAATCATGAAATCAACCAATACATTTGAAAGCAGTGTTAAGTTGCTTACTTTGGAAAATAAACAGTCAGCTAGGGCATCCTGCATAAGTTGGTTCAAGTCTTACCACTTTCAGGCAGAGTCGGACAAGCTATTTATTCTATTGTTTTCTTATCTTATCTTATCTTATCTTATCTTATCTTATCTATAATTTGGAACCAATCACAGAGATTTGTAAGGATTATGTAAGTAATGTAATTTAGGAAAGCAATTTCAGAGAGGCTAGGCGTCATTTTTATCTAAGGAAGCAGATGACAAAGTAATGTTTTAGTAAATTATGCAAAGCCAGTTCATATATATATATATATATATATATATATATATATATATATGATAACAATGAAACATTTATCAAGAAAGTGGAATAATTATTTGGGATGTAATGATAGGGGAGATTTTTGTAGCCAAATATTATTAAAGAGAGGCTAGAAAAAAGTTAGAAGTTTACTGCAGGAATTCAAGTGGTAAGAAATAAAAACGGATGAGGATTGCAAGACTGAAAACATCAAGACAACAAGAAGCACTACACTTCAAGTATTTGTCTAGTTTCGTAATTTATTCTTGAAAGAGTTTTTGCCCTAGTATAAATTAGTGCACAGTTATGGTGGTGGTTTCCACGTGGCAGAAGGCCAAAGCTGGAACGCCTACCATTTCCTTCTTCTTCAGCCCTAATCGCAACTCCCCTTCCTGTTTGCATGCACAGAGAATTCCAGTCGGTTCCTCACTCATCATCAATATTCTCCCCGTGTGACACTTCAATCAGAGGTCATATAACCCTCTGCCTCTCTGTATCTGGTCGAAGGAGAAAACATAGCTGCCATGGGTTGTGTGCTTCTTCCCACGTCCTCAACTCAAAAAACCTGTTCATTTTGTACTTTTGCTTTTTTATTGCTCCAGAATACTCTAACAATCCTAATTTACTCTTTTATGTTCTATTAAATAATACGGTACTCATTAATGTATATCACACATTGTCTCAATAATTGTTTATGTCTTTAAATATTTTTTCCTAAAATAAAATTTAAGAGTCCTCTGCCATGAAGGATAAACTTGAGTCATTTATAAGAAAATGAGTTTGAGACCATAATGCTCAGTGACATAAATCAGATACATAATTTAATTAACTCGTGGTGTCTCTTCTGTGAGAAACCCAAAATATAAATAAAGAGAAAAATAATGGAGACATGGTAGGCAATAGACATTTTGCAAGTGAAAAGGGGACCAAGAGATGAGGGAGGGAAAGATACGTGAGTAAAGGATTGGGATGTGTTACACACTTTCACCAACTTCCCTCAAGGAGAGAAAGTGTCATTGTTGGAAACATGTTTTGTTAAAAATTGAAAAAGAAACAGAGCTCTGGTGATAATTATTTGAGGCTATAGTGTTTGTTGCTTTGAGTGATCTAATTTCTTGAACTGGGTTCTTAAATGTCCATGTTAAGTGAAAAATAGTTGAAGGAAAATGAATTAATAGGTGAATCACCAATTTCCTACTATAGAAAACTAACAGGTGACAGCAAAATCCTAAACATCTTCAGGGGTTAATACATACTGTAAGTTAAACATGGTATTTTGTTTCTAAAAATCTTAGTTTTTTTCCCTGAAAATAAACACAGTGAATTTTAAGGAACAAAATGGGCCCTATGAATTTTGATAGTTATATTTTAAGGTCATTTGAGTTTAATAGTTTATCAGTATAAAAAGTCACTGTTTATTTCTGCATGTTCAACTATTTGAGGAAACAAGGATGAAAGACAAATATGGTTACATTTTTCTTCACTTAATTCAAAGGCTTCTGGAAAGTAATGAGATTGATTTTGTGAATTACTCTATAATTGTTCTTTAACCACACTGTGATATTTGATAATGTCAAAATGATTTTGCTTTAGATAACATGATTCTAGCCCCTGCAGAAAATTAATTACACTCCTTAAATAAACAACATTTTATATAGTTTATGTGAACTAAGGGAATATTTTAAGGTTAATTAATCTGTCTCTGACAATTACGGAAGAAATTTTGGAGAAAAATTACTTATGTATTCAGGTCAGTTTGCATTATGGTAATATACTGACACACAAAGAAAATAGCAGATTCATTCAATCATGTTTGAGGAAAATTACTTCCACTTATTCTCAAACCTGATATATAACTTTGTCCTGTAACCCAGTATCAAACATGCTTTCTTACAATCCTGTGCCAGGAATGCACTCTAAAAAAAGAGTACATCTATTGTTTGATTCCCTGATGTTTTCATCCATTAGTATTCTTTATATTAGGTTAAATTCCTATATTAGATTGATAGAGATATATGTAAATGGAAGAACAGATATCATTCTATAGGGGATTAAAGAGTAATGTCAATATGCTAATCATATTTACCTTTTGGGGAGAAGAATGAGATATGAGAGGGAGTAGAATGACTATAGATGGGATTTTAATTATATATTATATAATGGGATTCTAATCATATACTTTTATTTACCATATTACTATTTTATGAGAAAACTGAAAATTTATGTTTTTACATTTATTATTTTATTTTTAGAAAAATAAAAATCAGAAAATTCCAACTCCTAAAAAAATCGTATTTTACAATGTCAAATATTAATAATGGATTTGATATATAATTCAGTTTGTTCAAATGCACAGTTCTAGGGTTTATGGTTTGTTTCAAGAAATAAGGCTAGGATTTGTAATATTGGCATTAATTTCAAGGAACTCCACAATGAACTATATATTGTTTGCTTTAAATGATGTTTAATTTTTTCCTGTATCTAGTGTTTCTGCAGTGTATGCATATGTCAGCACTCTAGGTGCCCAGGATACAGTGGTGGCTAGGGCAGATCAGACATTTTATGTTGAAGGATCACATTTTAGTGAAGAACATTAGAGAAACAAAAGTATAAGAGTGTTATTGAGTAAGCTTTGTGTGAGGATGAAAGCTATGTGTGCTATGAAACAAATTAAGCCACGAGGAGAAAGTGGCCCACAGATTTAGATGGAAGGCTGAAGTTAGTCCTCTGAAAGACTGTTAACTCATGTGCTACATGAATAGCAAGTTTAGGTGAAAGAGTTAGTGGCTAAACATTCCAGGCTGAGGAAAAAGTCCAGAGCAGATACTGTGAGACACAACATGTAGACATGAATAAAATTTAAACCAACTTTGCTGTTAAAGAAATGGATTGAAGGTTCCTGTGCTTGGAACAAGGAAGTAAAGGCAAAAGAAAAAAGATCAAAGTGAGAAAAAATCGTGTAAAAGTTGAAATCCATGATAAAAGTTTTGATTTAATATTTGGCATAATTTTTTAAATACCAGAGGTTTCTAATTAGGAGAGCAGCATGAGTTATTTATGTTAAACAATTTTGTTTTGACTTTTGAAAGAGTAAAACAGAACTGGAAATCTGTAGACATAGTGAGGGCAGTTAGCATGCAATTGTTTTGTACAAACAGTAGGTAAAGGTGATAGCTGAGGACACAAATTTGGGTACATAAATACTGGGTACAATAATGGGTTTTGTCTTTCCAAATTTCAAAATTTTTGACTACAACATATTTATTATAGTTTATATTGACGTACTTATGATCCATCAAAACTGATATGAAAAGTTCATCGCAGATGATAGATGTCAAAGGAAATTATGAACCCAAGAATTATCTCCATGTTGTTGACCAGACAGCAAGGTGGCCAGGATGAAGATGCAGAGAAAAATTTTGAATTGTGAGACATTAGAAATTCTCATTGGATGTATTCCTGTGGGATAGTATCATTCATTCAATTGCAGATGTCAAGTAGTGTATCAACTCATATTCTGGAGAGCAATGAAGAAGAAGAATAAAACAATTGCTTTGTGTTTTTCACCAGTGAAATTTAGGGAAAGCCTTCAGTTTCACAACTTTTAATAGATTATTCTACTCCTTGGTTCACAGTAAAAATTACTCTGTATTAATAATTTATTTTTTCTTTAAAAAATCAAAAATTTTTATTTTTATTATTTCCTTTAGAATCGTGAATTACCATAACCATATACAATATTCAAAACGTTTACTATTTTAGTTGTATTTTCTATTAGATGCTTATGTTGACATAAAATTTGTTATTGCTCTTCCATGTAATGGAATTCTCTTTGTTATATTCCAACAATAACAGCATAGTGGGATCTAATATCTAGAAACTGCAGTTTCTTCTCAAACATTCGTGTCTTGGTTACTTTTCTCTGCTTTCTAGGACAAAACACCTGACACCTAAAATGAAGGAAGAAAAGGTTTATTTAGCTCACTGTTTGTGGAGGTTTCAGTCTATACTCAGCTGGCTCCAAGAGGCAGGGCTGCATGGCAGGTCAACCATTCAAGGCTGTCTGTGAACAGCAAGGCACAAACTGGCAAAAGAGAGAAAGGCATACCTTCTTCCAGTGTTTACACTGTATACTAGCTCCATCCCTGGGCAGGTGTAGCATTCATACTACTAATCCCAGCTAGACAATGAACCAATCACTAATGCCAGAGTCAGCCATGTCGATTATTGCATGAGGCTTGGGGAGGGGGGCATTGGAATATACCATAACAATTCATAGCTTAAGATAGTTAGAAAACTGTGCTCTAATACTTTGACCCATGGTCTCTTTCACTGGTAAAACTTAGGACAACTTAACTGCATCTGGCTCACTCAAAACACAAGCCCTTTGCACATCACTATATACCCATTTAATTTGCATTGTTTTACAGCATTTCTATTTAAATATATTGCATAGTTTTTAGTTTCTAAAATTCTCTCAGCTAAATTAATATATTTGAAATTGTAAAGTCATAGCTACATATTTTGTTATGCCAGCTGAAATATAATTTTACTCTCACAATTTTTCCATATCCAGGTCATTTTGGGAACAAAATCACACAAATCATATCAGTGACATTTTTAATCTTAGGACAATTTTTGATAGTAACATTTATTTGCGACTTTATCTGAAATTTCTGAAGATTTTTTGGTGGTGTTTGGGGAGCAGAACTTAAATTTTTGATACATATCATGATTGTAATTTTAATACAGAAATTGATATTTCTCCAGGGATGCTGGTCAGTCACTGACAGAATGTATAATTTTCTGGTTGATAAAATTATTTCAGCTTACATTGTAGTTTAAGTAAGCTTTAGCTTTCTCCTTTTGTATTTTATAATGGAAGTTATATTTGTCATGCTTTTGTGTGCATTCTGTTTGTAGCTGATCCATATTAATTATACACACATATTGCCGATAGCTATGTTCCTATTTTTATTTTTATGGTTTTTTTGAGACAAGATCTTACTATGTAGTACAGGCTGGCCTTGGGCTTGCCATGATCCTCCTGCCTCAGATTCCCAAGTGCTAGGATTAGAAATATGCTCCACTACATTCAATGGCAATATTTACTTTATAAAAGAAATAAACATTTGTCACAAGTATATTTTCTATGTTAAACATAGAAACTGAATTTTTCTGAAACTGTGTTCATAACTTTTATAACAATATTTTAAAACTGGGTTAAAATGTAAAAAAAATTATTTTTCTCAAAGAAATTAAAAATTTTGATCGAATTCTTATATTTTATGAAAATTGAAAAGCACACAAATTTATGTGAAATGAGAAGGACCAAGAAATTATGAAATGAATTAGTTAATGTGATTTATACCACCACAAAAATGTCATTATTACGTTATAGCAATTAAAGTTTATATTGTGCAGGCAAAGATACCTAGAGTGTTAAGCAGAAGAATGATTCTGAAGAGAATAGAAACTACTCAAGTGGAAAATGGAAATTAGTTGAAAAATAATTCTGTCTAAAATTAATTGTACATATAAAAATATGAAATTGGAACAATATGTCTTCTTAATATCACACAAAAAATAGATACATTTATTAAATACATGATATGTGAAACACTGTTAGAAATGTTTGGGAAATAGTCATTTTTTTTCTTTGTTTGTTTTGCTTTTTGTTTTTGGGACAAGATCTTGCTACATAGCCCTTGAACTTGCAGTGATCCTCCTGCCCAAGCCTCCCAAGTACGGGCATTGCAAGCATGTGCTGACATATCCACCCTTAATTATATATTTTTATACCAGAAGTAGAAAGACTTTTCCAAATAAGACATCCAAAGTGATAAAAGGAAGATTTATATATGTTATTATATTATTTTTTAACAAAATCAGTTTTAAAATACTGAAAAACCCCATATTAAAAGAAGTTACTGTTAGCTGTCACACATAAGAATAACAGGAAAGTAGATATGTAGATAGGTGTCCAGCAAAATATATATCCCAAATATATAGATATTTTCTTACAATAAATAAGTATAATTTAGTTCATGGAAAAGAAAACTTCCCTGTCTAAAATGTAAATGTGAATAGATCCTAGTTCAATTGTATTCAGAGAAGTGAAACTTGAGAAACATTTGATGAAAAATTTAAAATGTGTTAACATTATATTGTTGAGAATATAAAGTGATGGGAAGCTTCCAAATGAAGCCTTAAGCAGGATAAAATGGCTTAATCATTTTATGAAGAATCAGAAGTTATGTAGATAATGTAAAGTCGTATCTCTCCCCAAAGCACAAGCCTCTTCTGCAAGGTGTACATCTAATGGTGTGATGGTAAGTGGTTGAAACTGGTTTTCCATCAGGAGTGAGAGTATGTTATTGATGTGTTTATTAATTTCTGTGGAGAGGTCCTCTTTTAAGCTACTAAAGTTTGTCTCTGATTATGGAATACAGAACAGAATAATCCCAATACATTCTTCCAAATTAGTTTCAGACAGCTCCAGCAAGCCACTTGTTTATAAAATATAACCCAGAAAGGTATTCACATATATAAAGAAATACACATTAGACAGTTCATGGAAGCATTGTTAGCTCTACAAGATCATTAATATCATTTCAGTTTCACCCACTAAATTTGGCATATTCATATCAAAGAATATCATGTAAGATTGAAAATAAATAAAAGAACAAGTCTAAACAAACACAGGCCATAATTATAATATTTTGCAAAATAAATGAATATATACATTCTCTGTGATTAATTATTGATGTGTCATCTCTATTGGATTGAGACATGACTAAGAGAGCAGTAAATCATTCTCCTGGGTGTGTCTGTATGGGCCATGGTGGAGTGGCTTCAGGTGCTATAGATGTTCCCTCTGCCACTCATCTTTGGCAATGCTCTGTTTGCTTCCCATGTGCCATAAACTAAGCATTTTTGTGTATTATGCTTACCTATGTGATGTCTCTGTCTTCAAGCTCAGTGATGCTAGATGGAAAACATTAGCAAATTAATATCCTCTGTTTAAATTATGTGTGTTGGGTACTGGGTCTCAGAAATAAAGGAACAAATATAAGCTAGTAGAATTTTAAAAATTATAATTTTTTTTTTGTACCAGAGATTGAACTCATCATTCTGCACTTGCCAGACAAGCACTTTGCTGCTAATCCCCGGCCCCAAGATTATAAATTTTTAAATACCATGACAATGCTATATATATATATATATATATATATGCTTACTCCATGTATATTAGAAGCGCATGAAAGTGACTATGAACTTCTTTCATGATTAAAAACAGAATTTTTGCAATTAGTAATGGATACTCTTTCACATGTCAATTATATAACATGAACTTCTAAGAAATGAAACATTTAGCCTAAATTTGTACAACACAACCACCAAGTTTCATAAAAACAGTATGCCTTCTTTTGCATACATTATTCAAAATTGTTCGAGGGAGTTTGTTAATGAAAATTAAGAAAGGCATAATAGAAGTGGTTTGCGTTAACTTGTAATAACGTAAAATATATAAAATAAACTATCAAAGCCATCAAATTAATTTACCATACTGTAGAAACAGAAATATACGTAAAAATGCATAAAGCTGTTGTATGTAAACAATGGTTAAATAAAAAATGGATTTAAAGTCTATTCATACTGGCTAAAAGATCTGCAAATCATGTGAATATATTCTAGTAGAGAATATTAATAAGCTCTTTGAAGAATACACACAAAATATTGGAACTCATGGAAAAATACATATGGTCATTTAGAATAAAAATTATAGAAAATGCATTTCTGAAACAACAAATGAATTAGAAAGTAAGGATTTTATAAGTACATTAAATATAAGAAAAATGAATAAATCAAAGAAAATCGTGGGTAACAGTAATCTGTGAATCCTTTTTCCTCAACTTAGTCTGAATATTAAGTAATTTCCTTGTACAAATAAACAGTATATCCAAAATTTATATGCAAAAGCAAATATATAAAAATATTCAAAAAAGTTTCTTAAAAAGTAAAAGCAGTTTTGGAAGAACTCTTTGGCCAAAAACTTGCAAGCTGACATAACTAAATATGGCAATTGTTTATTTTTACATATAAAGCAGCTGAAAGTTACTAGTGTAATTGATAAATTAAATGGAGAACATGGCAAAGAGTGATGCTGAATTAAATTACTTGACAACAATCTTTCAGAGAATAAATCATAAAGTAGATCATTTAGAAAATATTACTGTAAAATGCTCAAGATGTTAACTAGTTTTGATGGAGGAGGCAGAGGGGAGAAAGTTCTGGAAAGTACGGTCCCGGATGCCAAATGGCCAGAGAGTAAATTGGCTCCCCCAAAGCCACAGGAAATGCCTACAGCCAGGAAAGATAAGAGGGTGCTACAGGCTTTGGGGAAAACACAAGAAACTAATCCATAAAGCTCTCTAGAAACTACAAAGAGCACCTGACTCCAGTGAGTAAGCCAAGTCTGGAAACGTACATGCAACAGAGAATTGTAAAAATCTGAAAGTGATTCCCTACTCAAGTATAGTCATTATCTCATTTACCTTATGGTCTTCCTCACTGACTGTGGGCGCCATGAGAGTTCCTCAAAGGTCTGCATAGGGACAAACACCATTCCCCTTCCCCGACAGAAATGAACTTATTTACCCCTCATTAGAGTGAATTGCCATGTCACTTCAGAGTGACTTCTGCCCTTTTGAAGCCATAATTAAGCTCTGACATCTGGTTGCTTTGGGGACCATGAGGTCTTTTCACTGACCCATTAATACCTGGAGGAGCATCTCCTAGTTAATCTATGATTTCACTTCTACCTGTGTGTGTCCTGCCAATTCCTTTCTAGGGATACCAAGAACCTAGAACAATCACCATTCTGGGCAGCATTTCAGTATAGGTTCCTGTATTTTAACTTGAATGATGACTTTACATAAACTCTAAGAAGGTATTTGTGATAGCAAATGTATTGTATATAAAAATTAATGAGCATACAAATCATGAAGTCATATAAAACAGAATAAACTTAGAGAAAGTAAAATGGTATAATATTTTAGAAGAAAGCATATAAAAATTTAAATTAAGAAAAAAATAATGTATTTCTCTTCAAGCACTATCAAATTGGGGAAAGTTTTACAGCTTCTTTTAAGACGGGAACATTTTAGCAAGAAATAAGTGACTTTACAATGTGTTAAAATAGTATAATGAAAGTGATTTTTTGTTTTATTTTGTTTTTTGGTGGTGATACAGGGAATCGAAGTCAGGTCATTCTGCTTGCCAGACTGGTGCTGTGCCACTGAGCTATATCATTGGCAAAAAGTATAATGAAAGAATGTTCTTTAAACTCAAGGGAAAATCAAGAACAGTTGATATAATTATGCTCATTCACCATGTTACTAGCAATTAAAATTTACAAATTAAGATAGGATAATTAAGTGAAATAAAAATTGGAAAAATGATAAGATGACGTGAATTTCTTCAAATGAAGCTCCCAAACTCTGAGGGAAATAGTAGACTTAAAAGGCAGCATAAATTTATAAAGATTCTAAATAACCAAATATGAGTCAATGAAATAAAAGATGTAATAAAATAAAAAGCAAAGGTAATTCCAGGTCCTGATAGATTTACTACTGAATTTTAGAAGAAATTTAGGGAAAAAAATAATGTCATTAATATTTAAACTGTTTAATGAAGTTGATAGGGAAACAAAATTCCCCATCTCATTCCTAGAAGTAAGCATTACCTTTATACTCTTATACCTTATATGATAGAGAAGGATCTCTCTCACAAAGAGATCTAAAAGCTAATTTCACTAGTGAATATAGATGCAAAAATGCTCAAAAAGATACAGGCAAACATTGCAGCAAATCATTAAGAAGATTATACACTGTGACCAAGTAGGACTCATCTCAGGAATGCAGGGTGCTATGACCTCAAACGTCTGCATAAGGACAAACATCATTCCCTTTCCCTAACAGAAATGAACATAAGCAAACCAAGAAACTTTGATAGAACACATCAAAGAGCCAAGGGCAAAAAAACACATGATCATCTCAATAGATACCAAAAAAGCATTTGACAAAGTCCAACACCCATTTATGATAAAAACTATACAGAAACTTGGAACTGATGAGCTTTTTCTCAATCTGATAAAAGCCATCTATGACAAGTCAACTGCCAACATCATACTAAACAGACAAAAAGGTTTTTCAGTTTTTACTCTAAAATATGGAACAAGACAAAGGTGTTCAGTATCATCACTCTTATTCAATATAGATATGGAAACATTAGCCAGAGCAATTAGACAAGAGAGAGAAATAAAAGGATAGGAAAAGAAGGAATTATTTGCAGATGACGTGCTTCTTTACATAGAAGACCTCGGAAAATCTGCCAAAAGACTTCCAGATTTAATAACCAAATTCAGTAGGAAAGATGAATACAAATTCAACACTCAAAATCAATAGCATTTCAGTAGTCAAATCACAGTCATTTAGAGAGAAATTCAGTAGGAAAGATGAATACAAATTCAACACTCAAAATCAATAGCATTTCAGTAGTCAAATCACAGTCATTTAGAGAGAAATTAGAAAAAAAAGAGAAATTAGGAAAACAACACCATTCACAATAACACTAAAAAATAGAAAACAAAGATAGATAGACAAAAAGACAGAAAGAAAAAATTAGGGATCAATCTAACAAGGAAGTAAAACACCTTTACAATGAAAGCTATAGTACTCTGAAAAAGAAGATTGAAGAGGATATCAGAAACTGGGAAGATACTCTTCACTTTTAGGTAGGAAGAACCAGTATAAAGTATTTTCAAATGAACAAAGGAAGCATAAGTAGCCATCCTCCCCAAATTGTTATATAGATTTAATGCAATCCTTATAAAAATAATAACAACATACATCACAGATTTAGATAAAACAATCCTAAAATTAATTTGGAACCAAAATAAACCTAGAAAAACAATAACAAAATTCTTTGTAATGGAGGCAAGATAGGGGGCATCACAATCCCTGATTTGAAATCATGCTACAAACCTACAATGATAAAAGCATAAAAGGATGATGTGAGAGTCCAGGATGAGTGGAAGAGACTAGAAGATTCAGAAATAATTCCAATCACACTCAGCCACCTTATTTTTGACAAAGAGGCAGAAGCCATCACTGGAAGAATGATAACCTCATTTAAAAATGGTGCTGAGAAAACTGGCTTTTCACATACCAAAGGCTAATATTAGACACATACCTTTCACTATGCCATAAACTAAAACCACAGTGGATCAGAAGTCTAAGTATTAAGGAAGAAACACTAAATTTCCTGGAAGATCAATTAGGTGGAACACTTGGAGACATACGGGTGAGCAAAGACTTTATGAATAAAACCACACAGGAAATGTTACACAGAATCAACAACTGTAATCTCATCTTATTAACAAATTTTGCAAAACAAGAGAAACCACCAATATGGTATAGATTGTCTCAACCCACATTTTGAGAAAAATTCTTCAGACAAAGGAGTAATATCTAGAATATTTACAGAATATATCTAGAATATTTGCCTCCTTTTTATATAAGGAGGCAAAGAAGGGCTGAAGGCAGGGGAGCAAGGGAAAAAAAGAGGACTCAAAATACATCATATACAGGTACAAATTCCCTAGGATACATGTATTCATTCTGTATATCTAAAATGTACCAATAAAATTAATTAAAAAATAAAGTCTAGCAGAGTTGACAAATTTAAAATTCATTTGTTTACCCTTTCTATAGTATTTAAAAGTATATAAATAAATGTTTTAACTTATAGCAATACAAATTTTAGAAAATATTTTTACAATAGTAAAATTAATGAGATGCAAAACATAGAAAAGTTGTAAGACTTTATTGAGAGACATTCATACTACTTAAGTATGCAAAGTTACTGTCTTGGGTACTTTTTTCTCATTGCTGAGACAAAATATCTGACACATAAAGTTAAAGAAGGAATGTTTTTGGCTCACAGTTTGTGGAGATTTCAGTCCATAATCAACTGGTTCCAAGGCAGGGCGACAAGGCACAAAAATAACACTTCAAGGCGGCAGAAGATAGCCAAAGCATCAAGAGCAAAAGGAGGGAAGAGCAAGCCTGTTTTCCTCCAGCATATTGTAAGTAGATTACCAACCCTTAGCACAGGGGTAAGTGCTCACACCATCTCTGAGCTCTCCTCTTGCACAAGATAAAAATGTTTACAAAGTGAAGACCCTGAACCCTGCTGAGTTGCTTAGCTAACTAAGTTGCTTTCTAATCTGAAAAAAACTATTTGGGAGTTTTGGTACATTATTAAAACTTTAATGTAAAAAGATAATCAGATGTTAGTTATAAATGTATTAGTACATACTGTTATTAAGTTTGAGAAAGGTACAGAATAATCTGTCTCCAAATAAACAACAGTGATACCATACACAAACAGCAATTCTAAACAGACTGGAAGTTCAATGTGAAAGACAACAATTAAAAACTTTGAAAATAATATTGTGGAAATTTATAAGAGTTATGGAAGTGGGAATCGTTTAAAAATAAAAGACTTGTAAGACTATTAGGAATATAAGTGATAAAATTGGTTACTGAAATCCAAAATTTCTGTTCTTCAAAAGAAAGCTTAAGAAATTAAAAACATGTGACTGGTACAAGATTCTCTCTCTCTGTCTCTCTCTGTCTCTGTCTCTGTTTCTCTCTGTTTCTCTCTCTATCTCTGTCTCTCTCTGTCTCTCTCTGTCTCTCTCTGTGCTTATGTGCATGTGATTATGTATTCATCCACACATATGCCTCTCCAAGACAGGTACTGACTCACAGTTTTCCTTTCTTTCTTACTTAGCCTTGTTTTACTGGTGAATTTGACGAAAGAATCTCATTACTTGACTCTATGCCTGTAAAGACTGCTGGCATTTCCATATACCCAGTGCACTTCTTGGTGGGGAACATGGGCTCCTGTTGTTATTATAAAACATCCGCATAACATTGATAGGATTTTTGTTAAAATATGGAGACTAAAATTTTGCATTGTATGCACATGGCAAGGAAACCCCACATATTCTGACATTCAAGTTTCAGATGTGACGACCTCACAAGGACACTAAGCATGACCTGTTAACGGACTTCCTAAAATCTCCATAAAATTTTTCTTTCATGTTATACACACTTCATACTTTCCATGCCTTCCACATTTGCTTCTGTGATAAAATTTTTCATTACCATTCTTGATTACTGCAGCAACTTAGATAAGGTGCTTTCAACAAAGTACAGGATATGCATTTGCCCAGTGACAGTTCAATGACTGGACTCTAATTCTTGTTTTCAGGACACAAAACTAGTGAATTTGCATTCAAGCTGCTGAGGTGCATTTCTCTCTCTCTCCCTCTTTTTCAACTTTTGTTTCTTTTCCCCTTTTATTAATAAAAGTTTCCCTTCACTTCAACTTCTTTGAATACTTTCATAGTCTACTAAGAAACACTTACAATATCTACAATACTCTGCCATTCCCCAAATGACTTAATTATTCTTTTGAGGAATATCTTTTTCTGTACATTCTATAGTTTGGTAGTGTAGATGTACATGTGTGTGTGCATGAGTGTAATATACCCATGTATGTCATATACATGGACACACATTTATACAGAGCTAAAGACAGAGATTATATACTCAAAATATAAGACGAAACACAAATTTAAAAAATAATAAAATTTAAATAAGTCAAGTGTAATAAAATATACAACAATGTTAAAGGGTATTTGACTTAATAAAATATGCTATATTTTTACATTTTCACAAAATTTGTGAGTGTTAGTATGATGTATTAGCAAAGTAAAAAGGTAAGAGAGAAATTTTAGATCGAGCTGGATGTAGCGTATGTTTTCATAGTACTTGTGGGAAAGTCATTGGAATTTTCAAATGAACCAGTAAACTAGCAATATCTCAAAAGACTATTAGAAATACTGTTGTTCAATAGTGGATTTAAGTGAAATCAAGGGACAAATTAACAAAGGAAGCATAATCTCCTTAAATTTTTCCACTGATTGGATTAAAATTATAACAACATTATTTCAAACATGGGTAAAATTCCCAGGAACTAGTTATTGACTAGCACCAAGAGTGGGGAATATGGCTTTAAATGTTAGAGTCACATTCAAATTTGTGGATTGAGGAGGAATCACACAGAAAAGCAATCTGTTTTATCAGTAGTCTAAAAAAATAGACAAGCAAAAAGGATAGACAACTGAGTTACTCTTATAATTCTGGAAATACATTCCTCAAAATTCTCAAAAGATCTATTTCTACCTACCAACACCTTCTGTTTTCCATATTCGACAGTTTTTCTTGAATATGAGGATATAGATTTTTCATAACTGACAATGTATTATATTCTAAAAACTTATAGTTAATTTTCCCAGTCTCCTTTAATTTGAAAGTTATACTTATTTTCAATTTTCTTGAAAGCAAATGAATGCAAAGTATATTGGATTTTAATTTAAAATGCTATTTCATAGTTGATTTAAGTACTAAAGTGTAATACACAAATTGCACTTTTAATCAAATGACTCTGAAGCATTTTTTGAAGTGTATAATTAAAATATTCAAATGTGTACTGATAAACCACTTTCAGAGGCTCCGGGGTACTCCTGAAGGTGACTTGGGAAAAAACCAAATCCAAACTTCCTCTGTTTCTCCTTTCTACAACACCTGCTACACTTTCAATAATCTGTTTTTGAAGTACTTCAGAGTAAGATGCCTTTCACTATTTATTAACACTACTCAGAAGAGTTAGTCTAGTTTGCATTTTACAGGCATTTATAAAGAGGACATATTTTCAAATGACTACACCTCATTACCTTTAATAAGAGCAGACTCATGCTATTTTGATGGAAGCTATTCACAACCTTCATTGGCATATATGATTTAATACAAGTGTTTATCTTATGCACATAATCATTTCCATCTCATCATAATAAAACCTATTTAGCCCTTGACTTTGCTTCAAAGCCATCTATTCTTAAAAAATACATATCATTGGCAATTTCTTGCCATGTTTACTTCCACCATTTTCTCAAAATACTCAGGTTACCTGCAAGATACCATGTTCCCTAAACTATGTATCAGTGTTCAATGGACAAACAGGTGTTTCATTTTGTCACATGACAATAGTAAGACCAAAAATATTTGTTTAATCTGCCCCTTTCTCTTAGGAATATTATTGCTTCCTGTGCTATATTCTGCGAGGGAGTACTAATTTACATCAGTTGTAATGATTTCTCATTCTCTATTTGATATGTTAGTCTGTGGGCTGAAATTTCTCTTGTGATCTATAGTACATTATGCATGCTTCTTTTCTCTGATTATCAGAGAAATCTTAAGAAATTTAAATTTGAATGCATGCAGGTGGAGAATATTAATCTCTTTACTGTCAAATAAAGTATATCCATATTTTCTAAAGCAGCTTGGCAAAGGTATATTACAGCAGTTCATCCATAAACATGATATGTACACCAGCCCTGAATCTCAGATAATCTCCATGTCCTACTAGTTATATAACAAAGATCCAGAGGAGCGCGAAAACTTACAGAATAACTACACTCCCCTGACAAAT
The DNA here is from genome assembly GCA_004027455.1 of Hydrochoerus hydrochaeris. Lineage (NCBI taxonomy): Eukaryota > Metazoa > Chordata > Mammalia > Rodentia > Hydrochaeridae > Hydrochoerus > Hydrochoerus hydrochaeris. Next base: position 472,858 of record PVLA01000023.1, on the reverse strand, counting down.
GCAAAGTTTTGTTTTAAAATTAAGTTTTGACTAAACATGGTCATAGCTAACAGGAAAATTTTTATATTTGATATGCAGAGTTTAAAACCCACAAATTATGGCTTCCTCATACAATTTCAAGATACAAAAACCCAGCAGATTCCAGGACTAATTCATGGGCATCAGAGTTTTACCCTGCTTGCTTCAGGGTTCATAAATTGACAGCGAACATTCAAATGCAGAAGTTTTCAAATTGTGGCCAGTGGTCAGCGTGCATCAGAATCTCCTAAGATCTTTCTTAAAAATTCAAATGACCTGGCTGCTGTCCAGGCAGATGAAAATGAATGTCTGGAGGGAACATCTGTGTAAGCAAATGGCTTGGTGATGTCAGCAGGCAGAACTGCTCTGAGCAGTGGAGTCTGCTTTCTTTATTCTCGTTCTTGCTGTCATCTCTCTGCACCTCGTTCTGGAAAATACCTTTAGGAGATGTGTACGAATGAGAGCTTGGATCCTGCATGAAAAGGACCATTAATGGGAGCAGAGAGAAAAAGAGACGGTAACATCACAGTTTTTTTGACATCTTGGTGCCACAGTCCTTTTTAAATACTCCATATGCCTGAAACATCAAAGAGATAGCCAGTGGGAGTCAAGTAAGAGTCAGTCTTAGACCAGCAGCTTTCACTACAGGAAAACCACAGGATCAGAGTTAGAGCCATGTGTGCCAATCTGCCATTCAGCTACAGATCTCACAGACAGCATGAGCATCATAAAAGCAAAAAAGTAAGGCCAAAAAATAATAATTACTCCAAAGTAATTATTATTACTGACACAAATGCTTAAGGAAGATACATGGGAAACATTAAGAAAGCAAATAAATACTGTAATTACACAACAGTTCCGAAAAATAATGTACAGCACTGTGACAAAAACTGGCAGGAAGGTCAGACTTCAGAAAAGTATTCCTACAGAAGATGAACTGTTTCACAGTCTCTCACAGGCGCTAGGAAAGGAGCTGGGAGGAGTTTGAGTCTGTGCACGTTATAATCCCTTTTATTCAGTGAGTCATTTGGAAATGACGTCATCCTTGACAGCTGGGTTTGAAAAGAGAGACAACAAAACAGTAAAATTGACTGAAAAACTCTATTATCCCTTTCATTCTTTGGGGAGGTTAAGCCCTGATGCAGTCACGTGAGGTGGTGCTCTGGTGGAGGCGTCACATCTTTCTTGGGTTCCTCAAGTTTACAGCAGGCACAACAGACAGAACAGACTTAGAGATGTTTCTGAGTTAGAAACCTGGAAACAAATACAATAACGCAAAGAATGGATCTACTCTGCAGAATCCCTAGGAAAGAATCTGTCTCAAACAGCCCTGCCAAAGATATATGGGCTTATTTGCGGGAAATATATTGATTTCTGTTGTTCAAGACTTTGATAATACCTTTTATTCATGAAACTAAGATTTTGCAATAAGAAAAGCACTTATATAAATTATTTTAATGTGACAGAATGCAGTAGCATAGGATTATGAAATTTTATAAGATGTTCAAGTGAGCATTTTTCAAATGTAAAGCAGAAGTTGATGAGGAAAAACAAAATAAAACAAAAAGCATGAAAAGAGAGCGTGAGCACTTAGATTTCCTTAAATTAAGAGTGTGACCTATTTCTTTTTATTACATGCACTTTTTTCTCAGTGTACTGTTGCCACTCACTTCCTTAAGTCTGTCTTCAAATTGGACGTTCATTTGGTTTGGATTTTGAAATTTTGTTGTTGTTCTGGTGATCAAACTCAGGACCTTCCTCTTGCCAGGCAGCCTCTGTGTAATTGCCCCCTTGATGAAAATAATGTCAAGGTTTGGGGCATTCTATGTCGTCTGTTTTCTTGATGCTTATACTTTCCTTTTTAATGTGCTCATTTTATCTATATAAAATAATCCAATGGAACATTTTACTCTTTTACTTCTGTTTCCCAGTGACTATATTTTTCTGTACAAAGTAACCTCTATTGTCCAATTCTTAAATAGTTTGAAAGAAATCTGATATACGTATATAAGATCTAAGTATGAACATTCATATATGTGTGTCTATATATATATATATATATATATATATATATACAAGTAGCACATCTAGCTCCACATTTACATATACTGTTAATTGTCACGACATTAATTATAGTATATGTGTGTACCTTGACTTTTAACATATTTCTCTATCTATATTCAGATATATTCAATATATTCCTATAACTATATTCAGATATTGTTCCATGTCAAAAATAAGTGCATTTTAATAACAGTATAATATTCTTGTAAATTAATACAGCAGAACTCTGCCCCCAGACTCCTACTGGGGATATGAAAGATGTTTCTGATCATTTGATATCACAAATGATGCTGTGAAAATACCTACGAATATAAGGCATTTTTGAATATTTGTGAATGCATCAATATAGTACATTCAGGAATAAGTGAGTTAATGATGAATATTGTTTGCAAATTTTATAATGCCAATGATAACAGAGAAGTCTTATATGTTTACACTTTCATTTCATGTTAAGAAACCTGATTCCTCCTCATCTGAGAGTAAATATTACTATCTTCTAGTTTACTTTTTATTCTTATTTTTAGTGTAATGAGTGTATTTTTCATAGGTAAAAACTAATTTCTTATTTAAAAATTCTATATTTTTGGAGATTTTAAATTTAAATAAAACCTGAAATTTTCCCCCTTATTATTTTATACATTTTATTCTGTATATTTTTTCCTATGTCCCTAACTTTGGGATAAACAAGTGATTGGTTGCTTCTATAGATCAAAATATTCTCCATAAAAATAAGCCCAGCTTCCTCAAGATCCTTGTATAAGTAATGATACGGTCTTGATCATTTTCGTAATTTCATTGTTACTTTATCTGACGCATGATATATGGTCAAAAATTAGTTTAAAAGGTAATTTATAGTAATAACTAATGAAGAATTTTCTTTTTCCCAGATATAAAATTATTTTGAAATAAAAACAGAGTACAGAGAATATGATAAATATTCAAGAACTCTTTGATTGTATCCAATGTTTCCCCAGTAAAATTACATTTTCTTATGCAACTAGATCACTGTGCAGTGTCTAAGAAAATTAGCATCATTTCAGTTTCAACACCCAACATTTGGACTGCATTCAATTTTTCTAAAATAATTTCTAAACGTCCATCATTGCCTTGTTTTGTTTTAAGTTAGAATACATTTAATATATCTCACTGCTTTTGGAGACATGCAAAATCTCTTTTAAAAGATCTATCTCTTTACTTTTTTTTTGAGAAAACTCCACCTTGTTTTCTTTAGAATTACAATTGTGTGTTCACCAATTTCCATTTAACAAAATTGAGGCCAATACTCTCCAGGAAGAGTACCACTAAGATGACATGCTTCTTCAGCTACATTACAGCACAAAAGGAACGCCAAACTTGAACACTTAGTTAGGACCATACCATCAAATCTCTCCCCAATAAATACAAGTTTCTTCTTTATAATTAACATGTGAAGTGAAGCTTTGAGGCCATAGAATGTTCCATTTTCCCAACTTTTGCCCATTAATGTTAGTTAGCATCCATTGATGAAATTGCCCAATGTAGTTATTACTTTGGCTATTATGAAAAAGGATTCAGTTTTAATGAACTGAAAATGTCTTTATGGATGTTACTACTCATTTTACAAAGGGTATAATGTTCAAATTGTATCTATAAGCTCACAGTGATACATCAGAAGAATTTAACGATTTTATGTTAAAATTCTTTTAAAGTCTCCTACCCCTAAAATTCTCACCCACCAACTACATTTGTTTTTTTAAGCCCTTAATTTTGTTTTAATAGCTTTAATGTTTATTTCTATTGTTTAATGTTATGTTTTTTACTGTTTTTTTTTTGAGCATTTACATTCTGCTCCTCAGATGGTATCAAACTCCTGGGGTCAACCATCTTCCCATCTCTGTGTCTCAAGTAAATAGTATTACCACTATGCATCACCATGCTTGGATTATTCCTTTACTATTAAAATAGATTCATAATCTCTGTGTAAAAATTAAGTTACAGAATCCAAAGAAATATATTCTTATATGTTTTTCTTGGGTTAGCTCATGGCACACATAATACATGGATGATCATCAATTTCTAGTCATAATTGAAAATCAATAATTTATCATGGTAACAGCAAGATAATAATAGAATTTTCTCACAGAGAGCATTCATAATTATTCTGAAAACATACAATGGCTATAAGGTCACAGAATATCAAGGAACAGGAGCTCAGATCTGAAAAGAATGGATCAATATCTGAATGAGGATATAATACGTACGTAGCCCTGTGTCTATGTAATGTTAATAATATTTTCAGTTCAACCAAGAGAATAAGGAGAAACACTATTATTTGAGTACACCATTCACTTTCAAGTCATTGATTTATTTCATTTCAGAAAAATGAAATGACCAGTACATAATTTATAGCTATACCTTTGCTTGTTTAACAAATCAAAATACTTTGGTTAGTAACTAGCCATGTGAAAAAAATTCATAAATATTAATGAAATGTTCTGAAACGTTCCAGTTATTGTCCATGAATAATCATGAAAGATACTAAAAGAATTTGATTGAAAAGAAGTCTTAAAGCTCTGTAATAAAGACACACTTCATTGGAAATTTTCCTGTAGTGCCATGGTTTAATCTTTTGTTATTCTCTTTCATTAGTAATACAGAGAATTGCAGTGAACATGATTAGGAAATAAAGGTCTTAGTTTCCCAAGCATAACCAAATTCACTGCTTACATGAGGGTTAATGATCCTTCCATTTGTTAAGTCTTTGACTCTGTACATAGATCTTTGCCATATTTAACTAGAATAGAAAATTTATTTAGATTCATAAGGTAAGATATTTTTATTAAATACGTGTAAAATTTGAAGTTACTAGTGTAGAAATAATTTTAACATAGGCAGGATTTTAAGAAATAACTAAATTTTAGAAACTAATGATTTAGAGACATAACAAAACCTCATGATTTCGAGGAAATAGTTTTGAAATATTGTATATATAATATAGATATAATAACCAGTCATAACTTATTCCAATTCCATTTTACCCTACATCATGTTAGTCATTGTAATTCTGGTGAAAAAGAGTTTCTAATTAAGATAAAGATGACTTTGAAGATAAACTTTGATAAGTGAATAAATTGAAATTTTAAAGTGCCCAGTATGTATGAGTTTAATATGACAAGTTTGATGTTTTAAAAGCAACCTAGCACAAAGAAGCCCCCTACTTCCATACATGGGCTTATTTAAGTGATGATGACATGCATGAATACTACCGTGTACCTTCATTTTTAAACCTGTTTCAACTCTTAATCTTGACTAGATTAGCTACGAGCTACCACAATGCTTTAAATACAAGTCTTATAACTCACATAAGTTAATTATATATGGTTGATGTATACATTGGCCAAACTTTTAAGAATTCCATTATTTTTTCCATGAAACTCTTTTTTTCATTTGCTAAAATGTGCCTACTCAGAAAGGACACCAGCCTGAGTCTTGCTGATGAGTTGGGATAGCCTTGATAAATGAATTATATCCCATCTGCCACTGTTGATTCTCCTGTCACACAACTGGACCCTTGTCCTCTCTAGGCTTTGAGTATTTTTTGGCAACATTTGTGATGCAACATTTTCCACAGTCTTCCATTATGTTAAACTGTTTTTTCTTGGAAACCCTGCTACCAAACAGAAGTAGAGAAACATTTGTGAAGTTCAGTACAGATTGCTGAGATAAGATGTCAAAGGCACAATCCATTTTCCAAAACACAGAAGCACGGTATTTCAACAATATTATTTATTTTCTCTTTGAAATATACTGTGAAGAAATTGAAAAGCCAAGAAAAACACTGGGAAAATATTTTTAAAACACAGATTTGAAACAAAGGACATGTAAGTTTTCTTCATTTGCTTTCTCTTTCTGAGACTCCTACATTAAACTGGTTTTCATGTGTGTTCCCTTCTAATGCAGGATTTTTTTCTACACTATATGAAAAATGCAACCCCATAAAAAACAAACAACTCCTATAAGTGGGCTACAGATTTGAACAAAACAAGTGAATAAAAATTTTTAAGATAAACAAGATCATTAATATTTAGGAAATATAAATTAAAACATAAGAAGTCTCTACATACATATGAAAAAGGATTAAAATATTAGCAGAAACGACAAGATGTGAATAAATTTATAGAAGAAATACAGTTCTTACATAACAAGTGAGACTACAAATTGTGACCTCTCTTTAAAAATATTTAAGAAACTGGAAAAAAATTCATGTACATTTGAAATACAGCCAGTAAATTGTCGCGCCCGCCCTCTCAGGTCCCTTTGCTTCCTCTTGCACTCCTAGGTTGCTGGAACAATTTGCCACAGCGTCCTCCCTGGCTGTCAAGCTGGCGCTTTCCTCCAGCCCTAGCAGGAGTGCAGTCAGCCTGGCAGCGCAGCCCTCCTCCCCACGGGCCTGCATTCAGGAGCTACTCTGGCCTTTCTGAAGCTGAGAGGGCCGCCATCTTGGCACGGCTACGATTAGGACAAGAGGGATCTGGGGCCCATGGTTAAAATTCCCAGACTCCACATCCAGCCTTGCGCTAGATGGAAGGTATCAGGCGCTTGCCCTCACTGCTGCAGCACTGCAGCTGCTAGGTAAGCACCTCGCCCCAGCCTCTCTAGTCAGAATGGGGCGGGGGCGGTGGGGCCCCCCCAGCGTTTTTTCCTTCTTGTGCTGCAGCACCGACCTGTTAAAACACATGCATGCTTCGGCAGTTCCGTAGAGCTGCTCGTGATTTATTCGTCAGGTAGCGTGGTCTCCTGAAGTCTTGTACATAGACTTGGGAGCTTTTCCTTGAATAGTGTACACAGAGCAGTCATTTCAACAGTAAGAGCAATACAGCGTTTAGGAGTTGTGGCACCAGTGCACTGCAGAGAGCAGAAGGCAGTGAAGGCCAGTGGAAGAAACCCGTACGTGGTACAGCCGACCTATGCGGCAGTGAGAAGCTGCTAATTGCTTCAGCTCTTGGCAGCCAGCATTGCCTGGTGTCATCTGGTGACATTAGGAGGGTTTAGCAGAGCTGCCTTTTGCCGATTCATAATTCCCACCTGAACCTAGCACAAGTGCCCTCCTAGCTAAGTGACATCAGAGAGGTTAGATAATAATGCAGTTTTCAGCAGATGAGGTATCAATAGATTTTGCTTAGAAATATACAGAAAGCTTATTCTGAAAAATCAAGAAACAGCGTTTTGTTTTGTTTTTCAGCTTTTCAGTTTTACCAAGTGTGTAGAGAATCGTGCATCTGATGCGTAGGATAATAATAGAGGATTAAATGCTCAGGGCAAATGGAGTTCTTTTGTCAGACAAATATAAGAATATTCTTTGCTTAGGGTGCTTCTCAGCGACTGTGCTGATGTTTGCTTATGTTTTTTAAGCATACTTAATATTATATTTGTGGCTTTGACTGTGTCAGGGTCATGAAATTTGTAAGAAAGCACTTCCCTGGCAGAGACTACTGCGTGTCTGAACTCTTACATATGAAACTGTGATATAAAAATAAATAGAAACTGGGTACTCCGACAAACAAATATGCATAAAAGGTAGAGGAAGTCTTATAAAAATTACATAACAGTTTATGAACAGATTTAATTTGAAATCTGGGAGATAAATATTAAATATGTATTTATCTTATAAAGCATATGAATATGCATGTATATGTATGCATGTATGTATGTATGTATACATATCACAGACTCATTATTTGATATATTCCATGTTACAGTTCTGGAATGTGAAATGTCAATATGTAAAGGCAATGTTTTTTAAATTAAAATTAGATAGTCTATAGCAGATTATTTAAATGAAACAGTTTTTCTACATATTTTGTTGGAGTAGATCTGGCAAGATGAAAATATTTCAAGTAGGGTGATATAAAATTAAACTGTTTCGGTTCGTTTTTTTTTTTGCCTGTGTTCTACAATTTCACAGGGGAAATCTTGGTGTAGCTTTTTCACTTCTTGTCTTGAATTTTAATTTTTATTTCTATTAATATATGTTTGCAATGCATAATGATGACATTCCTTAAGGGGCATTGACACTTGTGTGCATAACACATCTTGATTCCCTTTCGTCTTCCCATTCTTCTCCTCACCCTTCTGCTTTTTCCTTCTTCTAAAACCAAACACTTGGGAGATTCAGTTGGACTCTAAATGATTACTAGTATTGATAAATTTTTGGTGTATAATGACCATTTTCTCTTCTGACTTCTATTCATCTCTTTCCAATTTCTAAGACCCCTGAGTTGAACCTGTAATTTTCAGATATGATCTCTATTTGTCACCCTATGGTTCCAATTTTATTTTGTGCAAGATTTTCCTTTCAGAAATTCTAATGAGTTTTTTTTTATGAAACATTTAGACTTTGCAAGACTTTTTGGATAAATTCCTGATAAAGTTCTGATTTTTTTTAAATCTTAGATTGAATATCTTCTTTTTTATTTTTGAATCTCTTCTTTTGAAGGTACTTTTATTTTCTCTTTAAGAATTTTTTCAGTGAAGATTCATTGATAGAAATTTTAAGGAAGAATGTTTTTATTTTTATCTTTACATTTAATTAATAGTTTACAGGTGTTAGTTTTTGATTTTTGCTGCATGTAATTGCCACCATATTCATAAGACACAAATTTATTTCTCTAGTTCACCTATATAAATTTTATATTCATTTTCATTCTGATGTTTTATAAGCTGATGACTATGTAAATAACCATAATTTTCTACTCACAATTTTCTCATTACTGTTTCTGGAAGGACATTAGGAGTCATTTTTCTGAGTGGCTTCAAACTTTTTATGGCAGCATCCCATTATTTAAATAGAGTGGCATAAACTTGAGTTATCACTGGTGTTTTACTGTAGTTCCTTCTCCTTTCACCATTTTGATTTGATTTAACTTGCCTTGGTAAAGGGCTTCTGTGTACATCATTTTCTTTATCTTTTACTAAATACTAGTATGTTTTCACAAAAGAGTTTTAAAAAAAAAACCCAAAGCAGAAATTTGACATCCATTCCAAATCTAACAAGGAATTATGACACTAATTTACTTCCAAAGAGGAACTGTTAACAAATTTCCTAAAATTTTTCTTATTGAAATTATTTGATTCAGGGGCTGGTGGTTTAGCTTAGTGGCATAAGCACCTTCCTGACAGGCATGAGGTCATGTGTTCGATCCTTGATACAGAAAGAAAAAAGGTTATGCAAAATGATTTGATTCTGTATTCAGAGAAATTATTGGCAAGCAACACATAGAACTTCATACCTGACTTGTAACCTGAGGAGAATAGAAACATAAAGCACTGTCATTGCTACAAGTCACACAGCATCACATCTATAATTATTATTGAAAGCTTATTCTTAACCACTTTTGAACATTAAGGTTATAACATAAAAAGGAAAAATTATAACTAGGGAACATTAAAATATAATTAAGCAGCACATCACATTTAGACTGATAATGCACACAAACTAGCAATTAATACTGGAGAGGGAATATCACGTAACATTTATAAAATAAAAGAAAAATAAATTATTTACTTGGAAAATGTTGTTATACGTAATTACTTTTGAAACTTCTGACCTGTTGATTTAACATGATTTTTAATTTTAGTTGTTTAAGTCACACAATTACAGAAATTGGAAGTAGCAAGATATCTATTTAAAACTGAAAATTTGTGTTCAGAGGAAGAAAAAGATTGGGTATAGCAATGTACAAAGAATAGTTATTCAGAATATATATTGGTAAGTTTGTAAGGCTTCAAAAATGGGCCTATATTTGTTATTATATATGCCTTTGAAGCTAATTACAGTAAGAAAAATTACAAGAAGACAAAATGGCTTTTCCTTTCTGATCCTTTCTCTGGGATTTTTCAAGTAGTACTGTTTTGTATCCTTATTTTTCTTTAGAAGTATACTGGTTTATAAATTATGACACTCAGAAATCTGATTCTATGCCATTATTCATAGATTTTAATACAATATTTATAAAGTAGAAAAAATTCAATATGATGAAAGAGCTATATTTATAAATAGGGTTGCTTGAATTGTTAGTCACCCACGTGATTTCTTTAACTTTTATAATAAATCAAATAATGTTACTTCCTCATTATGTGACATCATAATGAAACATGTACTTGTTGTTTCTTAATTTTCAAAACTGAACAAACATGAGAAGTAAGACATGCTACTTAGTGAAGAGAAGTTTTAGGTTTTTTACATGGTGAGCTATTTTATTTTATGATATTTAGCAGCTGTGGCTGACCTGTTTCCATTTTAATAGTGGCAAGTGCATTCCTAATACTTTCTCATTTTATACGTTTGAGTAAACAGTCATTTCTGTTTATGACATTTGAAAATTTATTAAAATATTCTACATATTTCTTTGCTCTCTTTCTCCATAAATAGAAATCTTTCTGTGCTGGGAGAAATATAAATTCAGCTAACAAATGATTTTCAGCATAGTTTTCCTTAATAAGAACTCTTCAATATCAAAATTATGATATTTGAGCTAAGATAATACTGTTACCATATTCAAAACACTAGATATGTTTTTGAGATTTGAGAATATCTTTGAGGAATCCACTTAAAATAATAAAAATGATCTTTAGAAGTACTATCAAGTAGGCAAGAAAATGTTTCTGCTGTCTTGATATTGTTTATAATTTAGCCTTACATTAAAAGGTTTCCCTTTCTCCTGTAGAATAGTTGTGTATCCATAGAAATTCTAGATAGGCATATACTTTCTTAGTACAAAGCACAAGAGACACAGTTTGTTCTCAAAGCAATTATTTAAGGTTTTAATCTAACTGAAACAATAAATGGAAGAATAAGAACTCTTCTCTGTGAATAATGTTCAATGTATATCTAAATGCATTTTTATTTGCATCGTAGCCCTCTTTATTATATATAGTTGACACTCAGCAGCACCAACTTTAAAGCACTGATTGAAATTCACATAATACTTCATGAAATAAACTCTAACTAACTGGAAGTTTCCTAACATGGTAATGGGATTCCACAGATAAGAGGACAAAAACATTTATCAAGCATATTGATCTCACATATTTACTATTCCTGTGCCAGGAACTGTCTTGTACTCTGCATATCAAAGTTTTAATCTGACTGTAAAGCAAAATATTTCCTAGATCATGTATGCAATCAATAACTGCTCTAAGAGATGTTGTGCCAATGAAATTATGAATGTGATGTAAAGCCTGTTGGTGGAGATTCTTTTCCTGTTAAAATATTATGTTTTCTTTTCTTGCAGAAAGCACCATACTATTCAGCAAGTTTCAGGTCACTTTTTAATCTCATTGAGAAAGTGTAATGACTTGCTCAATTCTGTTTCTTATATTCCCTTAGGAATTACTCAGATCTTGTACTTAAAATACTCTTTGGTTGTTTAGGACATTTAAATAGTGTCAACAAAAAACTCTTTTATAAAGATTTTTACCATCTTCTTCCTCCTCTGCTGCCAATAGGTATTATTTAATTAAAACAATCACACAGTCTCAATTTTTAAATTTCAAACAGATTCCTAGTTTTGTTTCTATAGAATCATTTAAATATAGTTATTTACTTTTCCTTTCATTATCACAGTATCTATGTAGATTTTGGAACTGATTACTCTTTCAATTTTTTTTTTGTCTTTGTTTTACACTAGGGAGACAATATGATATTTACAAATGTGAGTGAAAATTTAAAAGTATGGTTATTTATCAAGTTATTATGAATTGTGAAGTTTATATTATTTGTATCTCTAGCTTCTACTTTCCTGATTCAGTTTTTAAATACTGGAAACATTTACTGAAATAAAAATGAAGAATTAATATGCAAAAGATATTAACCCAATTTAAACAGCAAATAAGCAGAAAAGACATCAAATAATTGTTTTCAGATGCTGAAAAATAGGAAGCACAATGACTCCTGACAGAGGGCAAAACAAAGTGGGTCTGGCAACTTCAATTTTCTGCCTGCAGGAAATCCTTACAGCACAAAGGAGAGAGGAAAATGCAGAGGACAGTGTCTATGATGATTAATTTTCTGGGTAAACATTTGAAGCTGAGGGTGACTAGTTGTTTGACCAACACTAGTCTAATTATTGCCGCGAGCATATTTTATAGCTGTGATTAATATTTACAATCTGCAGACTTTTAATTAAGGAGAATACCTTGATAACACATGGATCTCCTGTACTCAGCTGAAAGACTTAGGAGCAGTTTCTTACAGAAGGATTTTGTTTCAAGATAAAATTTTTATTTCCAACCTGCCTACTCTACAAATTTCAGGCTTGCCAGTTCGCACAATCATGAGAGTCAGTTATATAAATCGAGAAAATAGATAAAAGAATCAAACTTGTGACAGGTAAAGTAAAATATACCAAAATAAAACAAGTCCTAAAGATTAAACATATGATATATGAGTTTTTAAAATGTTCCTACTGTAATTAAGAGTAGCAAAAAAATAAGAGTGAAGTGTTGAACACATACCAATAAACTATAAAAATGAAGCAAAAGTATTAAAAAATGAAGAGTAATGACTTTAGGACAATATCAAAATTTAATATATGTGCAGATGGAATCATAGAAGAGAACATATAAAACTATTTGAAAAATGGACAAATATAATGAAAATAGAAATGGACCAATTTAAGAAATTGAATGAAACACGTAGTATATATACATAAAGAACACCATGTAACCCTTAAAAGAAAATATTAGAACAGATAGAAATTTTAAAAAATATTTTTATATAAGTGAATAAAGAGGATAGTGAAGTTCATATCACAATTTTTGCAACCTGGAAGCAACTTTAGGTCACTGAAAGAAAAATAAAAGAAAATCCATTAATGTAGAATTTCATACTGGAAAACGTACAATAAATATCTTTCAAAAATCGAAGTAAATGAAAATATATGTTGATGAATACAATCATTTTTTATTCATCAACATATATTCAATGTTAGAATTATGAATAGAAATTCTGTAAGCACAGGAAAAATTCTTTCAGATGCAAACTTAACCCTTCCCCAAACCACAAAAATAACCAAAAATGGTAAATATTTGGGTGGATATAAATAATATGTTTTTCTTTTTCTAAATATATTTAGAAATCACTAAAAGGGCTTGAGAATCCAAAGTATGAACATAAACCAGATATTGTAGTTTTTTCCAAAACAACAAAAATATTTTTAAAATATTGTTTTTCTGCGAGGAGCAGGGTTCATGCATGCATCCTGGGCCACCCCAGGCAGAGGAACCTTGGCGATCCACCAAATTACCCACGGTGGTGGGGGCACATGCACAGGGCCAGACCTCCCCAGATGGGGACCCCCATCAACTCATCAAGACCCAAGTGGTGTACACAGGCCAGCAGTTGGTGAGCGAGATGAAGCAGCATTGTGCTTTGGCACACAGATAGGCAGAACAGAAGGGGCAGGTGGGACCACTAATCATGTACATTAAATTCAGATTTTCCCCTTCTCCACTGTTGGTGGGAGTGTAGCCTTATGAAACCACGTGGAAAGCAGTATGGAGATTTTTTTAAAAAACAAAAAAGAAAACTAGACTTGGAGGTGCTGTTAGACCAGCATTTCCCCTTCTAGGTATCTTCCAAGAAGATTTAAAAACATCATACCACAGCGGCATATGTACCTCCATGTTTCTAGCAGCACAATTTGTAATAGCTAAATCTTGGAAACAACCCCCAATGTCCATCAACCAAGGAATGGATAGAAAAGATGTTTTTTATTTAGATAAAATGGGGTATTACTCAACCATAAAGAAGGATAAACTTGAGACTTTTATAGGTAAATGGATGCAATTCAAGACCATATTATTAAGTGAAATAAGACTTACTTGTGTAAATAGCATATTGTCTCACTAATGTGAAAAACTGAATGAGTAAATAGAATCTAAAATGTACAATAGCTATTGTCAGTTGGGAGGAAACTAACTGTTCAAACCAACACTGTGATGGGAGAAAGGGGAAAAGAAGGAAGGGAAAAGTAATAAATAAATAAAAATAAATAAAATATGTATATGATAGTTACACAGCTAGCTTTGCTTAGTTTGTTGAAAAGTTTGAGCTAATGCTGCTTGGAAAAAATTTCATGCCTGTGTCTTGTACTCTGAATAAGATGACAATATGAAATGTATTAGTTATTATTACTCTCCTACTAGCCAGCTTTGAAATTCTGTCTTATTTTTATTTTTTTCTTTAAAATAAAATAAAAAATATATTGTTTATCACCTCTTCCTAATTGTCAAATCTGTGAAAGATCATGAGATATGAATGAATTTCCATTTAAGATGGATAGTTAAGGGGTTAAACCACAATCATATTTTTGTCATAAGTATCAATTTTAATTTACAGCAAAAAATTAAAATATTAGAGCTGATTATGCTGATCAATAATCCTTTAATTGTTACCTTTATATTTTAAAAAATAAAACCATCCATATATGATTTGCATAGATATACTTATGAAATAAATAAATGTCAACAAAATTTTATACAAACAATATATTTTACCCTACACAAGATTAGAGGATTAAAGGTGAAATTCATGAATTATCCTCTGTAAAAATCACAATTTAGTTATAAGGAAATTGAGTGTAACTATGTTACAGTCATTAGATACTGATATTCAGTGATCTCTCTACATAGAATTATTTTCTGACACCTTCAGGCTGTCATTTTGGGTTTACATACAGGAAAGTAAAGGTAAACTCTCACCTTCACTAGTTGAAAAATGCAGGGTTGTTGTCAAAATCTAGTGGTGCAAATGATCACAGAGTCTTAGAATTCTTTGTATATGTTCTAGTTGGAAGTTAAAAATGTGTGTGGTCTCTGAATGTCGTGAATGTAAACTGCAGAGATACTATTAGATGCATCTAACATCACTCTATGTGCATACTTCACTTGGAATTTTAAGTGTTCTCAAACTATTCTTTTGGAAATTCTTCCTCTTGCACACTTATTCCATGCTTACATGATAAATGTTTGAATAATATATATAAAACTGGCATCTAACACTACTTATACACATATAGTATGTATTATATATTCATATATTTATATGCAAACTGTGATATACACACTCTGCATATGCTTCTTTTAAACCTAAGAACAAGTGTGTAACCTATCATGAATAATAAGATAGCCCAGGTATTTAGAATTTGCTCTACAACTTTAAAATTTTGTAGATGCAGTAAACTATTAGATCATGATTAACAAATAAAAAGTTTGGGAGAAATGACACATTTTTAAATTAAATGACTTAAATTGCAGATTTCAACTTTAACTGGCATTTTCCCTTCATTGGTGTAAGTTCTTGATTCTAGTTGTGTGATATTTAAATTCATACATTTCATGAAATTTGAATTTCTTAACTCATAATTTTACAGCTTAATCACCACTATCAAGAGCAAAGGTAAGAGTCAAGGATATAGCTCATTAGCATAAATGCCTGCCTGGCAAGTGCAAGGTCATGAGTTTGAGTCCTTGTATCAAAAGAAGAAAAAAAAATAAAGAAAATAAAGAATGAAATTAAAGTAATAAAGAAGTAGAATAAGATGTATCTTCAGTATTGTTAAAAAATTTCTGGCTTTTACATTGTTCTCATAGAGTCTATAAAATATTGTACTGAAATGAACAGGCTGTTATGCCATGAAGAGCTCTTAGTTAATTTGCTTCCTTCAGGTGATGTCCTTGCACACTGAATTAGGATGCAGCACAAATGGCAGATGTCCCACTGGAGTTTTAGGAGGTTATGTAATGAAAGTCTAACCAAATAACGCACTGCATGAATTCTTTAATTGCATGAGTTATTTAAGCAACTAACTTCTAAAAAATGTGTCATTTCAGGTACAGAGGCAACTTTCCTTTTTTTTTTTTTTTTACTATTTTAATGGTATATGGAAGAATATTTAAAATGTTAGTAGATACACAACATTTCTTTTATGTCATATTTATTTTTCAAGGCCTTTCAAACAAGAATGGAATAGAAAGAAATATTCATGCATTTCAAAAGTGTTTACCATTAGCTAGGCACAGTGGTACACTCCTGTAAACTTAGCAATTTGGGATGCTGGGATGTCTCTGGGAAACTCCATGAGATATTGTCTAAAAATAAAATTTAAAAGATTAGGAATGTATCTCAATGATAAAGTGCTTGCCTAACATGTATTAGGGTCATGGGTTCAAACCCACGACAGAAAAAAAAAAAACCACCATTCAGTACAGAAAATCACTTTCATATTTGAATTAGAATTGTCATGTAACATACAAAAATTTCCTTTATTTTTGAAATAAAATTATCTAGTACATGATCTCTAATAGTTTCTTATGTTTATAAAAATTAGCGTTTGAGGCCATTACAATAACAGGGATTTTTGGAGACATTGGTCTTCTTGAGAATTTTGCTTTTCTGTGTATTTCCGTGAAATATTGCACATTTTACCACCATCCCCCGTGTAAAATTCAACTGTTTCTTATTTGACAGTGTAAACCAGACAAATTTCCTACCCTTTTCCTCTAGGTGCTTAAAATTTCGTATTTTCTTCTTTCTGAGCTCCAATTAATGATTTTTCTTTCCATTCAAATATATTTCTTGCAAAACAAATACAATTTTTTCTAGGCAATTTAGTCATTTAAACATATAACAGTCACTGAAATTTACCTTAGTGGAGTCTATGCTTCCCCTTGTTTACCTTTTCTGATTCTTCCATTCTTCACACATGCATCTCAATTCACACAATTCTTTCATAATTTTGTTTATCATAAATTTTTAAGAATTCCAGCTACTTCTTTCTATGTCTTCCCTATTTATTTGACAATTCTTTTTGACACAGATATTAACTTTCATAATACAGTGATTGCACTACACTATTTATTTTGACTGAGGTATATGCTGCAGCAATTTGTTCAGGGAAATTTCCCAATGGGATAAGTTTCTATAAGGGACTCAATATTTACCTTAGGACTGTCTTCTAGACTCTTTAATCTGTAAGACTTTTTATAGTGAGTAAAACCAATGACCTGATATTTACAATTGTCTTCTGTGTATGCCTTTTGATTATTTTTGTTAGGTATGATTTGGGGATTCATGCTTTCTTGGTTGCTTTAATGTCTTTTTAAAAATTTTTTATTTAAAGAGAAAAAAAAACAGAAAAAGGGTAGAAATAATACAGAATTTCAAAAAAAAGACAAACAGTAACAAATCACTAGTTGATAAATTACTTATTGTCCTCTTACAAATGGTTGTTCAAGTTACAAAATTAAAGCATACAAAGTGGACATTCTAACAGTGAGGCTGCAAACAGATCTGTTCCATGATCCAAGAAAAACTTAGTAATATGGTTATTTATCCTACACACTTAAATATACCTGTAGTTATATCTTTTAGAGCACTTCCTTTTCCTCTCTTTTTTACAGTAGCAGTTATACATTTTTGGTGTTTATACTCCTACATTTCTTATTACTTTTTTACACTAGAGACACAATGTGATATTTATAAATTTGATTCTAATTTATTTCACTAATGAGGATAGTCTCAAGTTGTCTCTATTTACCTATGAGGGCCGCAAGATCATCCATTTTTGCAGCTCAGTAACATTCCATAGTATAAAAATACCACATCTTTTTCACCCACTCTGCGGTTGATGGGCATCTTGGTTGTTTCCAAGATGTAGCTATTACAAATTGTGCCTCTTTGAACATGGGTGCACATATATCACTGTGATATGACTTTTTCAGTTTTTCTGGGAAAATACCCAGGAGGGGAATAGCTGGATTGAATGGAACTATCAATCCTAGCCTTCTGAGAATTCTCAATAATGATTTTCATAGTGGTTGCACCAGTCTACATTCCCACCAACAGTGGAGCAGTGTTCCTCTTTCCCCGCAGCCTTGCCAACATTTGTTATCAGTTGATTCTTGATGGTAGCTATTCTTTCCAAAGTGAGGTGAAATCTCAAAGTTGTTTTAATTTGCATTTCTCGAATGAGCAGTGATGGTGAACATTTCTTCATATATTTATATGCCATTTGTATATCTTTATCTGAGAACAGTGTGTTAATCTCAGATGCCCATTTCTGGAGAGGATCTTTGAATTTGGAGGGCTTGATGTTTTTTAATTCTTTATATGTCCTGGATATAAGTCCATTGTCTGAGGGGTTGCTGGCTAAAATGCCTTCCCATTCTGTGGGGTTTTTTTTTACTCTGTTAGCGATTTCTTTTGAAGTGAAGAAACTTTTCAATAATATGAAATCCTAGTTGTTGATTCTTTGAAGTGTTTCCCATGGAGTTTGCATTTTGTTCATGAATTCTCTGCCTATCCTTATGTCTCCAAGACTTTTGCCTACATTGTCTTACAGTAAGTATATTTAGTGTTTCTGTTTTAATATTTAGGTGTTTGATCCATTTAGACTTTAGTGAATGGTGATAGGCATGGATCTAGTTTCAGTCTTCGGCATGTGGAGAGCCAATTTTTCCAACACCATTTATTAAAGAGGTATCCTTCTTCCAATGAATATATTTAGCCCCTTTGTCAAATATCATGTGGCTGAGTGTCTTTGTAGTTGTACTTGCATCTTCTAATCTGTCCTATAGATCCTCAGGTCTATTTCTTTGCCAGTACCAAGCTAATTTTATCACTGTGGCTTTATAGTACTGTTTCAGGTGAAGAATTGAGATGCCTCTTGCCTTGCTTTTGTTGCCTAGAATTGCCTTTGCTATTCTAGGTTTCTTCTGTTTCCAAATGAATTTTAAGAGAGTTTTCTCTAGATCTGTGAGGAATGTCAATGGTATTTTGATTGGGATTGCATTAAATCTGTATAACAGTTTTGGGAGTATGGCCATTTTCACAATGTTGGTTCTTCCTAGCCAAGAGCAAGGAATATCCTTCCATTTTCTAATATCCTCATCAATCTCCTTTTTTAGCATAGCATGACTTTCAGTATATAGTCTTTTACATTCTTAGTAAGGTTGATTCCTAAGTATTTCATTTTTTAGTTGCTATTGTGAAGAGTGTTATGTCCATAGTTTCTTTCTCAGTCAGTTTTATGTTTGTGTATAGGAATGCTGTTCATTTTTGAGTATTGACTTTGTATCCAGCTACACTGCTGAATTTGTTTATTACTCTAGTAGTCTTTTAATGGAGTTTTTTGAGTCTTGTATCTAGAGTATCATGTCATCTGCAAATAGTGATAATTTAACTTCTTCCTTTCCTATCTTTATTCCTTTTATTTCTCTCTCTTGTCTGATTGCCCTGGCTAGAGTTTCCAGAACTGTATTGAAAAGGAGTGGTGATAGTGGATATCCTTGTCTTGTTCCTGATTTTAGAGTCAAAGCTTTCAGTTTTTGTCCATTTAGTATAATGTTGACTGTTGAGTTGTCATAGATGACCTTTATAAGATTGAGACAGACACTGTGTATTCCAATTTCTGTAGGGGTTTTATCATGAAGATGTGTTGGACTTTATCAAAGCTTTTTCCGCATCTACTGAGAGGACCATGTAGTTTTTGTTTTTGGCTATGTTGAAGTGGTGTATTACATTGATTGATTTGTGTATGTTAAAACATCCCTGCATTCCTGAAATGAATCCCACTTGGTCATGTTGTACAATTTGCTGTATTCTATTTACCAGTATTTTATTGAGAATCTTTGCACCAATGTTCATTAGTGAGATTGGCCTATAGTTCTCCTCTCTGGTTGGGTCTTTCTCTGGTTTTGGTATAAGAGTAATACTTGCCTCCAGGAATGAGTTAGGGAGGATAGCTTTCTTTTCAGTTTCATTGAAGAGTTTAAGGAGTATTGGCATCAAATCTTCCCTAAATTTCATGTAGAATTTGGCTGTGAATCCATGAGGACCTGGGCTTTTCTTTGTTGGTAAGTTTTTACTTACATTTTTAATTTTAATAGCTGATATTGGGTTGTTAAAATTTGCTATATCTTCTTGGTTGAGCTTTGGTAGTTCATATGTTTCTAAAAATCTGTCCATTTCCTCTGTGTTTTCCACTATATGGGAGTATAGATTTTCAAAGTAGGTAATCATGATCTTTTAATTTCCATGGGATCTGTAGTAATTTCCCCCTTTTCATTCCTTATTGTGTGAATTTGGGTTTTATCTTTCTTTTTCTTTATAAGGTTAGCAGAGGTTGTCAATTTTGTTTATTCTCTCAAAAAAACAGCTTTTTGACTCATTAATTCTTTGTATTTTTTTTTTTTTTAGTTTTAGTTGCATTGATTTCTGCTCTAATGTTTACAATTTCCTTTCTTCTACAATCTTTGGGTTTAACTTGCACTTCTTTTTCTAGAAGCTTGAGATGGAGCATTAGGTTGTTTATTTGTGCTCATTCTGTTTTCTTAATATAACAATTTATTGCTATATATTTTCCTCTTATGACCACTTTCATTGCATCCCACAGATTTTAGTAAGTTGTTTCCATATTTTCATTGAATTGTAGATATTGCTTTATTTCTTCTTTAACTTCTTCTGCAGCCCACTGGTTGTTTAGAAAGTTGTTATTTAATTTGCATGTATTTATGAAGGTTTTGCAATTTCTTTTGCCATTAATTTCCAATTTCAGTGCACTATGGTCAGATATTATGCATGGTATGATTTCAATACCTTTGCATTTATTTAAGAATGTTTTATGGGATAATATATGTTTTATTTTGGAGAATGTCCCATGCACAGCTGAGAAGAATGTGTATTCTGATGTGGTTGGGTGGAACACTCTGTAAACATCTACTAAGTCCAATTGCTCTCAGGTGTGGTTCAGTTCTATTTTTTTTTTTTTTTTGCTTACTTTTTGTCTAGTTGATCTATCTCTTTTTGACAATGAGGTATTAAGGTCCCCATTATAATTGTGTTCTTGTGTATTTGGTTTTTCACATTCATTAGTATCTGTCTTATTTAGTTGGGTGCTCCTGTGTTTGATGCATACACATTTATAATTGTTAGTTCTTCCTCTTGAATTTTTCCATTAACCAGTATGTAGTGAACTTCTTTATCTCTTAATCATTTTAGGTTTGAAGTTCATGTTGCCTGCAAATAGAATAGTTACCCTGCTTTTTTCTGGGTTCCTGTTGCATGGAATATTGTTTTCCATCCTTTGACTTTTAATCTATGAGTTTCCTTTTGTGTCAGATATGTTTCTCGTAGATAGCATATTGTGGGATCATGTTTCTTGATCCATTCTGTGAGCCTATTTGTTTTCATAGGTGAATTGAGGCCATTTACATTTATGGATATCACTGATGTGTACTGGCTCAACTTTACCATGTTATGTTCCAGTTGTTTGCTTTTTGCTTTTCCCCCTTGTTTAATTGCTTGTCCTACCTGGTGGTTTCTTTCTGTTGTTGTTCTGGGGATTGTGGCCATTTTCATCTCTATGAAGTATGTCATTCAATACTCTTTCTAGAGTTGGCTTGGTGGACATGAATTTCTTCAGTTGTTCTTTGTTATGGAAGTATCTTGTTTCTCCATTGAATTTGAATGAAAGTTTTGCTGAGTACATCAGTCTGGGTTGAAAGTTGCTTTCTTTCAGGGCTTGAAATACCTCACTACAAGCTATTCTTGACTTGAGAGTTTGTGGTGAAAAGTCTGCTGTGATTCTAATGGGCTTTTCTCGATAGATGAGTTGTGTCTTTTCTCTGACAGCTTTTAGTATTCTGTTTTAATGCTGTATGTCTGGGATCTTTATTATATATCTGAGTGAGTTTTATGTTGTTTGTGACTTTTTGGCATTCTATATGCCTCATTTATCTGCATATCAGATTTTTTCCCCATGTTTGGGAAATTTTCTATTACTTCTGTGAATAGTTATGTAATTTGCATTGACTCCTGCCTCTTCATTGATGCCTATTAATCTTATGTTGTTACTCTTGGCATCATGTTGTAGCCGTTGGATTGTCATTTCCTGCTACTTTATTACTTTTAGAAGTTCTATCCTTTCATAATCACTAACTGCGATCCTGTCATCAAGGTCTGAAATCCTATCTTCCGCTTCATTTAATCGGTTTTGCCAACTTTGAATAGAATTTTTGTTTCTTGGATGTCTCTTTGAGTTTGTTTCATGAATTCTGCTTATTTTCTATATTGTTCTTTCAAGGTTTCAATCGGTTTCCCATGCCACTGTACTTTTTTCTCTATTTCTTCTTTAGCTATGCTCAGCAACTCCTTTACTAAGGTTGTTATTTCTATCTTTACATTGGAGAGTACTTTTAATTTGATTTCCTCTATAGCATCATGAAGTTGGTGTTTGATTTCACTTGCTATCTTTTCAGAGATTTCCAGTGTATTACTTTTGAAGTCCTCTATTTCAGTGTCTCCTGTACTTGCTCCTGGTGGACTAGTTGTTTGAGATTGCATTTTGGTTTTTCATTTTGCCAATTCCCCTTTTGGGTTAATATTTGGTCCTTCAATCCCACTTCAATTGTTGGTAGTGTGTATGTTGGGGTCCTAATGTAAGGTTGATGTTTGTCCAATTGTTGTGTCCCTCAATGAATAGATGGGGTCATTACCTGACTTCCCATTGCAGGTCCTGTTGGCTGAGTGCTATATTCCTCCTGGGCTGACAAGCCTAGTAATATTGATGTAGGTCAACTTTTAGTTCTTGCTATTATTTTATCTTCAGTTTATTCCTGGTCACCAGATCTCCCTGTCTATAGTGTTTTTGTTGGCTGAGGCCCTCCATATCCCTATTGTGTGCCTGTGTGTCTCATAAGCCCTTTTGATTTTCTCCAAGTAGGGGGTATCCTTATTGGCACACTCTTCAACATGCCAGATGTTTCCTGATAAAAGAGGTCACCCACACTCTTGTCAGACTCACCAGGGTTTTACAGTTAGTTGGTGGGAACTTTACCACTGACCCTATTTCCCCACTGTACACCTCTATTTTAGGGGCATACTCACCACACTGACTGGACCCTACTTATATCTTCTGTTTGGGTGAGGCATTTACTGAATCTCCCTTCAAGCTAGTACAGTTAATCTGCTGTAGTCCAAGGTTCTGGGAAAAAGGTGGAAGCTGAAGATCAATAGCAGTATTAAGTCCAGGAGGTTGGGAGTGTCCCCAAGGGGACAGCAGATGTCCTAGGTCCGGGCATCTGCTGGGCACGGGCCAAGTTCTCAGGGTGGCATAAAGTTCCTCAGTGGCGGCTGGAATCCTGTAGAAAGTGCACAGCTACACAAGTCAAGGTCCCCTGTCCCCTGTGTCTTGTTTTGCATGCTGTTTATTTTTGGAAAGTTAGCACTATTTGTTTTTTCTCTCTGTCTTTTTTTTTTGGCAAATCTATTGCTCTTATTTACCTTTTTTTGCCACTTTAGTGACTGTAGATAGATGGGAGTTAGTTACAGCCTCAATTTTATTGATTCTGAATTTTAGCCTATTTTAGTCAGACTTCTCAAGGCATAGAAATATAATGGTTAGTAAAAATTATTTCTTGATCTAAAAATCCCTACAATGTGTCTGTGAGTGAGATACATATATAAATAAATCAAAAGAATTCCAAATGCACAATAATAGTGTAGCAAAAGCAGTAAAATAGTATTAGGCTCTAAAGATTCAAAAGGGGAAGATGGTATATAGGATAAGTCATCAAGATCTGGAAAAACTTAATTGACATCGACATTTTATCAGGCATCTGTAAATAAATCATATATTGGAGGTGTGTTAAGAAAGGAAAGGAGAGAGAATTTTGGAAAACAAGAGAAAGATGGAAGAGATGATGATTGCCAAAGTTTGGAATCTCTTTTCCCATTGGATAAATAGCATTCTGAACCTTAGTGCAAATTTGGAAGAAGATACACTATTCACTCTTCAACACTTAACATCTTGGTTCAAACTTAATAATTAGCATTCAGAGTGCGTCCGTGGAGAGGAGGCGCTAATAATACTAATTCTACAAAGGAAATATTTAAAAGGGCAGCTTTGAAATTGGAGCCAGGGGATTAATACACTGTGCCATCTTCAAAATAGAAAACATAGTAACAGGACAGGAGGGTGGGATTTATAAATTATAAGAATAAAGATTCAACAGTGGAAAGTCTTCTGATATTTCCAATTATTACCAGATATTTGGATTACTGAGAATAACAGAAGGAACAATACAAATTCAAAAGTTTGCCACCACCTTGAAGAGGTACCTTGTAGAAGATAATAAAGCTGAAAATTAACGATAAAAGTCTTAGTATTAAGAATATAAAGAAATATAAAAAATAGACTTATGACTATATTGTGGGGGTTTAATATGTATATATATTTATTGACTGTATACTAAAATTCTAGGAAAGAGAATTCTAATTCTGATTTTTATAGTTCAGCAGATAATCACAAATATTCAAAGTCTCAAAAATTACTACCCAAATGACATTTTATGTTTCCATGAAATGAAGATCTGGCCAATAAAATAATGAAAGAAATCTGAATTGAATGAAGGATGGAATGAGTGGACATCTCAGAAATGTATCTGTCAAGAGACCTATAAGCAAAGACAGAAGTAACATCAGACCAGGATTATGGATACCTCTGAGAAAAGGCCATGGCCAAGGATTTTTATAACACTGTGCAGAATTAAAGAAAATTGTTGATAATTGTCAACAGTTATATTAAAATATTATGAAGAAATTATTGTCTAGAGTGGGAATCAAGAGTAATATAAAAGGATAGGAAGAAAGAACAGGAAAAATATGGCAGGACACACCCCAATATAGCTAATATTCTCGTTGCGGTTTTCCCCCAAATCCACACATTTCTACTCCACATCTTATTAGCCAGAATGCAGTCCCAACCCTAAATTATAGTCAGTGAGTCTCAGAAAGGCTGTGGGTCAGGCTTTTTATTCTGAGAACATTTCTGGATTCTGTAATTAAGGAATGTGGTAGGCCTGTAATTAAGGAGTTTTTTTCCTTATTGGGAAAAAAAACTGGCAGATGGTTACCTGGACTGTAATACAGAACTAAATGGAATACATTGATTACTGTGACCTAAATGTTTCTGTTTCTCCAAAATTCACATGAAAGAAACTGAACTCCCTATGCAGGATGACTAAGGGTTAGAGCTTTATTAAATGCTTAGATCATGAGGGTACTGTCTCCAGGAGTGGATACTTTCAAAGGACCTAAAGACACTGTCTACCTAGCTTTGCCATCTACCATGTGAAGATGCAGTGTTTGCCCTTTTGACATTTAAGACACAGCAGACACATGCAGGACACAGCAACAAGGTGTCGTTTCAGAAGCAGAGAGAAGCTGTCACCAAACATCTAATTTGTTGATGGTTTAATCATACTCCTTTAGACTGACCTTACTTCAGAACCATGAGTAATAAATCTAAATTGTATAAAGATGAGTCTGTTTTGGTATTTTGTTACAGCAGCTTAAGTTGAATGAAAAGCATTATAAAATGTTGTCATCCAATTTGAACACTGAAGAATGAGTAAAAATACACTAAGAAACCCTCAATTTTGGGAAAACAAAACTTTCCACAAGGAAACACGCAAATGAGAATTCCTCGAAGATGCTAGAATCCCAAATAATGAATTATATTTAAAGGTCGTATGTATACTAGCTTTTCTCAGAGAATTAAGAGTATACGAATTCCATTTCAAAACAACCATCTCCTACATGGAAAAAGTGGTAGATACATAATCTAAGCAAAGGAAAATAACACTTTACTATCATCTGTGTCCTCGACTCCAAAGCCTGAAATAAAATTATGTTAAACTAAGTTGAATTATGTGATGTTCCTCTATGCGCTAGTTTCCTCAGGAGAGCTGGGCCAAGCATAACAAAGCTCTAGCTATTTTATTTGACATCAATTCCCAAATCTGAATCTTAGGCAAGTAAATATAAAATTAGATCAACACTCACATCTGTCAGTACCAGAGGAGGAGCACAGTAATTGAAGAAATGTTTTTAGACTGTTGCCCAGGTCGGGGAGCAATACTGCAGCTCTCCTGCACAAACTGCCCTCACATTGGGCAGGCTTAGCAGCAGAGTGCTCACAATACTTCAGACCTGATATTTGATAGGTTCTATTGTAACCTCAGTTACTAGTTGTTATAGTGCATCTACGCATAAGAAGCCAACTCTTGCAGAAGAACTGTGATTGTGGTGGTTGTGCTGGCTGATGAAACTAGGGAGGTTTAGTGCCTGGTTCTACCCTTTCCCACCGTGATACTGTCTCACTTCTAAAGTATTTCCATTAATGTTCCTTTACTTGACCATCTGAGAAATCCGGAGAAAAATGCAAATTAGGTTACTTTAGTGATCCCTTATTAAGGTAAGAAAACTAAGGTGCCGGGGATATATATCTGTATGTAAAGCTGCTTGTTGTAGAAAGTGGGAGTGACTTATGTTTTATGATTCCAAGAACAATTCCCTTTCCACTCTACCACCCCTCAATATTTGTAAAGCAATTGCTGCTGTGGGCTGTTCTTAACTCACATCTAGACAGCTTTAACTCGGTCACATGCATTGGAGGAAAATAATGCATGGCTTGAATATCTTGGCCCATCTGTGAAAGTTAGTGACACATTCTTGTGTACTTTGCTCATTGCAATTTAGTTGACACAAAAAGATACTTTGGAAACACTAGAATAATTTGAAGCTTTATTGAATCAAGAGGATCACTTCTCACATCTCTGCCCATACACTGATTTAAAATTAATTCATTTATTTATCAGGGCTCTCCAGCCAACACATATATTTTCATTTTCATTAATCTGATGTGAAATGTATGTTCTTTAATTAATTTATATTTGAACTATTTATTCTACCTGTGGAATCAGAAACAATACGGAAGAGTCTGATTTCAAACACATGAAGCATTATTTAAAGTAAATTTCCTTAGGCAAGGGATGATAAAAACAAAACACAAAAGAGGAGATAGATGTAGAAGATCTCAGTAACTATAGGAAAGATTGGAAGAAATAATCTGTGTCCATGAGAACAGCATTAGTGTTACATATGCTAAATAAATTTTCAACCGCAGCTCTAAGTGTTGGAAGAAGTCTAACAGTTCACTAACTAAATCGCCTTGTTATTTGTACAGAACAATTTCCTGCCCCAAATCTTTTATAAAGCTTTCACTAAATAACACATACTTTCACTAAATTACACAGATATAGCCATTTTACAGCCAGAAGAAAAAACAAGAAGAGGCATGCATGACTATTACAGGTTTAAAAAATATAGAAGGAACACTATGTTCACACAAAAGCACATCAACCTAAAGCATAATGAATGTATACTAAGTCAGGAAGAACCAGAAATAACCAGCAACAAGTTGAAAATTCCATTCAGTGAACACCAAGAAACTGACTGGAGCTCTGAGATGTTCTTCATGTTGAAAACTATCACATGAGACTAAGACAGTCTTAAAAATAAACATCCTTCAGGTTTGGGGACAGTGGACATAAGGAACAGTATTTAAAGGAATATTGAGTCTGCACTGGTTAACTAGAAAACAGCCTCCTGTGATTCTTTAGAGCTGTTTAATGCCTATGACAGTTTTCAAACTCTGCTATCTGAAAAGAGCCTTTTGTATAACAATGACTTCTTTTCTAGAAACTTTTAATTAAACAACCATCTCAGGTAAAGTCCTCAGCATTAGGGACACAGAAAGGAGTGATATGCTGCTCCAAGAAGTTGAAAGTTCAGTGAGAGAATAATTAAACTGAATTTTAAAAGAATTATGTAAGCACATTACAAATCTGGCAAAGGTTGTTCACTTACTGTCAAAGAATGACTGAGGAATTGCTCTGAAAGTTTTGTTTGTGCTTCCTGATGAACTGTGATGCTCTTTACTGACATGATATACCAAGGGATATAAACAGGTGTGACGGTTCCTTATGAAGATTTTTAGTACATAGCTGATAAGATTGCTAAATAATAAAAGATCTAAAAAGTTCTCAGATAAATTTTGAACAGCATGCAGGGAACAATCAAAGAGATGTGTCAAATTTTCCAGGAAAAATAATAAATCAAGTAGAAAATATGGAAAATTATGAAGATTTAAAAGATGACTTGATAAAAATACTGTGTAAAGAAAGCTTAAATTAGATCCCTAGAAACAAAGGAAACAGAGGGGAAAGCTTTGGGTTTGGAATTCAAGATAAGCCATACATGTAAAGGTCTCAACAACAATCCGTGAAACAGAAATCAAGATATCAGGGCTTTTGTTTAGCTAATGTATCTTTAAAATTGAAAAAAATACAAAACCTTTCAATAAGTCAATTTAACAAATTTAAAATTTAGTTGAAAGAAAAAATTTTGTTGCATAGTAATGTAAATAAGTAGTTGCTAACTGTGATGAACAGGTATCTAAGTAGTTTTGCTCAAAATTTATAAAGGGAAATAAAAACTGCACGCAATGTTAAATTTTCATATATGTGTGTGTGTATAGAAGTTATATTTTAATGTTGTAACTCAAACTTTAAAATCTGCTCTTTCCTTTCCCACACTGTCCTAATAATGCTCCAGATCTGTGCAGTGCACTGTAGTTATCACAAGCAACTGACTAAATTAACTTGACTATCATAAATCCATTTCCCGCTCTTTGTAGCCACATTTCAAGATCTTAACAGTTAACAGTGGCCAAAGGCTACTTTACTGGTTAGCAGAAACACAGAATACCTTTATCACTGTGGAATGTTTCATTGTTTACTTTGTTTTGTTTTATTATTTTGTTTATTTTGGTATCAAGATCGAATATTTCATCGATTTTAATGGTGGATTTGAGTAAGCTTGTTTCTCTGGATGACCTAATTACCTACTCATACATAAGAGATATTTATTAATTGATTAAAGAAACAATGATAGAAATGATGCATGAGTGAGATTTGGGGAGTGTAGGCAGGTGTTACTGAAAAATAAACTGGTCTTGCAGACTGATTTATAGCTAGAAATGAATATTTTGCTATTTTTTCACATTTTAAAACTGATGATGTATTTTGTTACATGCATACTCTATAATGATTACATTTTCATTTATTATCATGATATCATATAAATATTCATCAGTATTTCCCTTAACTTTAAAATATAGATTCTCATATTTTCAAGTTAGAGGCTACTTTTGTGACTAATATTTCATTCAATTTAACTTATAGCAGCCCCAGAACCTTTCAACAGTCTGGGATTCTCATTGTATTATTATCTCGGTCTTAATATCTTTTTGAGTGTTCTTGTATAATAATATCTCTTAGCATTGAACTTTTTAAAATCTTCCTTTGTGAATTTCAATTATATTAAAAATGTCTGTTTATTTCTAAGAATTTTCCGCCATGTATTCTTCTTATGTATTATATTGATGAGGTTTTCTGACACTGGGATCATGTACCTTACATTCATGACTTAAAGGAGGAAAGGTTTATTTTTGACCCATGGTTTCCAGGGTTGCAGCAGAAGTCTTATGGAGCAAGTGCATGGCTAAGCAAGGTGCTCAATTTACAGACGCTGGGAAGCAAAGCCCAGGGGAAGAAGGTTAGCAGGAGATATACCGCCAAAGCCACCCCCCAGCGACTCCTCCTCAACTAGTTTCCAACTCTTAACAGAACGTTCAGCTGGGAACAGTAGGGAATTAGTCTACGGTAAGTATGCTAGCATCGTGATCCAAACTTGGCTCTAGAAGTCTTTCAATCCAATGAAGTGGCAATTAGGGTGAGTAGACACAGGTCTATTTAATGTTTGCATTCCATTGAATTAAACTAGTTTTGCTTCAGACTTAATCTTTCTGTTTTACATTTTTCTTTCTTTC
Organism: Hydrochoerus hydrochaeris; assembly: GCA_004027455.1. Lineage (NCBI taxonomy): Eukaryota > Metazoa > Chordata > Mammalia > Rodentia > Hydrochaeridae > Hydrochoerus > Hydrochoerus hydrochaeris. The sequence continues at coordinate 443,003 of PVLA01000023.1, read as the reverse complement.
CTTTTTTTTTTTTTTTTTTTGTACCAGGGATCGAACTCATGACCTCACGCTTGTAAGGCAGGCACTTATGTCACTGAGCTAAATCCACAGCAATTTTTTCTTTTTCTGTAAAGATATTCTATAGTAAATACTTTATCAAGGCTTTATAGGTTATAAACATTATTAGCTTTTATAAAAGTATTAAGAATATGTGCTTTGATTAATGCATTTGGTTGAACATAGAATCTGTGATGATATTTATTTTCTCCTCAAAAATTTGAGGACATTACCCTTTCACCTTCTTACATTTGGAACTGCTCATTCTGCTATAATCCTATGATTAGTCTATAATTATTCTAATTTTGCTACTCGGAATATCATTCTTTTTCTTTCAGGTAGTTTTTATAGTTTAACATTAATATTTTGCAGGTTCAGTTCTCTATTTATAGTTGTAAGTTTATTTTTAGGTGTCTGTGTATATTTGCTAAAAATATTTTATCTATAGAATTATATTTTTATCCACTCATAGATTCTTAGTTACCAAATGTGTGAATCTATATTGTACTGTCATTATCTCTAATTTAAGTCACTAAACTCTTGTTATCTATCTTTCTATTGAAATTTTGTTAATTATTCTCCCTTGCTTTTTACAAGGAATCAAATATTTTATTGATTTTTATATTTTATTATCTGGGTGTATTTACTGTCAATAACTACAAGTTTTATATTTTTATGTTGTCCAAGTTGAGCCTATGTTCTCAAGACATTATTCAGATTTCTAATTATTTCTTTGCACATTTATGTGAAATACTTTTAAAATATGTCCACAAAATTTAATGACACTCTTCTCACATAAATTAGATTCTAATTTGTCTCTCTTTAAAATTCAATCAGATTTAATGACTTATTCATACCAAATAGCATATATAGTAAAGAGTACTTCATGAGTTTGGAGGCTAAGTCATAAAAGAAGATATAATTTATTTTTTGCATGTTTTTTAAAAATTCCTTCTTCCTCCCTTTAACCCTCATTTCTTCATGTTCCAAACTGCCATATATGATGAAGTCTAGCTAGTATAAATCATCCTTGTGAGAAAGGGAGATGTAGAGATCAAAGAAAGAGGGAGGGAGGGAGGGAGGGAAAGAGAGAGAGAGAGAGAGAGAGAGAGAGAGAGAGAGAGAGAGAAATGGTAAAAGTAATTTCAACTCCTCCAGGCTCCAACTAAATTTCAGATCCTTATAGCTCATGAGGTAGGTGCATTTTCAAGTTTTTGGATGATTCAGGTTCCCAGATATTGAACCATACTTGGTAATATGAGATAAAGTGATAAATCCCCACTAGTAAGATCTATTCAAATTTCTGTTTGAGTAGCATAGAGGGTGATGTGGTTTTGATTTATTTCTTTGACATGTTTATTTTTCTAGTAATTCGTTACGGATATTTTACAGTAGCCAAATTGGAATTCTATGCCAAGACTTGAATGCTGCCGAAACCAAATTCTAAAGATACAGCAATGATCATGTGACCGGCTAGTTAGAGAAACAAGACGAGATTTAAAATAAATGGTACTGATACACTGATGTACCAGGATTATTGGTAAGGGTTTAAGGGAATATTAGGAAAGTGGTTTTTGAGGTTGGAGGGGAGATCCCCTTGTTACATAGCTAGTAGTGAGCTATTTGGCAATAACTTAGCATTTCCTTGGAATCAGACGATGGTATGATACTGTAGCTAAGGAAATTTCTAAGCTGAATTTCCAAAGGTCCTCCCAAATTTCTAAATGTATGGTAAAATTGGAGAGGAGATACTTGAAAGAAATAATTGACAAATATAAAGAAATAAGGACTTTTCTCAATGTCTCTCCAAGATTCTCGCATTAAGAAGGGACTTAAGAGTAAATATGAAATCTAGCTAGGGCTACTACAGATGCCTTGCTATAGTCAGGGAACCATATATCATGCTGCTTTAGGAAAACCTGCATCAAATACCAGGATATTCAAGAATTAAGAGTTTCTCACTCACGCTGTTCATTAGACAGAGGAGCTTATGGGAATGAGAGTATTGTCTCTCAAGAATCTTAAGCAAATCAAGTCAAGGAAAGGGATCTATTACAAAGGTGTGTGTGTGTGTGTGTGTGTGTGTGTGTAGGGGGTGTTTATTTTCTTAGTGCTTATGGTTGTAAATTAATTTATATGAAGCTCATGAGTTTAATAATAATTATATTAAGTGTAAATTTAGGGATCAAAGAGTACAAAATAACAAAAGAATTGCTGTTAATTTAGATCTTAAATGTCCCCTAAAGGTTCATATGTTGAAGAATTTGTACCCAGGTTGGCCATTAGGTGAATGGTTTTGTTCTTCCACATGCTCCTGCCATGAGGTGCTGCCTCACCACAAGCTCAAATGAATTAGCCAATACATTACTGACTGTACCTTCTGAAGCTGTGAACCACATTAAACCTTTGCTTCTTTCTCTTTTTTCTCCTCTCTGCTCCTCTCCCTTGTCCCCTGCTCTTCTCTCCTCTTTTCATCTCTCTTTCCTTGTCTTCCTCTTCACTTTTCTCTCTCCCTTTCCCTCTCCTCCTCTCCTCTTCTCTCTTCTGATCCTCCTTCCACTCTTCCCATTCTGTCTCTTTCTGTTCCTTTCTTTTATTTTCCATTTTTAAAATGGTACATCACTATGTTGCCCAAGCTGGTCTTGACCTGAGGACCTCATTTTTCTGGTGTGTCATCATGTCTTGCTCATTATAGTGGAAATCTGTCTAACCCAAGGACTTTAAATTCCCAGACATTTGTGGGCATATAGCCAACTAAGAAAACAATTTAGCTGCAAATATAACTTTATGAAAGAGAATGAATAATTTAACATGTAAGACCAGAAATCTAGAAGGAAAAAAAAAACCAAGAAAAATGAAGAATCCTTGTCAAGTAGTAGAACTGAACCCTGAGATTTGAGAATATTCACTTATTTTGTGTATGTCAGTGACCATTATGTATTTTCAAATTATCAAGTTCTCTTAATTTCTTATGGCCAGATTTATCAAGCTCATAATGCAGTACTTCATCAATAAGGACTAAGATGGTATTATTCAAGATGTACTGAATATGGAGTTTGAACATTAAATATGTGACCAGAAGTTTTACCTGCTCATCTCTACTTTTAGAAATTATCAGCCTTATTTTATTTTTACCATTTTTCAAAAAGTGGATTTCACCAGGTGATTTTAACATTGTGTTTCAATACTGCTTCTTCAGTATGCTAGGTGTGTCATAGTTATTTACTATGATCTAATCATTATTAATCTTGTATATTTTAAAACCAAAGAATTGAGATAGGACTTGACCATAAAGTTATTTAAATTGAGATGTCATACAATCAAAATGTCTTAGAGAATAGTTTCCCAGCCTATGTGTATAAATATCATTTAGGTTACATGAAGAGATTTTAACATAAGTATTCTTGCCTTGATTTGTTAGAAAAGAATTTTACTGCAATGTGCAGTAATTTTTTCCTACCCTTTGTCTTATTAATAGTGAAGTTATCCTATCTAAAACAGTGACATCTGGTGGCTTCACATGAGTGTTGCAAAGTTACTCTAAATTTTTGTTAGCGTGTTTGTTACATGTAATAGTAACATTCATCTGGGGAACTGGTGTACATACACATCACATCTTGACAATTTTAAAATAAATTAGAGCTAGTAGTGAGATAAAGAAAAAAATCAAATTATGCTTAAAGCTATGTGCTGTAGAAAATATGTTAATATTTGCACACACAAGTGATAGTGCATTTCATAACTGTGAAATAAATTCAGCTGTTAAAAGATGAAAAACAAACATAAACATGTCTTGGCCCACCATTAGTGTTTATCATGTTATATGACTGGGAAATTTTCATATTATTATAATTTTATATTTTTGTATCAGATATTCAAAAGTGGATAATTCTGATTTGAAATCAAATAATATATTTGTAAGGAAAAACCCTGTTGTGATCCCTTATTTTACCAGAAATGAGGTAAAAGTAATAAGGAACACAAAGCTCTCACTGTTAAGATATTCTTTAGGCTGCTTTCACAAAGACATTTATACTATGGAGCCATGTTTTTTCTTTCTTTTGCATATACCAACTTGAACTGTTGAATTATGATCCTTTCTGAAGGACTATAACTTCTCTCATACCTACCATTTCCATTTTCCAAAAGGTTTTAAATTATAACTGAAGTCACTCTAACGGCATAAAACATCTTAGGTCACTGTGCAGTTCTGCTTCTAACATGTACAGTGTCAAGAGTGCTAGGAACAAAGTTATACGTTCAATAATTCTTACTGAAACCAGTCATTCTGATTCTTCTTTATTTATCATTGCAGTCTACACTCACAAGTAACCACTATTTTATATGATCTGTTTTCCTTGTAAGGTTAAACGTTCTACCAGTTTTCTTCTTCCATCTTCCAATATTTCCTTGAGGAACTTGCTCCATTGGTTATACATTGCTTTTCCACACTTTTCAATCATTTGCCTGTCATTTGATTTAATTTTTCAGCTTTAAAGCATATCTTATCCAAAGTCAGAAATAAATAAGCTAATGAAATAGGCAATGAGTCAAGCAACCAACAAGAAATAAGAAACTCTTTACTTGATTCTATGGTTGTCTTTATTTTCTTACAGATACCGAATTCTAAAATGTTTCCATTTCTTTGTATAATCTCAATCCCAGCTAATTAAATGCCAATACTTGTTGTAGCTCCCTATAAATTATTTTTAATATTTTTATTTTTAGGCATTACATATGTAAAGATATTTCAAAATGTGCTGTTTGTTTTTGACTTCTCTCCTTTTGTAGTTTGTAACAAGTGCTACATTCAATTTTTTTCCACTGTGAATTTCACACAAGAAAATGCTCCTTTAGACATGTTCTGTTTGTATTATCAGATTTACTTGGTTTTTCGCTTGTAAGATACACTAGTGGACTCAGTGAATTATGAATGTCCTAAATCCATCAGATTTGACACAGAATGCTGATGTCATTTCTTATTAGACATGCACTGTAAGTAGAATGTCCTCCAGATAACCTGGGACAGTGATTTTGATTCGCTTATTAATTTTTCTCAGGCATCATTTACAATTCATTCCCTGTTTACTTTTCCCCAAGCAGACAAAACTACTACCCATGCAAAAATTAAGCTCCTCTCCAATTTTAGCAACAATGCTATTTGGAGGTGGAGAGAATGGAGAGTAGAAATCAAAGGAGATTGAAATTCTCCTTTAATGTGTAATTCTACATTGATTGTTATTCTAACACTCTATTAGTGTGGCACTGGCCAAGACTATGTTCTTATAATTTAAACTTTTTTCCCTGAACTATGCCTTATAATGTTGTTTAGTAGAGTAAGACAGGGTGAGCTTATATTATCTGCTACTCTTGGAGGTTTACCTCTGGCTAATCAATTTTTGATAATGTTTTTCCAAGCCATCTATATCTTTCAGCATTTTAAAAAAGTGAAATAATTTGTAAGCAGATAAAAGCATATCAAATCTTAACAAAAATTATGCAAAACTGACATCTTGATAGTGTTAACTTTAATTTTACTGCAAAAAAAAGTAATCTATGCAGCTTCCCTCTAGCTCAAAGAGTTACCCCCGGATTTATAAAGACTTTTAAATTTTTTAATTTGATTTATCAGATTTGGGTATATTCTCTTGACTTTTATTGATAGAGACAGAATTTAAATAGATGGTTTTCCCGTTGCCAAAATGTCTCCAAGGATACTCTCAGTCCCTTCACTAGCTTTATTTTCTAAATCAATCAGATAAGTGTTGACTTCATAGGTGATGATCTAACGCAAAGGTGTTAGGTTAGCGTGTACAAGGAAGGATTGTTAGCTCCTGCAGCCCCAAAACAACTTTTATTTTATACTACAATATTTATGTTGGTTTTTGTGTTTTCTCCCCTATACACTAGTGATAAGAACAGCAGGAGGAAATATAGGATAGTGACTCTTACACTGTCTCAATTTAATCCTGTTCTGGACTTGGCTTTGTCTCACTTTGTAAAATTTTATGAACTTTTATGTATAGTTCTTATCTATTTTGTCTTAGTGCCATTCATAATTACATTTCTATGTATTGACATGAATGGGTGGCTTTTTAAAAATGTAATATACTGGGCGAAAATGAGAAATATCTAACATCCACTGAATAAACCAAATGACCTGCTAATCTAAAATACTACTTTATAAATCGCTTGAAATACTTTATTTTGAAATTTTATCAAATTACTAAAATCGCGCATTGTAATTGTACATACTTATGTGTGTGCACATATTTGACTACAATTTGTTACACTTAAATCTTAATGTAACATTCATGATTTTTCAATTGATTATACAATGTGAAGTGTAAATTAAATGTACATAGTTATGAGATTTTACAGTTCAGCTTTTACATAATCTAGGTCTAGTATTTATCAGTTTCCTTATTTAAAATTTCAGATCTATATGTTTCTTTTTGTCACTAAACTTCATGCTTTTTCTTGAATACTAAATATTATTTCATTATGATTTTACACTGTAGTATTTTCCAATATACTTTCAAGCATCTTGTTTGCTAACCTGTTGAATTTCTAGAAAGTTTGCTTAAAGCAGAAACTGTTGTTGATGTTTTCTATATTATTATTATTTTTTAACTAATCTCAGTGCCAAGTAATATACCTCAGTGTTTCAAATTACAGATTTGAGTCGATGCAGATTCGAAGGGAAAATTTCGTCTCCTCACCACGCCTGCTATTCTTCTTGTATACGATCTACACTGGATGGGAACATTAGACGTCTCTGTCTTGTTAACTAAATAGAAAATAAAATTAAATAAACAAACAAAAGAAAGAGCCAATGCAGACTCCAAAGTCCTTTCTCCTTGCCAATTTTGACTGTACCACATGTGTGGGTGTCTTGCTCCAGCTGCGGATACATCTGCTAGTGCTTTTTTTGGCATCCTAGCTTTATCCCAGTAGGATTTCTCCAAAATAGCAATCTGTCAGCGCAAATGTTTGCAAGCGCCATTTTCTGGAAGACAAGCTGGTTGGTTTTTTATCCCCCAATAGAGATAACAAACCATTTATGCAAATAAATATTTTTACCGAAATATAAAAATGTGTTATGGAATATTTCAAACTATATAGATAATATTCCAGAAGAGTATAGCAAGCATTCCTTCCAACACATGGTTCTATTTGCATCTTTTTATTGCCATATATCTAGATCAACTAATCATTAAAAGATGACAGACATAGTAGAAGTCTTTATGTTCTCTTATCTAATCTCATTTTTTCTAACATCTCAGTAGTAACTGTAACTATGAAGTCACAATTTATCATTTCCATATCTTTTTGTTAAATAGTTATTTTATGTATTACCGTTTTGTATATAGGCTCCTAATTATACAGCTGTAGTCACAAACCATACTGAACTTTGCAATTTGTGATTTTTTGCTTCATAATTTTCGAGATATTGTATATATACATATATATTTATATATGATTTCAAAAATTCTCTGAAAATGGTCTTTGTTTTCCACATCTTTACTGGAAATTATATTATCAGCTTTTTAAAATATTTGCCAACTCTCTGCATATATATGATGAGAGTTGCAACAATAATTTATTATTCTTGGAGAATCAATAAAGTTGAGAATTTTTCAGCTTGTTAGACTTTTAGATTTCTCATCTGTTACCTCTTCATTAAAAGTGACTTTTTAGCTTTGGAATTCTGTAGACAATCAAAAACCTACAGGAAAAGATTGTTGTGGCTGTCGCCTTCCTTTGTTCCTGACTTTGATGAGATCCTTTTTGAAAGAAACGATTAACATTTTATTTTTTTCAAATATTCTTTATCAAGTTAAAGAAATGCCCTTTAAAATGTATTTTCTGAGTTTCTTTATTCAAGATTGAATTTTGAATATGGTATTTTGAATTGTTTTTTCTTTACTGTGATGATGATTTCATTATCTTATCTTTGACTTTTACAAAGTAGCTTTTATCATTTTTCTGATATTAAATTCTCTAATTAAGTCCACAGTATCTTATATACAGTTTTCCACCACTTGTGTAAGATTGGGCTATATTTTTCTCTGTACCTTTCATCACTAAGGAAGTTGTTTTTCAAAATTTCAGTGTCCTCTTGAAAGACTGGTAGCTCTTTCTGTTTGTTTATTTTTTGAAATAATTAGTATACATTTATAATTATTTCAGAAGTTTATTATTTCTATGGAAGCATTAAAGTATTTGCTTAGTATTTAAATTGCTAGAATTTCACATAAAAACACACACATAGAAAACACTTGATAGAAAGCCCAACATCCATGAACACCACATACAGCCATTGGCAATTCTGAAATATAAGTTGCTGCATAACCAGTATGTAGAAATGAAAAAATAGGATACAATAGAAGCTAGCAGAATGTAAACTAATAAGCAGCCTCAAGTAACCCGTATTCTAATATTCAGTGAAATCGAAGTGTAATTTGCCATCTGGAACTGTTAATTTTGCCCAATTGAAACATGATTTAATATATGGAGCTAACGATTGAGTTCAGAGGCACCAAACATAAACTCATCAGGGATTTCTGTCAGGACAGTATTAGAAACTGGGGAAAACTTTTGTGAGTACAGTCCTAGACAATAGAGTATGTTGAAAGAACAAGAAAATGCACATAATGTAAGGACAATAACAAAGATTGGCAAACCAAAAAAAGTATGATCTATATTTTACAACATTTCACAGAAAACAGCAGCTTTGTTGGGTAAAGATGTCCAAAACCCATCTTAAGCAATGTGCTTTTCGTTATAAGGCTAACAAGAACAATTCTTATGGATTAAAATAGTAAATAAATCTAACAAGCCTACAGAAGAAATAAATATTAAAGTTTACTTAAAATGTCACTGAGATTTTAAAAAGCAATTAAAAATGTATAAGCTACATATCAATAAATCAAATAGCATATTCAGAGGAACCAAACATAGTATAGCAAAGCTGCTGACCTTTAAAGGAAGCTTTAAAAAGAAAATACCTTTGGACTTCTCTGGAAATCATTATGTTTAATGTGTAAAAAAGGAGAAAAGAGAATGATATATGATTGACAATCAGTTAATTTAAAACTCCATAGTTCTAAAATTCACTTAGAAATATCATTGCAAATTCAAGTGGGTACTTTATTTTTAAACTTCCAACTATTGCCTAATAAAATGGCTGAAAATAATGATTAGCCTATAGCAATTAACCTTTTCAGCATCTCGATTTTGACCTTGATTCTCATTCTCGACTAAAGAGAAACAGAAAGAATGTGTTAATCGTGATATACAAAGTGGCACAAATCCATCAATTGAACTGGAAAGTGAAGATATTTATTTGATGAATATCTTTGATATATCCTTTGACTATATAACTAAAAGTGAGTGCTGGATCATATGACAGTTTTCTTTTAGTTTTTGAGAAATAGCCAAAGTATTTTTGTAATGACTATACTACTTCATATTCTTAGCATCAATATAGATTTTTTTTCATAATTGCTGTTTTTAAAGTAGTATGGTGGTGTGCCATTGGGGGTTCAATTACTTTTCTGATGATCAGTGATGCTGAACATTTTTCAAATGTCTGCTACTTGTATGTTTTGTTTTGAGAAATGTCTACATCACATAGGTTTTTTTTTGCCACTTTATGGTTTCTCTCATTTAGGTTATTTTATTGCAATTAGTTGTCTGAGTTCTTTATTTATCCTGGTAATATGTATATACACATTCTGGTAATGTGTATATATTATTAATGAATATATATAGTCACATTTTGCCTCTAGATATGCACTTATCAAAATATTATTTATTAAAGATATGGCTCTTTATTGTATGTTGGAACTTTATTCTATATTGGCAACTTTGTTGAAGATCAATTAATTTGAAGTGATTAAACTTATTTCTGGATTCTCCATTGTTTTCCATTGGTCTTTCATTTCTCTCTAATGCCAGTATCATGATGCTTTTAATACTGTAGCTTTATATAATATTTGGAAATCAAGTTTTTGTGATACTTTCTTTGTTACTTTGTTCATGCCTTTGTTATTTTGGGTCTTATATAGCCCCCATTTTTTTTCTATTTCTGGAATTTGATAGCTGTTACATGGAACCTGACAAGTAATTTAAGGAGTGTACATATTTTACCAATACATATGAACAAAATACGTTTCCATTTGTTTGTGTCCTCAATTGCTTTTATAAGTGTGTGTAGTTTCTATTGTTAGCAGTCTTTTGTCTCTTTAGTTCAATTTACTACTATATGTTTTGTTTGATGTTATTATCAATGCTATTATTTTCTTAATTTTTCTCAGATAATTTGTTCTTACTCTTTAGAAGCATAGCTGATTTTTATATTACTTTTGTATTTGACAACTTCATTGAATTAATTCAAGGTTTACCAGTTCTTTTGAGGAATCATTAATAATGATTATATATACAAAGTGTGATAAAAACTACGGCAAATAATTTAAAAAATTACAGTAAAAGACATATTGCCATTAATCCTCTTCAAAATACTCTCACTAGCTTCAAACATTCATGTATGATTCTTGCAACTTTCTGAAGCATTTCTGGAGTCCTCTTCTTTAAGTGCTTTTAATTGCATTGTGGTTGTTTCAATTTCCTGAATTGATTCAAAATGTTTACCTTTCATGGTCTTTTGAGAAAGACCTAGAATTTACTTGGTACCAGATTCCATGAATAAAGTGAATGTAATTTCTTTGACAGAAACTTCTGTAAACACTGTGAATTAATTCAGGACATTAAGGTATTCAAGACAGTACAACTAAAGACACTCACAAAAGAGGATTTTCAGAATTACTTCACAAAGTGCCAGGAATCATGGGATAAGTATGTTTGAGGTAAGGAGGAGCATTTTGAAAGGCATTAATGACAGTGTGTCTTTTATTATAATAAATATTTTTAGTTTTTATTTACATATGTATTTCGTATATATATATATATATATATATATATATATATATATAACCCTATGTATGATTATATGTCATGTACAAACAAAAAAGCACTTTGTCATCAAATTTAGATGACATATATTTTTCTTACCCAGTTGCTCTGATTGTTACTTTCATTACTACACTAACAATGTCACCAACAACAAGAATCACTCTTTTGTTCCTATTTTAAGGGAAACTTTCAGCATTTCACTGTTGAGTATAATTGTTGCGAGTTTGTCAGAGATGGAATTTACATATATGAAAACATTAAGATACATTCATAATTTGATGTATATTTTGAACATGAAATAATATTCACTTTTGTCATTTCTAAACTATTCAGGCAATGATTATGTGTGTTATTGTTTGTGTCTAAAGAGTCCTGCACTTTTGCTTTATTGGAGGTAGCTAAATGTAGAGTTTGTGATTGGTTCTTGGTTTGTTGCTAGGTTTAAGGGTGCTGTGATTAAGGTTATTGCTGGATCAGTCCACTGACTGGATTGGCGCTGCCCTGATCCCAGCAGTTTGGATACTTACAAGGGGCCAAAGAGGCTTGTCTTCTCTTTTTGCTTTTGCTGCTTTTGCTATCTTCCACTGCCATGAACTGTTACCCCTCTGCCACAGCCCCTGGCTTGGAACCAGCCAGTTGTGGACTAAAGCCTCTATAAACTATGAGCTAAATAAAGCTTTCTTCCCTTAATTTTTGGCTCAGCAATGAGGTATTTTGTCTCAGCAATGAGAAAATTAACTAAGACACTATTATTTTACCAATAATTCTGTTAATGTAATGTTTCTTATTTATTGATTTGTGTATGTTGAACCATCCTTGCAACCCCCACTCCAGGGAGAAATCTAACTTGATTGTGTAGCATAATCTTTTGATGTGGTGGTGAATTTGCTGATATTTCTGTGCTGATGATTTTTTGGCATCTATGCTCATAAGGGATATTTATCTTTTCTTATGATGTCTTTGTCTGGCTTTGCTATCAGTGTAAGTCTAGTTTTATAAATTTTCTTTGAAAGTGTACCCCTCTCTTTAATCTTTTGGAAGATTAAGAATGCACTTATTGCATTTATTCTTTTTAAAACGATTGGTAAAATTGTCTGAGAGAAGCCATCTAAACCAAGTCCTGCCGTCATCTTTGTTGAAAGATATTTTGTTGTGTTTTGTGTGCTTTATCATTAGCATAAGCTACTCCATCCATTAATTGGCCTATTGATATCATTCTTCATGATTCAATCTTGTTAAATTTACATGTCTCCAGATATTCACTGAATTCTTGTAGATTATTTTATATTAGTGTAGAGTTGTTCAGAGTAATTTGGGGGAGGGTGCTGCGAATCGAACTCATGACCTCGCGGTTGCCAGACAGGCATTTGTGCCACTGAGCTAAAGCCCCAGTCTCCATAGTAATTTCTTAAAACCCTGTATTTATTTGGCATTATTGTAAGGTCTCATCTTTCATTTAAAATTTTGAGTTTTCTAGTTTTTCCTTTGGCTCAACAAAAGGTTTTTTTAAAAAAATTCTGTTTAACCTGTTGAAAACCTGCTCTTAATTTAATTGATGTTGCCTATTGATTTTCAAAGTGCCTGTTTGATTGCTGTTCTGATCTTTATTATTTTCTTAATCTTACTGAATTTAGACTTAAGATTTCTATTTTTTTTTTCTGGTTCCTTGAAGTGTAAATAGTAGTGTTCTCAGGTCTTTCATTGTCAGTAATGTAGGCATTTATAAAGTTTATTTTTACTTGTCTCAAGATAATTTTTCTTTTTTGGGGGATGTGGTTCCAGGAATTGAACTGAATGCCTCATGATATGAATTTATCAAGAACTGTATTCTTGATACTATCCACCATCCCCCAAAATATTTTTGAATATTTTCTTCTAAAACATTAAATGTTCTGGAATGTAAAGTTTAACCCCACCATTTTTTAAAATATTTTTCATCTGCATTAGATTTTGAATTTAATATTATTGTGATCAAAAAGTTATTTAATATGGCTTAGGCTTCAATTTGTTCAGAATTATTTTATGTCATAACATGTTTTATCTAGGAGACTGTATTATGTGGGTTCAAAAAGTATACATATTCTTCTGTTGGATAGACTGTATATATGTGTATGTATGCATCAATTACAAAAATGTCTTTTATGTTCATGTAGCCCGGAGTTTTAGGTTTTCTGTTTTCTCATTGATTGTGTGTTGGGAGGACTTTTTGTTGTTGAAAGTGTTGTATTGAAGCTACTGCTAATCATTCACTACTATTTTTCACTTTAATTCTATTTATATTTACTTTATATATTTATGCATCACAGTATTGTGCTCCTATAAATTTGTAATTGTTGTTTCTTTTTGATTAATTGACCATTTTATCATTTTATAGTGACATCTTTGCTTTTTGCACAAGTTTTGATGGCAAATCTATGAGTTTTGTCTTTACAGATGCATCTAATATCTTTTAGTTCTCATTTACAGTGTTATATTTTCAAACTCTTCTCTTTCAACCTCTGTGTCTGGTTCAAGATGAAATACTTATAGGCAGCAGTTACTAGTGTCTTGTTTTTTAATCAATTCAGTCATTTTTGTGTCTCTTCATTGCAGAATGCAGTCAATTTACATTTATAATACGATTGACAGTCATATAATCACTGTTGACATCTTGTTGTTTTCTGATTTCTGTTCCTTGCCTTCTCCCTGTTGTCCTTAGTGACTTTATGATTTTGTCTTTTTAGTGGTACACTTTGATTTGTTTGTCTACCTTTTTGTGTGTATTACAAGTTTTCTTTCCTTTTGTTTTTTTTTTTGTTGTTGTTGTTACAACAAGACTTGCAGAAAACATTTTAAGCTATTTAAAGTATTTTAATCTATCAAGTAGATCTGCTGCTTGGAATCATGGGAGTGGGCCTGGCATCTGGCTCTCAAGGTTAAGTATGGATCTGAGCATGCTGGGACAGATGTGCTCTGAGTATGCATGCATCAGCCTTGTAGCATGGATCTGCAGGACTGGACTTGGTACCCGACTCTGCTGAACTTTTATTTTATTATTTGACCAGAGGGGCAATAAGCTGTGTGAACCAGTTTTCTAGTTACCTGCAATTTCTATTTCTTATTTCTATCGTTGATTTTTTTCTTCCATATACATAACATTGCTTCTTTGAAAACAAATTTTTCTTTTATTACAGAATGAAAATCTTGTATGTTATGTTGTTGAGTATTTGAATGTTTCTGTAATATTTTCAACTAGTGATGAAATTTCTTTTGTCTTTTCTCTTTTTCTGTACCAGACTGCTAAATTTCTTGTAGAACCACATTTCTTTTTAGTTGCTGCACTATACTATATATTAAACTTTGCTAAGGTGGGTCTAAAATAGTCTGTACTCTTGGGTTATTACAGGCCTGCATCATGTGTGTAGTTTTTGTCTTTGATTCTCTGCAGACAATTCCTGGCATCTGTAGTTTTCCAATAGGTTTACCTGAAATTTGGCTGTCACACGGTTTGCTTGCTACATGGTAGATATCATTCTAAAATGATCTCAGAATATTACAGAGCCCTGGCATATCAATAGCTTCTTCAGTGGGTCAAAGAAACAGTGAACTAGATTTTGCTATGATAGGGTTTTAAATATGTAACTGATAATCTCTATTTGAGTTTACCACTTTGAGGTTGTCCAGGTAGGTGGACATGAATACATTAGGTTTTTGAAAGCAGAGAGGCTCAGCCCAGGGATATGTTTCAGTGTCACTGCACCCAGCTGGCAAGTGTGAGATGGTGAGTTTGATTCCCAGTACCAAATAAATAAATAAATAAAAGCAGAAAGCATGTCCTGCTCTCTGCATAAATGCATATTTTGTAGGGTTTCAAATAATACTGATGAAATTAATGTTAAAGGGAACCATATTGTAAAGAACATGGGTATCCTCTAAGAGGGCCCTTCATTTAAACAGAAAAAGAAAGCAAAGCTTCTGTTCTGTAATCATAAAAATTTACTTCTCTCAACAAAGAACTTGTAAGAAGGCCCTGCCTGAAGACAAAAATCCAGATCCATAACTTTCCTTTTTATTTCTACCTTCAGACTCTAAACAGAGAGTGTAATTTTATCTTAGATAAAATTATTTTTTTCTAGTTTTACTTGAATCATAGAAATCATGAGACTGTTTATTATGTTTGCTAGATTTAATGTAAAGTATTGAAAAATAAGGGAGTAACAAAAAATTGTTCCGTGCTGGACCTTGAGTACTTTCACCCTGTGTATTAGAGTTTGATATTTAGCCAAAGACTCAAAGGGACTCAAGAAGATTAATGGGGTGCTCTTCCGTACAGTTTGGTTATTACGCACTGCACATCCAGGCTGCTTTAGCCATTACAAACTCTGATTTCTAATTTTTCAGCCCACCAACAGTGACTTTGCCAGGTTAGATGCTTCCTTCTTATGTTGAATCAATAAGCGCTTTCAAAGGAAGCTACTAGAGTGACAATTACTTTTTTCTTTCAGATATCTCACCGGTATGTTCAATATTTGAAAATATTGAAAAGTCATATAAGGTATATTAAAATCCTAAATTTAAGTAAACACAGATTCGCGTGAACTGGGTTATCCCAAACTTGAGTTGATTCAGGACTATTCTTAGAAAATGGGAGAGGAAGACCTAGCACAGTGCAAATATGGAGGTAAAGCAAAGCAAAGATTTGAAGTGGTATGTTAATTTAGTTTGCTTTATCCTCAGAAAATGTCTTTAGTTATAAGTTAGTTGGCAGTTTCTAATTGGTTGCCCTTCGGCTTCATTTTTCATTAATTAATGTATTTATAAATAATAGCTCAAGACTATTTTTGCTTATCTTTGCAAATAAAGATTCAAGTCAGTTATGAGACTTCAGTGGCCTTTTCCCTTGGAACAACTCATCAGTCCTTATCTCAGCTTTAATTTTGCAGAAGTTAATGATTCAAACATTTTTTCAAATCTGTAATTGTTTATAGAAGGACAGTTAATCTAAAAGCCATTTTCACCATCTTATCACAAATTCGAATAAGAGTTCACCATTTTTCAACAATAAATAACTGTTTTTAGAGCTGTTTCCTTTGTAAAAGCCTCACATAGAAAAATTAATATTTTTTTGAATGTTATGTTTTAGCTGTTTTGCTTTCACTGGTTTTGAAATACTGGATTATACTCACTGTAGTGATTACATTAAAATCTTAAAGACATCTACTGATTAGTGCTTTTCTTTAAGAAAATCCAGCACTTGTGCCTCACTTATCCATAATACAATAATCAATTATAATTTAAAATTTCTAATCTTATTGTTTATATATTTAATCTTTCTTTTATTCTAAAATAAAGAAGAATTTATAAAAATTAAATTCTTAAGACATGTGTTGTTATTGTGCATCAATTTCTGTTCTTCAAAGAACAGTTTATCTCAGTCCTTCCCTCAGGTCTTTTACATTCTTCAATAGGTATTTTTAAGACAGGTTCTGTGGGTGGTCACATCTCCTGTTATTCTGTGTGTCTGCAGCTGAAAAGCATTTTTATTGTGCTCACTTTTGAAAAATATTATCCTTGGATATAAAATTATATGTTACAGTTATTTTCTTTCGGTGCTCTGACGAGATTACTCTGCTCAGTTTTGGCATGTATTGTCGCACACAAAGCACCCACTGTCAGTGGGTCGCTTCTTTATTGTTAAATTGTCTTTTTTGCTTAATGTAAAACACTTTATCTCATTTGTAATGTAAACTATTTTTATTGTCTGCACTTTGGGTATAACTTTATTCATTTATTTTATTTATTATTTAAAATGCACAAATAAAGATTCATCCTCTTCTGTTTTGGAAAAATTATATATATTTTTTCAAATATATTGTCTCCTTTTTTTTTTTCACTTTTCAATGAATGTTGACAACTTTCAGTGTATTCTCCATGGCTTTTTTCCTATCCTTTTTTATTAGTATATGTTTGCCATGCACAATAAACATATACTTAGTGGGAGGTGGTGCTTGTGTATAGCACATCTTGAATCATTTCACATCCACTAACTCTCACCTCCTTCTTGTCTCACCCCTATTCTGATCCTTTTTCCATATCTATTAGGATTTTTTTCAATTTGTATATCTTGATTGTGGCTGAGTTCCTTTTATCATGTTTAATTTTTCACTTTGCTTCATGATTGTAACTAGGCTAGATATTTACAAAGTGTTTTTCTTGAAAAATATTTTTACTATGAATGAAATATATCTTATATTTAGCATAATTTGAACACTTTTTCATATTAGTGTGGCCTCACACATTTATTCTACAATAAAATGCAATTTGGTTATATATATATATATATATATATATATATATATATATATATATATATTGAAAATATATAGGTCTCAAAAATATTTTCTGCAGTATTACATTCATATAATTTCTTTTTCTTTTGTTTCTTTTTTTTTTTTCAGTACTGAGGATCAAATCCATGCATGACCTTGTGCTTGCCAGGCAGGCGCTTATGCCACTGAGCTAAATCCTAGGCCCCACATGCATATAATTTCATCTGATATAAGGTAAAATGCTTTGTGATTTTGTTTAAAATTTTCCTGATACTAAATTCTTTCTTTTGACTTGATATATTGATTTTCATATTTATTTAAAAGAGATGAGACGGTTTTGTTTGTTTGTTGCTTTTTGTTCTTTGGTAGATTTTTCTTCTCTTAAATTCAAAATCTAATGTTCTGTGTTTTTTAATTCTTGGCCTTGTATTATTATGGGCAATACAGCAAATCTAGTGAAATGAATATGGAAAATCGCTCTATCTACCATTGCTCAGTTGAATGTGAAATTATTCTAGTGGCATTTGGTAGTAGTATTTTTCAGGTTCCATTGTTTAGCACAGGAAGACCAGATTTAGTCTTTTCCTTACAATCTATGACTATGATTCTAATACTCCATCTCAGAAGGGATATTCTCAGATCCATCTTTTCTAGAGAAACAAAATCCCTGAACAGTGCCATAAATTTTTACAACCAAAGGGTTTGGCAAGTCCTTGAATTTTTTGACACCTTTGACATGTGGTAGGTATTTGATCTTTGATTTATCTATTTTTATATTATAACTAGCATTTGAAGCACAAATTCTTTTTATCATCAAAGACTTTAACTTTAGGAATAAAATTATCATTAAATAATGTTGATGGAGTTGGCATTTTGTATTTGTATCAAAACATGAAAACTATTCATTACTTCTTTAATGTTAGGTTTCTGTTAAAATCATCATAGTTTAAAAAAATATCACTCTCATTTTATTCAAAGGAGCTAGTTTTCTAAGGAAGTAGACTTACTTAATGCATCTAATTCTCAGTCAATTGGACTGACTGTACCCACTGGTTCTGCTCTCCTCAGCAGAAATTTTATGCTCCTGGTATCTCCAAATACTTGAGGAGTCCACTGCACCTTCAGCTTCACTATACAGCTTCATCTATCACACTCTTTGCAGGGACTGTGGCTCTGTATACATTGTTGCCTGGCCTCCCAAACCTGCTGAAATAGGTGTGGAATCCTATGACAACGTAACTCTCATTTTGCGCCATATAAATGACGTCAGAAGTGGCTTGGGCCCATCCGATCACACTTGCAGCCGCTTCCAAATGGTTGGATGTGTGAGTATAGTGAAACAAGACAGTTTGTGAGAAGGCTTTCCCAGGAAATGTTGCTTCAAATGGAAGTTTATAGTTTTGTACCCCTTCATCTGTGATGGGCGGAATCTTATTGATTCCTTAGATGACTTCAAGTATCTTTCCCATTGTCCTGATGCAAAGTGTTTGGCTTCTTTTTAATGGTAATATGTTACTATTTTCAGAAATCAAGCTCTCCTTTGCCTGAACTATGCTGGCATGTCTTTCTGGTCAAACTACACGTTTCCAAACATTTAGTTCTGACTTTTTTCCCTCTTAATTCTCACTGTAGATCTGTCTAAAATCATCAAGCAGTACACAGGCTGCAAGTTACCTTGAAATTTCTGCTTCCAGTTAAATTAGGCAACTACCTTTAGCCTCCATCTTTCACCAGGTCTTGGGATATATGTAAAGTATAGACACATTCTTGTCAAAATGAAACATACAGTCTCTAGTCCAGATTCTAATAGAGTTCTTTTTGCATCAGAAAGCTCACGAGCCTAACAGTTATTGTCTGCATTTCTTTCAGTACTATGGTCTTTTGAATTTCAATCAGAATCACCCATCAAGCTGTGTTCACAGGAACCTAGGATTTTCTAGCCCCATTTTCCAAACATTACTAAATTCTTTTTCAAATATATCTAAGGATTTCTAAACCGTGTGATCAGGCCCAATCACAGAAATAAATATACTTCTGTAGTACGAATATCTGCAATAGCCGTTTTCTGTCACTGAGACACAATACCTGACCACTTCAGTTAGAAGCAGAGCACTTGGTTTTGGCTCATGCTTTTCAGCGGCTTCAGTCCACAGTAGTTTGACATCAAGGCAGCAATGACATGGTAGAAGGAACTGGCAAAGAATATATGCAAACCCTATTGTCACTAGAAATAAAAGAGAGAAAGAGGAGCTAAGAACAAGAATTCACCCTGCAAGGTCAGGCCACTGGTAACTTGCTTATTCTGAACTTTTCCTATCTCTGACCACATAAGATAATTGGTGGCTATTTTAGACATAATCATAAAAAGGTAAAACTTCCACGGTGCCACCTTGCTAATTCACTGTCTTGGAAAAATTACCAAATAACGAAAGAATGTTGATAGCAGCAATAAAAATAAATAAACAAGATGCAAAAGTAATATTAGAGCCATGATTTCTGGATTCATACACTGCCTCTCTCTTTTGTGACTAATCTGTTGAAACATGTATATAAAATGTACACTTTTCTTAATAAATTTTTCATTGGTTTTTACAAAATGGTCAATTTTTCTAAAACACTGTCTAGGCTTATTTGAGTGATATGGCGAGTTTGATTCCAGAGTACCAAAATAATCTGAGTATGCAATAAGATGAGATATCAAGCTTAGTTTCCCTGTGCACAAAATTCAAGTCTATACTCCGTGATTATCTATTCAGTACACACTAATATTATGTATAAAAATGTACACATCTTAATTTTAAATTATTTTGTTGCTAAAAATCTGAGCTTTTGGGGATATATAAATATTCTTTTTCTGGTGTGATATATTTCCGTGACGTTGAAGGCTGGTGTATATAATCAGTGTGGTGGTTTCAGGCAATTAACATGGCTGTGGTAGGTTCTTTCAAAAAAGGAAATCATAAAGCTTGATAAACTGATTGTTCCTTTTACAAAAGCTATCTCTGTATTATGCAAAACTCTTTGATATATATAGATATATATATATAGATAGATTTTTTGGTACTGGGGATCGAACTCATGACTGTGCACTTGCAAGGCAGGCACGTATGCTGCTGAGCTAAATCCCCTGACTCTGTTTGATAATATTTTATCTGCATTACAATTTGTTTTAAATTTGGAGTCAACTCTCTTCAACCATGTTAAAATCTTTTCATCCAAGTTACGTCGTATTCCAAATGTATAAGCTGTAACTCCCCATGTGTTAAGGTTTTATTAGTATGATTGGAGTAATTCAATCACATCTTCAAGCTCCGTTTCTATTTCTCTTGCCATTTCTGTAAATCTAATGTTAGTTCCTCCACTGAAAATTTTCCCTCTCAAGGTCATTTGTCATGATTGGAATTAACTTCTTTCAAATTTCTGTTAGTGTAAATATTTTCCTCCATTCTCAATGAATACAGAATATTCTGAATAAAATCTAGAATGATGAATATTTTCTAAGGGCTTTGAAATTTACTTTTCCTACATGGATTAAAAAAATCATAAACTATGGCATCTATAGACTAATACATTTCTTAAATAATAAAATTTAAAAGTCAAAATTACTCTTTAGCAATTTGAATATAAAACAAATATTGTACTAAGAAGTGAAAACTCAACATTACTTCATCAAGTTGTTCTTGGGTAACCAGATGCATTATTATTGAACTGTAATATTTTGAAAGGATTAGTATTGTTCTAAATAGTAGGTCTCCAAAAGAGCTTTTCATAACCATGAACCATATTGTCAAAAAATGTGATGGCTTCCAACCTTTGTTTTCCTATTATGTTGTTCCACAGGTAAAAGAGACTGAATAGAATTATTAAGAGCCCTAGGATTTTTGGAAGGATAAATGAATATTTGCTTTAATTTGTTCACTTTCTCCATTAATACCTAACAAAAGAATGACATCTTCTTGGAAGTTTTGAAGCCAGCCATCTGCTTTCCTTTAGGAAGGAATGCCTCAACTTCCACATCTTTTCAAAATAAAAGTATTCCCTCTACGCTGAAAATTCGGTTTTGAGTGTGAGTACATTCATCATTAGAGTTGACAGATAGCTGGACAATATGCTGCAACTTCTATGTCACCCATTGCTACTTTGCTTTATGTTTTCATGTTATGCATGTGTGATCTTTTTCGAATCCCATGAACCTCTCTGTTAGTTTCAAACTCATTTCTTCCAACTTCTTCATTTTTCTAAACCCTCACAGAATTAAAGAGAGTTACAACCTTCCTGTGAATTAGCCCTTTTTAAAAGGGAGTGTGATCTTGGTTTCACGTTCTATGTGGACCACTAAAACTATCTGTATCAATGATTGTTTTATTTTCTTATAATTTATGTGTCCACTTTTAATTTCCTACAAGAAATTTTTCTTAGCATTCTCAACATAGCTAACTAGGAAAGAGGGTGATTTTTGGCTTATGTTAGCATTTGATATGTCTTTGTCACTAAGGTTGATCTCTTTTAGTGTGATAGGACTCCTCATGCAATCAGTCCCAGCATACAAAAAGCTGCTTCCTGAGAGAAAGGTTTCAGTGTCCTGTCTCCCTACATAAAGATCCTGCAGCTTTTCTGGAGGCTTGTGGCCAGGATTCGGAGATGGTGCATTTCCAATTCCTTTGTTGCTGGAGTCCAAACTTCAGAGTACCAGAAAAGCTACCTTGAGTCACATCAGCAGATTGTTGGTTGGCCCTTCCTAATGTGCCAAGATCAGAGTTCTAGATGCAAAACAAACCCAGAGGCACAAGAATCTATCCAGGAAGTGCTGCCTGCCAGATTTGGTAAGACCAGTTTCAATTTGGTTTGCCTGTTTTAAAGAGAAAGAAGGGGAGACTGATCTCAAAGTTGCATGAATAAATTTATTGAACTACAATAATAAAACTGCAACTCTCAAGAACTGTGTGTCAGACTGGAATAGAGAGCTGCCCAAGAAATTCCACAAGAAAAAAAAAAATACACACAGTGCTCCTACACACTGGGGATGAGTTGGGGTCATTGTGTGTTTGTGTGTGAACAAGATGGGAAATGGGAATTCCTTGAACACAGTGCTGAAGCAAAGTGTTGAGTCCTCATCTGCAGCTGCATGGTGACCTTTAGGGTAAGGGCAGCAAGAGGCCCCCAGGAACTCTCCAAATGCTAGGAGGAGCCTGAAATATCTCCGCAAGGAGAGAGGCTAAAGACAGACAAAGCGAGTGTGTGACAGTTCCAACATAAACCCTTCCCCTTCCCTCCTCCCTCTCTTACACATTAAACTTGTCTGTTAGGTGGAGGGAATGAGTGGAAAGCAGAGTAAACCAATTCCCATGCAATGTATGTTAAAGGGTTTTAAAAAAGGGATATTCAGTTGACTGTTTTTAAGCTGACTCCCAGAAAACCTCAGACTTTTGGTGAAATTACTTGGTCATGCTTTGGGATGAGATGTCCTCCTGAGGGCTCAACTTGATAAGGAGATAATTAGCCAAGTATTAAGAGTTGTTACAGAGGACTAAGGCCAATCCAAAGATCAATATACTTAAATTGAATGTTGGTAAGATCTTTCCAAGTGTGCTAGAGATATATCCTCAGGCTTTGGAAGCTGAAGGCAAGATATCTTGGTGGGTCAGAGATTGACCCTTGGGCTTTTGGTATAAACACAATGCAAACTAAGTGTGCTTCCAATTTAGGATAAGTTGAGGAATCATGGGACTCTCTGATAATCCCCTTGGACTAATGATAAGGACTTTGGGTGACAACTCATGGATGAAAAACACAACAAAACCTAACATGATAAAGTATTGTTCCATTTGGCCACAAATCACCATCCTCACCCCTCCTATCTTTTGTGTAAAGTTAAGATTGGATGAAGACTGCATATTCTAACTGTTGATTTGATTTGATAATAATGAAAGACTGGGGTCTCAGGAGGAGATAGATTACACTGTGATCAGGGGAAATAGATCATACCCTGTGTCGGTGACAGGGAGTAGTGGTCCTCTTTCCCCTAAAAACTTGGAGACAAGAAAAGAGAGCATTCACCTCTGTTCCTCTCCACTACATGGGATCCTCTGGAATTTCTACACCCAGCCCATAACCCACAACATCCCGGAACCAATGGCTCCATCTTGACTGGACCTGGCACCAACTGAGGTGAGTCCAGTTTCTGGTGCCATGTTACAACTTAATAAGGGATAAAAGATTGCCCTTTTCCTTGACTCTCAATAAAATTGGAAAGCCACAAATCCCTGCACCCTAGTTGTTTTTTTTTTATTATTATCAGAATCAACCATAAAATATTCATGCTGCAGCATTGGTGCCAGCCCAGAGTCACAAGAAGAACCTCTTCTTACAAATCTTGGCTAATTGCTAAATTAAATTTCCTATTTAAATTGGTATTTTTATTTAATTAATATGCTTCAAATCCATTTTTCATGGATTGTAAATTCCTAAACTATAATTACCAGGTTAATTTTCTCTTTTTTTTTTTTTTTGTTTTCTGTGAGTGTTAAAATAAGAGGTACTAATTCAGGTTACTTAAAAGTAATTGACAGAAGTCCAATTTAAAAATCTAACAATCTGAGACCAAAGAAGAAAAACATGAATGCATAACCCAAATTGTAAAAACATAATTTTAAAATCAAAAGCTGGGCTAAACATAAAGAGGAGACAACTCAGCCCCTTTTAACTGTTTTTCTGCTTTTTTACCATTGAGGTAGTGAGCTGAACAGTGGACGAGCTTAGTACTTCCCACCTTGGGAGAGGTAGGGTAGGTGCAAGGCTCTGCTTTCCCCGACATGGGAATCTATGCTTAGAAGTTGATTGTTTTCTCCAAAGATAAAGTAGAAAATAAAAAGACAAAACCTCAAGGCTGACTTTAAGCTATACTAGGCAGTTTTTCCCTTCCTCTTTCTGACATTATTAATTTATTATAAGAAATGTCTTTGCTAATTGGTCACTCCAAAAAGTTCTGACTTGCCAATTTATAATGAATTTACAACAGATTATTATAGCTATAGCTCAACTCGGCCAATAGTGCTAAGAGTTCACTCTGATCTAAAAGTAATTGTTTGTGTGGTTGTGTCTTTTGTTCACTGGTTTAAGGCACTTCAAAGCAATTTTATTTTTCTCTGGAATGTTTGACCTGTCACATTAATATAAGTCATCTAGGATTTTGGAAATATTTAAGCCCACTTAAAAGGTTATAGGATGAGTGTTAAGAGATTTCAAAGTTATATGTGACTTACTAATAGAAGCTTTAGAGTCTAAGAATGTACATATGATTTACACTGTGTATTTTTCAATACGTAAACCTTAAATTATGTATTCTATTTAGTTTTCCTTTCAGCTAAGAAGGCACATAATATTAGCTAAAATTATTGTGGTTCAGGTATCTTAACAATACATTAATTTAAATCAGTTAATAAGAATAAAGATATTTTAAACATAAGTAAGGTTTCCATCCAAATAGTAGGTAACCTAGAAGACCAAGATAATGTCCAAAATTAATTTCATAAATACAATGGCTATTATTGTCTGTGCACAATAATTTAAGAGTCTTTCCTTGGTCAAAGATATTTTTTAGAATTATTTAAAAGGTTTACTATTACGATGCTTTAGATGTAAAGCTCTTGTTAAGGTAAATAAGTGGAAAATCCTTGCATGTGGGGAACTGCTGGAAAAAAAAAACAAAAAAACTCCTCTTTGTGTTTGAAAGAGCAGCTTCCTAGAATAAAATATGTTCAGTTACTCCACTGATGAGTGGCTTGTCTAGCTTTCCCAGGGTTTTATGGGGCCACAAACAAAAGTTATTAAATAGATTATTATGATATATTTAAGCTAGTTAAAAGCAAAAGATTAATCTCTCTGTACCCCAAACAATAAGGTTTTCTGATTCATAAACTCTTGGTTAAATGTACATCTATTGGTTTTTATTAAACAAACATCTTGGTATTGTATTGAGACACAGTTGTATTGGATAATAAGTTTATATGTGGTCATTCACACTGTTTCCTAAATTTATGAGTTCTAAAGATGCCCTTTGATTCTTGTCAATATAGAATTGACAAGAATTCCATATAAACCTATTTCAGAAAGTCTAAATTTGTTTTAAGAGTAAAGTCTAAGTAAGTACTTGTAAAGATTTCTATATAGTTGTTGTGATACTAATTATTGCTAACCACATGGTATATTAAATAACTTTATACTTTTCTCCAAAATGTATAGGTCTTTTTAAGATGAAGACTTGAGAAAGACACTTTACTATACTGAAAACCCTCCAATTACAGTTGTTCATGGTGAGAGACTTTTTCAGGTTTATGTTTATATGATTGTTACATATTTGTGTTATGCTAATTTGATGTGCCTACACCTTACACAGTTGTTACAATGCCATTATAATGATTAAAGATTAGATATTAATAACTTTAATAACCTGCAATATATATCTATGAAACAAGCAGGAAAATTCTACTTAAATACCACTCGTAATAAAAGTGGCTAAAAAATAACAAATCCACCAAAAGCTATTGTATGTCATTGGATATCTTGTAATTACATAGACAATTAACTAAAGAGTCATTTTATATTAAGATGAAAATTTAAACTTTTTTATAAATAAAAACATACTGGTACTAATGCAATGATGTCTTCACTATTGCTGTGATGTTTGCTATGTTGTACTTGATATCAAACTGTTTGTGTAAAACTTTGTAACTGTCATCTGATAATATTTGATGAGAATTCAACTTCTAAGACAACTATGATAGGTAAGAAGTAACAGTTTCCTATTGATATATATTTCAAGCTCACCAGCTTGCATATATGAATCTGAAAAGGTAACTGAACTAAGAGGACAACTAATATTTGGCCCTGGCCCACCAAGTTCCATAGGAAAAGTTAAGTGAGTCCCTGAGTAGGTAGATTGTTAGACCTCAAAGAACATAAATAAACCAAGGTACAGTGTACTAACAGTAGGGTCAATAAAGAAAGAAATGCCTTCTACACCTCCATAGGAAGTTACATGGTCAAGCAAGACTATAATCCATCCTGGCACCTAACAATAATACAAGAGTAGAGGGTCTTTGCATGTGGTCTACCAATAACCGCTGGGAAGCATTAACTCCCCCTAATATTTGCAAAAAATAAGATTAACTTTGATTAACAGCAGTCTTGCTTTAACTTGGTCTTAAACACCAAGCAGAAAAGTATAATTAAAGATATAAAAGTTATAGTGATAAAGACTGGACAGAAAGAGGGGCCTCCAATTGCTGACCATTGCTGGCGGTTTCCAGTCACACTGTGAGACAGGTAGAAGAGCCAGCTGGTTATAATTGTCCTTTCCATTCTATTGTTCATATTTTGTTTATGTGAGCCATAAAATTTATTTGTGCCCAGAGGCTGCCTTTACCAAACTATTTCCCCATTTTATCCAGCTAAGTTGCTCCTAGATGAAGGAACCCAACAGAGAAAACAAATTTCTGGTTGAGAAACAAATTTCTGTTTAAAATTTTCTGTTTAAGAAAGTTTAGGAAAACCCATCTGAAGATATGAGAGGGGACAATTTTGAAAAACTGCAGCCTTGTCTTTTCATCAGAAGGTATAAACAGGAATGCCTCCATCTTTTTTTTTAAACGTTTTATTTTATTGGTACATTTTATATGTACATATTGATGGCATTCACCATTGGGAGCTGTACATGATCTATCTTGCTGCTGCTTCTTTTTTTTTTCACATTTCCCAATGCTCCCTTAACCCCCTTCCACTCTTTATTTACCAAAGCTTTGTTTATATTTTCCTTCTATTGTTTTTTTTGTCCCTTTATTTCTTTCCCACATCCTCCTCCATTGCTCCCCTTCTCATGTGAACATTTTGCTCATTTCTCAATATGTATTATGTATTTTGCTCCATATTTATACTTCCAGTTTTTCACACCAGAGAAATCATGAAATATTTGAACATGAATATCTGACACATATGCTAGAAACCATGATCACACTTCTATAAAAATAGAGCAAACTTCTGTTTGACTACTTGAGATGGGGCCTAGATCACCTGATTTAACTGAAGAGCTAATGCCTTATTTCCTCTGTTTTACAGGTCTTCCCACTGACTGCCTCTGTGCCTGTCATGACTATACTTTCAGATGATTGAATGTAGAAATTCTCAAGCCCTATAATCATGTAAGTCAATTCTTCTAATATTATACACGTGTATAAAAGCGTATATGTATTTGTGTTACTGGTGTACACAGAGGCATTATGTCTCTAAATACATATTCATAATCTGTTACATATATGTATTTATAATCTATAATCTCTTTTTAATAGAGAAACCCGATAATATATTATCTCAATATTTAAGTCATATTTATTACAAGAAAATTTTACTACACAAGGAATGTGATCAAAAATGTATCTTCAACCTCTGAATAACACTGATATAATTTGTAGAGCTGCAATAATATTACATAAAAACTTTAATTTTACTTTTAATAGTTCATCTGTGATTTTGTGTTAGTACAAAATTTGCATGATTTAAATTTTAATAACAGCTAAATATTTGTTTGTGAAAATATATATTTCTTAATCATCCACTAGTTTAACAAAAGATGTATATTGTCTAATTTTTAATAATTTGTACTTCATTAAGTATATTAAAAGTTATTTCATGTCGCACTGTTATAAAATCAACCCAGCTGTTATTGGCAGTACTGTTTTTAAAATCACATAACATGGGACAGTATATGTCACTGTTACAATCATTTGGAAAATTAGAAGCTTTCCCTTCCAAAAATTTTTCTCCCATCATTGTAATGTATATGTTCTATTTTCTTTTCTTTGGAGTAATCCATTAGTACATGTGGTCTCCTCTATTTATATAGATGATTTTCACATAGTTTCATTTCTGCATTTTCAGTTTCTAATGTAACATGATTTTTGAAATTCCATTTTTAGCTTCATTGTAGACTTGTTTCATATCTTTTTCTCCATTTTCTTTTGCTGTATAGTATAATTTCAAACATGTATATTTTAATAAACATTAGCTTTATAACGCTTTTAGATTTATTGAAAAATTATGAAGGTAGCCTAGAGAATTGTCATGTACTATCCATCCAGTTTTCCCTATTATTAATACCTTATATTAATATGAAACCTGTGGTATAATCAGTGAAGTAATATTGATGATTCTTTAATAACAACATGGTTTATTTTAATCAAATTTCCTCATTTTTGATATTTTCCTTTTTTGTCATTATTTAATCAAGGAAGAATGTCATAATATATTTAGTCATTATGTTGCTTTAGGTCTCCAAAGTGTCTGAGTTTCTCAGACTTCCCTAACTACTGATACTTGACAACTAGGAGGCTTATTAGTCAGACTTTTTTTTTTTTTTGGTACCAGGTATCGAACTCACGACCTCACACTTGCCAGGCAGGCGCTTATGCCACTGACTAGCTAAATCCCCAGCTAGTCAGACATTTGAAATTGGAATAAATTGATGTTTACTTTGTAATTCGACATGGGTTGTGTGTGTTTTGTGTGTGTGTGGTAACTCCACAGATCTAAATTTTCCTTTTTGTCATATCGTATCAAGGTCATGCTATTGTATGACTTAACATTGATGATATTACCTTGATTATGTACCTTGATTATTTAGCATTGTTCAGATTTCTCCACTGTAAAGTTATTCTGTTTTTTCTTTTTTAAAATATTTGGAGGAAAATTTTCCTTCTGAAGGACAGAAGGAAGTTGTGATACACTGGTTTAAGATTGCAATGTCTAGATAAATTGAATAGAATTCCTAATTCTGGACAATTTGTGTATTCTTCTGAATGTTCTAATTTTTAAAACTATTTCTTTAAGTTGGGGTAGCTTTATGTACTTGAATACATGTGTATTTTATATGAACATCCTATTTCCTTGCAATTTTGCTTTTCTCTCATCGATATATGGGATTCTTTTCCATATCATTATGTAGATTTTTCTTTCATTTCATTGGCTACATGTTTTTCAACACCATGTTTTATTGTTTATCACATGCACATTTTTGCCAACTTAGGAGTTCAGAAATACTGATGTCTTAAAAATTAATGGCATCATATTTTTATCATACATCTATGGTATGCATATAACATTTGTGACCACTATATATATATATATATATATATATATATATATATATATATATATGCATGTGTGTGCATACATATATATACACACATACATACATATATGTATATATAAAATATTTGAATAGTGAAAATTGTTCATGATTTCACTACCTCAATTGAATTTGTCCAGAATAGTTACTGCCTATTTCAAGTTTGATATAGATTTGTTAGTAACAGATGCTACTTGCCTAGCATTTACAAGAGCCTAGGCTTGATCCCAAGCAATGCAAAATAAATAAATATACAGACAAATGAGAGAGAAGTACAGTATAAATCAAAGAGAGAAATTAGAAGTAAGGGTATGCAAATTGTCATGTAGGGATGGATTTTTAGTGAAACTGTAGAGATCCTGGGAGCTGACAAATGGTAGGTTACAGCACAAACAAAATTGTGAAGAGAACAGAGGAACTGCAGGAGAAAATGAAAATATTCTCTCATGGGGAGCTTTGGCCTGAGAAATCCATTATTTAAATTCCAATGGAAAGCACATGCAAAGGGTATGTCAATGTGTAAAACTATGATAGGGAAAAGCCAACTGATAGCAGCATCAGCTTTAATTTACCTATTGAAATTAACCTGTAGAATGGCTGAGATTCAATTTTGATTTTATAGCTACAATGAACATGAAGTCATCTTACCTAACTTACAGTACGCAATCTTACAGGAATATAGACAGCAGTACCTAATGTAATTGGAGGCGGCTGTGGACATGAGTGTTCCAAAGCAGTCATGAATACAATTGATAAAAAATCATAGAAAAAGCCCTTCTACTGGCTGTCTTGAGTATCCTAGATGTGAGCTGAATCCGTAGCTCCCAGTTCCCCGTTTATAACATCTTCTGTCTATAGGTTGGTCCCTATGAAATTCATTCTCTTGACTAAGTGGCCCTTCATCTCCTGAATGCCATCACCACTTCTGGTCCTTTCCTCCCAGGACCTCAAGAATCTGGGCTGAAGCTTGTTACTTCCTCACTCCACTAACGGTAACTTTAAGAAGCATCTCGAGCTCAGTCCTACTTCAGGCTTAGATGACTAGAATAAGGAGATTTGTAGTGCTGCATTTTTATTAAAAATCTCTTCCCTGAGCTGGCTCACATTAGCAGCTTTGTTCACAACTTTTCCTCTCACACCCAGCTTGTGCTGACCTAGTGCTGATTGCCTCTCTGGAGCAAACAGTGGTGGAAAATCTACTGTGCTTGCTTATTAATTTAAGAAATATGACTGTCAAATGGGCCTAAGTGCTTGACTTAGAAAAACTGCTGCAAGTTAAGTTAATTAAAATGTGAGGGCCAGCTTATTATTCTACTGAGAGAAAGAAACTTCCAAATTACATAGACCTGTTCGCCCAGTAGCTCATTTTGTCTTTGTGAGCATATTAATTGGAAAAAATTGTAATAGAATTTTTGTGGTGATAATTTCATACTAAATGGTGCATGATTTGACTTCCCAATATCATCTCTTAAAGGTGAGGTGACATTTGCACTGACACAGTCTACATTAAGTTTGCTTAGGTTTTATCCTTGAACCCATGTTCTGACATTCCTGTAGTGCTGGGAAGACAATATTACTTTTGACTCTTTAAATTCCTTTGCATATAATGAAATAAGTGATTTTGTATAATCTTCATAGAGTTGGTAGGTAAAGGCAAAAACAACAGATCTCACAAAGACATTGTAGGAAAATCAAAGGAAGAAAAGAAACATAATAATATTGAACTAAGTTAAGTCTAATGAAAGCTTAAAAATATCAGCTTACATGCTTACCAAATTCTCCATCTCTGTATCCCAACAAGAATTCTGCTATACCAAATTGCCTGTTAACTTTCTGTAACAAGTACGATCTTAAATGACAGAGAATAAAGCTAAAGCAACCTCCAGCATGTCTATCAGTCTCTTTCTGTAAAAGTCACTAGACACTTTGTTTCCCATTGCTTTTATTGTTCTTAGGCTGTGTTTCCAGTAAATAATGATTACAGTCACTGTAGGAGATTGGTACATGTACACAACACATTTCAGTTCCATTCCTTTCCCCCCTTCTTCCACCTCCCATTATTTTTTCAGCTCAGATTCACTTATTTATCTTATAGGACCTCATAAATTTAGTTATCATGTATGCAGGTTGAAAACCACACTAATAGGCTGATGAACACACAAAACATGTAAGGCAATTATGCTAATTCAAGTATACTTTTAGACACATTAGTAAATGTACAAAAAACTTTGATTTTTCCTATATAATCATAAGCATAGACTTACTCTAAATTAGAGTAGAAATCAGAAATTGTTTTCTATTGTAAGTGACCAAATAAGATTTAAGTTAATTACTTGAGAATCATTGGTTACTTGTATTAGTCTTGTACAGCTACCATAACAAAGGGGCAGTCAAATATTTGCCACTGAAAGCTTAATCACTCAGTACTTAAGCTTTCAATGGAAAATAGTTTTGGAATGTTTGAAGAAGATAGAAAAGCTATTTCAGCTGTGGATTGTATCTGGCTAAGGCAATTTTGTATAGCAAAATTCTTGTTGGGATACAGAGATGGAGAATTTGGTAAGCATGTAAGCTGATATTTTTAAACTTTCATTAGACTTGAAGTGAAATACTGAAGGTTGAAGATATCTTCTAATTCTTTAGCTTGCTGGTGAGTAGATGAGCTTAATCCTATAATCCATACCTTAACTCTCACCAGGAGAAAATGCATTCATCTCTTCAAATACACTGGTCCTTCTAATTGCCACCTGGAAGGCAACTGAATACAATAAAGCCCTTTCTTAAGAACTATAATGCAATGATTATAGCCAAAAAAGCTAATCCGATTTGTAAAAATAATTGGGGTCATTATGTTCAGACTAAAGAGTGAAAGACTAGTATTACACAAATGAAATTATAATCTTTACTCTCTGATTGATAAGCTCAGGGAAAGGAAAATCTCAAACAAAATTTAGTCTGAATAATTATAAGAATTGAAAGTTTAAATGCTCACATTCCAGTGCCTATCTGACATTTCATGGAGCCTGCGCAGAGGGAAAGACATCATTATAGCACAGAATAACCTATCATACTTCAATTACTTCTCAGTGAATATAATTAAAATCTTCCTAATAATTTAATTGCACACCATCATGTTGCATACACATGAAATAAACATATTCCTTAACAAAGTATCACCTGAATCTCTTTTGACAATGAATCTACACTCAAGAAGACACTGACTAAATGAACTGAAACAATTCACCTTTCAAGATAAGTATATCGGTATAAAATAGTCCTCAACAAAAAGGTACTGAATGCAATTTCTCTGATCATAAGCACATACCAAATCAATAAAGGCTTAGCCTTCACTATTTTTCTGTTAAACCATAATTTATAGGACACTTCAATATGCTGAATATGGTCACTAAAACAGTATAGATAATAAAGTCACATTTTATGCTGAATATGGTCACTAAATATAGATAATAAAACACTAAAACAATATAATAATAAATTCACATTTTAATAAATGTGAATAAATACATGTGATGTGATAATAGTGTATTGAAGTCATGTACTTACAATCTTCTAAACATTTATATTTAATAGAATGTTTAAGTCAAAGAGTAGAAACACTGTGTTTAATTTGACTCTTAAGTACGTTGGAAAACTGAGTTCCAAAAAGCAAAATAAGAATATTACAAAGATGTATCTTTCAATTTAACCAATCTATGTTTGCAGTAGCACTGGTATGCATCCCTATCATCAAAATCTCCTGGGCTTACTGTGTGTAACCATCTCTTCCCAAATCCCCTTAGCTTCTGGCCTCCACTTTAATCTGTGTGTCACTTTCACCATGGAGGAAGTAGGAGCTCCTTTTGGAAGGGAAGTGAGCCATAAAGTGAATCAGAATTGTACAGCAGTTACATCAGGAATACTGAGAACATGATCTCCTAGCTGAATGGCCTATTGCAAGAGTCTAGTTATTAATGAAAGATTCAAGTTTGAAATTAATCG
Source organism: Hydrochoerus hydrochaeris (assembly GCA_004027455.1). Lineage (NCBI taxonomy): Eukaryota > Metazoa > Chordata > Mammalia > Rodentia > Hydrochaeridae > Hydrochoerus > Hydrochoerus hydrochaeris. The sequence goes on along the minus strand of PVLA01000023.1, from coordinate 409,505 downwards.
AAGATACATGGAAACACACCTTAGGATGACTGCAAAGCTAAAGAGATTTGAGTGGGAAAACTGTAGACTAACTTGATTCTCTGACTTGAACAAGTACGAATTTTATTTAGCTATAATTTTCTGCACAGTTTCAGGTCAAAGTAGCTTGAATACTTTGAATGTGTTTCACTGGTCTCCTAATTTCCACAAAACCATCAGAAGGAGGGCAGAAATGTCCTGCAGAAAACTGATGTGATGTGAATTGTCTCTTTTAAATTCAATAGCTTCTAATCTGGGAAAAATGAAAAGAAGTAAAATAAGAGGCCTGTTGAGCATCAAAGTTATTAAAGGCTTTCAACTTCGACATTTCAGTTTCAATTGTTCAAAGGGAACTAATCTTTTGAAGGGAAAATCGAGTCTTATTTAGGTTTATTGTTTATTAAATTATAATTCATATATTTAAAATAAACTACTTATTTTCATGTATGTAAATTTGTGAAAATACAACAATCAGTATTGTGACAATATCTGTCACTTGTATAACATTCTTTGAAGTAGCAATGTCTATATTAAAGATCCTGCTGAATGCTTAATCTTGATTAACTAGAATATCATGACTGTGGGGAGATGAAATATTGTTGCCTGAGATTCAAAATTATCTCAAACTTAATTAAACCCTTTAATAGCCATTTGGCTTAACTTTCTGCCTGATCTAACTTTCTCGTGATTATTAAATAATCTTCACAGAACATATTGCTAAATTTAGCAGACCTTTATCCTCTACAATTTCTAAAGCTCTCCCGAGGCATAACCTGGAACCAATGGAAGATATTTACCCTAATTCTTGTAGCCCAGTTTACTGCAACACCCACGAATCTATTAGGTAAATGTACTGATCTATAGCTTTCCTTTAAGCTGTGACTACAGAAGCTCAAGGACCTCTTCCACAGCAGAAGGTAGCTTGGGTGTGTTTTCTCAGGCCATTGTCATTTATATGTGGCTCAGAAGAAACTATTTTTAAAATTTCTTCTAAGGTGAAGTCATTTTCATTAAAAACATTGTTATTTCCAAGAGATTTCCTCTACTCCTTGAAGGTTCTACACATTTCCCTCTATATCCATCCCTAGAAAATTACTGATCTGAATTCTGTCCGTAGATTGGTTTGCACCTGAGCCACTTACTGTATCACGAACAGTACGCTCTTTCTTCTGACTTCTCTCGTGTAGTCTAGTTATTTTGACCTAATGCTGGGAACTATTTTACTGGGATGGAGATGTCACAATTTGTTCTCCTTGCATTTCTTGGTGATTATTTCATTTGTTTTGAGTCTTGAACTATAACATATAAGGCTGAAATAGAATTTTTTCAGTTCTTTGAGTAAATTCTTGTATATGTGATGGTTAGATTCTAAGATGTTTCACTTTGTAGTAAACTGCTAAAATGCTTTCCAACATGGTTCTTTTACATTTTTATTTGAAATACGTGCAAGGTCCAGTTTTCTTTTTCTTTTTTTTTTAAATCAATACTGGGTACGTTTACTATTTTTAATTTAAAATATTGTAATTGATATGAACCAATAAAGCTTTAATTTGCTTTTTCTTTATGAATAATGGCAACGCATTATCAAGTATTGTTATATAGTAACGCCTTCTTTGCTGAATAATCTTTTCCAACTACTTCCCAAATTTCTTGTATAGATTGTTGTTTTTCTGATTTAGTTTAGTTTAGTTTAGTTTTATCTCTCCTTTAAATATAATGGATACTAGTTCATTATGAGATATAGTCCTTGAACATATTTTCTGCAATTTTGTGACTTGATATTTTATTTTCTTGATAGTGTCTTTGGAAGAATAGAATTTTAAATTTTGATGAAGTCTAATTTAAAAATGTATTCTTTTATGAGTTGAGTTTTTTTTAACACACTTAAGAAATCTCTACCACAAGATAATAATTTATCCTACATTTCATTCTGCATGTTATAATGGCTTTAGATTTGACATTTGGTTATAATCTAGACAGATGATATTTTCAAATAACATGAGGTATAAGCTTAGATTTTTTTACTGTTAGTTTTATTTAACATACAGTTATCTACCTTGACCATGTACATTGAGTGAATAGATTATAATTTCTAGTCAAGATTACATTTGGATACTTAAGAAAAGTTAGTCATCTATATATGTGTAAATCTATATTTAGAATTCCAATTTGGTTTTATAAACCTATTTATCTAACAATATTAATATCATAGACTCTTGCTTAGTGAAATTCATTTTCTGTCTCATGAACTCCTGCTTTCTTAATTTAATATTTTAATGGTACTTCTTTTTCTATTCATTTAATTTTGTCTATTTACATCTGCATTTTTGAACACAGATATGATGCAAGTGGCATAGAGATGAATCTTTCAATCATATGTGACATTCTGTTGTTTTTTTTTTAAATTGGGTTTTTCAAATCATTTGTGTGGAATAATTGTCATCATCAGGTTAAATCTATTATCACAATACTTTATTATGTGGTTTTTATAATTTTTCCTACTCTACTTGTTTGAGTTTTATGATGATTCTATTTTATCTCATTTGCCAGTTAGTTAGCTGTGATTTGTTTTGTTATTTTAGTGTATATGGAGTAGTATGCAGCTTTAACCTCTCACAGAGTACTTATCTGTGACATTACACCACTTCAAGGAAGCTTGGACACTTCAAGCTTATACCACTTCGAGGACAGTATAAAATTAAGCTTGTTTTTCCCTTCTTCCTATTAATGTTAAGATCAGCATACATTTTCAGTCATTCATATGTTATTATATCAACACATAGTTTTAAAAATTTTTATATAATGTCAATTATTGATTAAAATAAATATGCTATAAAAATAAACATGTAATAAGGCCAAGGATTTAGCTCAGCAGTTCAAGCACTTGCTTGGTAAGTGCAAGGTCATAAGTTTGATCCCCAGCACCAATAATAAATCAATAAATAAATAAGCATGTATTTACTGTGTACTAACCATTTCAGGCATTCATCATTCTTTTATTTTCATCATTATTCCATCTGTCATAGTCTTATTTTTCTTGAGATAATTTATCATTCTTGTACATCTGCTGCTCCTATGCATAGCATTACTTTACATTTGAATAGTTTGTATTTTGATTTAATGTTAGAAAACTATTTTGCAAGGAATACAGTTATAGGTTAGCCATTTCTTTTTTTGTTTTATTATTTTAAAAATAATCTACCGTGTTTTGTGTATGTGTTTCTTATAGGAAATCTGGTCATTTATATATTGTACTTTCCTTTATTCTGTCTGTTTTTCATAATTTCTGTGTCTCACTTGTTTTATCATATTTAGTTCTTCCTATGCCCAAAATATGTTGGCTCATTGAATACCTGGTTTAACTTTTGGAAGTTTTCATGTCTTTTAAAGGCCTGTGGTGGTTTCTCTCCACTGCTCTTTGTTCTCCCTGTGAGGAACTATCTCTTCACATGTGTTAGGTTGCTCCAAGTTATGTCATAACTCACTCATGCTCTTTTCATTTTTAAGTAATGAGTTTGTGTTTTCATGAACATAGCTTTCCTATTTACTGAAGATCACTGAGTTTTTCTGCTTTCAGTTAGACTCACCTGCCTTAGTGCTACAAGTATCTGCATATTATGGTTTTTAATTTACAAAAGTTCAAGGTCTCTTCTAAATATTTTTGTCTCCATTTAACCAATTTTGAACATATAGAATTCTAAAATATATTAGTATCTTAACTTTTAGTACTTATGTGCTAGTTTTTGTCAGTTTTAAATGACTGCTGCTTTCTTTGTATGGGTCTAAACCTTGTGTTTTTATGGTTAATGATTTATTTTAATCAACATTATACAGATGACAAACACTGACACAGAAACCTACTAATTTCCCTAAGTTTTCATACTCTGTAAGTGGAAGGGAGCTGGGAATCAAACCCAAGAAGACCTTATTTTAGAGTCGATGCTCTTACTGTATATTATCATCTCTCTCAAAGATATATGGTAAAGGACAAAACTAGTACTAGAGTCCTGTTGAGGTCAGACCTACTGAAGACAGTTCATTGTACAGTATTCTGTTTAAGCTTCTCTATTTTACCTTTTTTTTTTTTTTTGCCACATTTCCCTCTGGCAGAATACAGGAAGATCCAGAGGACAAGGCAGTCAAAGCACATCAGTTTATAAAGTCAGCATTCTCGACAGAAAAACTAGAGAATGACAAAGCATCTAGAAGAAAGATAAACACCAGGATTGTCTACTGCAAAATCTGCAAAAAGTTAGACAGAATAAAGAAAGATTGATGACATTTATTGTAGGTAGTGAATTTCTCTGCAAGTTAAATATTAACTGAAATCTTACTAGAGAAAACGATGACAAGGAAACATTACAGGAGCAGATGGCTTTGACTCTTCACTTCATTTGCACGGGACCATGAGGTGTAGTCACTACTTGTTTGAACTTTGTTAAACAAGATATAGCTGATAGGAAGTAGAAAATGAAGTTCAATTTCAGATTTAAATTACTGACCATGTGCTCTTGTATAAATCATGCATTCATTTGAGCCTTAGTTTATTTATAGAGTTAGAATAGCAACATTTTCTTTGAGAAATACTGAAAATTTAATGATATGATTTGTGTAGAGGCTTAAAAATGTAGAAAATAAGAAAAAAGGTTTTTTATTTTTTCTACCTGATATAATTTTAAAATATTTTTACTTATTAAAAGTAGGTTTATTAGATCACTTTGTCTCACACAAACTTTTAATTTTAATTCTTCATTTGACATTTTGCCTACTATTTTTTCTAATTCCATTTTCCAGAAGCAGAATTGTTATTAACCTGTATTACAACTTTATATAAAATCTTCACTAGTTTGGGATTTGAATCTTACAAAGTATGCACATGCCAGTCAAGCAAAAGAAGCCTGCAGTACAAACAGGAAAAGGTAATGTAAGTTCCTAAGGAAGGAAGCTGACCTGAAAGATTTTGAGAATTTTTTGTTTTTCTCTCATAAATCTTCCTTTCTTTTTACCTCCAGGTATGTCAAAAGATAAAGATGTCACATGGGATTGTGGAATCTTTTGGATTCATGCCAGAAGAGTTCATGCATATAAACATGTGAAATACTGTGTAATAAAATTTCATCTCATAGGAAACAAATGCCACATACGGATGTTGAAGATATAATGTATAAAGTAATATCTTTGAGGAAATTGCAGTTATAACATAATTTAATATAGATTTTTAAATGTGCTCTAATTATATAAAGATATGTATTCATTGAAATGAAAAAATTTCTTTAAGGAGAAGAATATCATCTATTTGATCAATGCCTAAAATATAAATTTTTGTTGCAGAAAATTTTCATACTCATTTATATAGATTTTATATATTAGGAAAACAAAGTTTTTGAACCAAGACATATATGATAATAGTTATGATTCAGGAGATCAAGCAAAAATGTCATTTGTATTTGAGTAGAAATGAGGTAAAGGGTAAGAATTTGACCTGAAATCCAATTAATATATGTAAGGAACAAGACAAGATTGAAGCCAGTAGAGCATCTCTCACTGAGTGTAATGGGAAATTCAGACATCAATGGGATAATTTATTTAATTTACCTTTCCATGTACAAATGTTTTTTTAAATGCAAATTATAATTTGTTTTTTCATCCTTTCAGTGCATACAGTGCATTTTTGTATTGAACACAAAATAGAAAAATGAAGTTTGTCTTTTATTATACTTTACTTGACTAGGATTGATAGTTAGCCCAGAAAGCCTTCCATTTGTTATACAAAAGCAACCTTTTCATATATTATGTCATCATATACTTGAATAATATTCCGTATTTTTCTGCCCATATGTACACATGCCTACTACTATTATCAACGCTACTATTTTTCTTGTTTTTTTCTCTATGGGTATGGGAGGAACACTGGATACCTACCTTCCAACTGCATTTGGAATTCATGGTTATTGTTAACATAGTCATATTGTTGTATATTAGATTTCTAGAGTTTTCTTTGGCTAATTTTACCTTTCCATCAATTAATATCTCAATTGTTGTCTCCTACACAAAAGTAGAGCATTAAAATTATGAATATGAATTTTGTCTGCTACTTACTAACTAATCAGCAATTTTGGGCAATCAATTTTTAAATTATTTAGGTCACTTCTTTCTAATAAAAAGCAAGAGCTATCATTTAAAAAATGCAATTGATTTTAGACAGGGAATGATAAATTGAAACTGTAGATCACTTGGGTAATGTGGACATTTTAGAAATACTAAGTCTTCCAATCATAAGTATGGGATTTTTCATCCACTTATGCTTTCTTCCCTGATTTCTTTCATCAAACTAAAAACTTTCTGCATTGCAAAGACAAGGTACAGGGATGATAAGGCAATGTATAAGGAAGGAAAACTGTTTGGAAACCATATATCAGATTAAGGGTTAATTTCTAAAATAGATAACTCATAATCCATCATCATCATCACCATCATCATCATCATCATGGTCCCTGATTTTAAAAATGGAATAAGGCCTAGACTATTTCCTCAAATAAGATATATAAGTACACAACAGGTATATGAAAATATGATTAATGTGACTATTTAAAATAATACTATTAAAGCCATAGCAATATACTGGTATTGGTAGGAGGGCTGTTATACTGGTATTGGTAGGAGGGCTGTGGTCAAAAGAGCAACTAAGTCAGTTGTTGGTAGGGAAGCAATGACAATGAGAGGAATACAAAATGGTGCAGTGTCTGTGGGAGAGTATAGAAGCTCACCAAATACTTTACAAATTGAACATCATATGGCTCAGCAATTTTGAAATTGGTATTTATTCAGAATATTTATAAAATACAAAATTAAAAATAATTAGAATGCCAATATTCTTTATAACAGTCCTAATAGTTGCCAGGACGTGAAAACAATCTAAAGGTCCATCAAAATAGATAAAATAAACTTAGCAATACATTATATTATTTCAGATTGACCAGAAAAATAGAAACAGAAGAAATATATCTATGTGGTGTGTATGCGTGTGTGTGTGTGTGAGTGTGTGCACGTGCACATGCCAAAATGGAGTTGGTCTATGTGTTTTTTGAGATTTAGGTGTTCTACATTCTGCCATCTTCAGGTGGCAAAATCAAAAATGTTGTCAGTATAAATCAACCTAAATCTGAGTGCCTGAGAGCCAGGGTTACAGATGGTTTGTATCAAGGTTAAATCTAAGGCCTGGAAACAAGTAATGCAGATCTCCAAAGAAAAAGAAAACTATACATTCTTGCTTAAACAAGTAGCAATTTTTCTCCTCTATGTTTTTCTTCTGTGCAGGACCTTGCTGGGAGTTAATGATGCTCACCCCCATTGTTGAGGGGTGTCATCTTCAGTCTATCAATTCATGTGATATCTTCTTCCAGAAATGTACTCATGGTTGCATGAAAAATAATATTGTACCATCTATTTAGCCATCTCTTAGTTCAGGAAATTTGACACATTAAATTAATCATCACAACATATAATTCCTTAACCTTTTTTGTTTTGTTTCGTCTTTTTGAGTCAAGGTCTTTATGCAGTTCAGGCTGGCCCTGAGCTCACTTTGTAGCCCAGGCTGGTCTTGAACTCACAACAATCCTCCTGCCTCAGCCTCCCAAGTGCTAGGATTACAGCCGTGAGCCACCACACCCGGCTAATTCTTTAACTTTAAAAAGGAAGAAATATAACAAGATGACACAAATGAATGCTAAATATATTTCAATTGACATAATCCAATCATAGAAAGATATATTCTCTATAATTCCACTTATATCATGTAAATAGAATATTCAAACAGGAATCAGAGAACAGAAATGGTAGCTAAAGGAATTAAGAGAAAGAGAAGATGGAAAATTACTAATATACATAAATTTTCAATTATACCAGATGAAAAAGTTAAAGATGTATGAATTTTGCCTATTTAAAATGGTTTGTTTTACACTAGTAGAAATGTGTGTGAATATCTTAAATATTAAGCTTAAATATGTATTAAAGCCACAAAGTGTCAAAAAAGTCATAGAAAATTAAAGCATAGATTTTGAAATGCTAATAGTTGGAAAGGAATACAGTCATGTTCTTTCCTTTATATAGAAATCATAACAATCTATTTAAATTTTATTTAAAGGGAGGGGAAAAATAAAGCAAAGCAGAAAAAAAGGGTAGAAACAATACAAAATTTCAAAAAAAAATGAACAGTAAGAAATCACTTGTTGATACATTACATATTGTCTTCCTGGATGTAGTTGTTCAAGTTACAAAATCAAAGCATACAAAGTGGGCATTCAAACAGTGAGGCTGCAAACAGCTCCATTTCTGATTCAACAAAAACTTAGCAACGTAATTATTAATCCTACACCATTAGATATACATGCAGTTATATCCTTTAGAGCACTTGCTTTTCCTCCTTTTGCTTTTTAAGTCCATTATCTGTTTAGTTAGATCATGTTTCAAGTTGTTCAGTACCTTGCTGATCTGTTTTGTTGTTGTTATTTACTTTTTAGAATTTTTTCTTCTTATTATTTTTAATTTAATTTATTTATTTTATTTTGAAGGTAGTAAAATACAGCAGAACAAGGCAGGACATAGCCAACTGGGGCAGTGCAGTGAAATTGGCACAGAACCTCACAGCAGGCCACCGGGACAACAGTAATAGGTACAATAGTACATCTGGTTTTTTTCACAATAGTTGTTCCTTCAATGAGGCAGAGCAATATCAAAGGTAATACTGAATTTACACGAACAGAATATTGAATAGAGCAATACCATTGATCAAAACAGAGCAAAACAGAGATAAAAATATTTGCCCTCAATGACATGGCAGAAGAAAATCCCCCTTATTTACTATATCACATACAATCAAACTTGAAAGACATGCTCAGATCTCTGGCTCTCACTTGTGGGGGCGAAATGTTCACTAGAGGGGTGAACTGGCTGCCTGTTTTCCTAGAACTCCAAGGTCCAACATGGCTCGTCGCAGATCTCAGGAAACGCTGATATGGTTCTTGCCCTGGAGCAGCTGCCGCTTGCCAGGCCACAGCCCAAGAATCTATATAGATGGAAATATCAGATATAGAGCAGGCAGAAATATCATGTAGACAAGGATCTGGGTACTAGAAATACATATGAGAGAATTAAAAGGGTAAGTACATGTGTGACACTACTCCCTTTTGAATATGTGAAGAGTTAATGACTACGTAACAAAAAATGGTGAAGTTAACTTAGTGAAAATAGGATAAATTCAGCCTTGTTAACATGAAAGAATTGACTTCTTATGGTTTTAATTTCTCCTGGATGTAGAAAAATATGTGAGAGGTTTGAATACCAAAACATCATTAATTAATGTTTCATAGAGGAAAATAGCGTGACTTCATGGCTAGGACTGCAGGACAAAAATAAATGCCAATATCTCATTTAATATTATGGATCAAAATGAAATCACTTAACTCTATGCCAGTCTATTTTCTGCTGACATAAAATACCCGAGTTAATGTAATTTATGCAGACTAGAAGCTTATATAGCTTCAAGTTCTGGAATCTGGTAAGTCTAAAACCATGGTACTGGCAGCTAGTCAGCATATAGTGAGGACTGCTGTGCTGTGTTATATCATGGTGAGACAGTGAGACAGAGCAAATCTACATGCTACTTTGAATCTCTCTTCCTGTTCTTGATATGTCATCATGCAGAACTGAACCTCTTTTTCTCATCTAACTGCAGTCACTTCCAAACACCTCTACATCCCACACCCTTAACGTTTCTAGAACAGAAATTTGGGAGATATTCACACCATAGGACACAACTGTGTAACTTTCTGAAGAAAAACGTGAGTCTGGCTGCTCCAGGACACCATTAAAATATAAACTTGCTATTCTTATTTCCTAGAAAGAATTCAGATATTTGGTTTAATTTACATGGGTTGATAGAGAATTCAGTGTAGCACTTGCATCTTGATATCCTGTTACATTGAGACAAAGATTGGAAGTGGTTCTTCTATGAAACTGTATGAAACACAGAAGCAGTAGTAGCTTTGTGGTTCAGTCAAGGATTACTACCATTAACCCTCTTAGCCAACTTTGTGCCGAGCCCTGTCAGAAAGCCAGTCTTCATCAGTTTTGATATTATACTACCACACTGATCAAGAAATCCCTTCATCTGATGTTCTTTCTTCAGTCCCAATTTCTTCACAATGCTTTATGAAACACATTTTTTATGGCAAGTTTTTCTCAGCCTTTGTTGGAGATGTCGACTTGTGATTTTTAGTAACCCTTCATGTTTTTCAGATAGTTCATTTTCAAAATTTGTTTTTTGTTACTGTTGGTTTTCTTTTCTATCCCTTTCACTATCTTACCTCAGGGACAACACAGGATTTATGATATCTTCCTTCTTCGTATTTATGTTTCCCGTAACTTCCTCAGCTTTGTAGTACCACGCTGCCTTGATGTCATGGCTTCCAGCTATATCATGCTTCCCATTGGCTCAAGTTTCTAATGCACATCTTTTCATTATTGAAGATCTGGGCCATGGTTTATTATCTTTCTTTCAACTTAATTCTTTTCAGGTTTATTGACTTAAATTTAATATAAATAAATGGAATGTTAGTATCAGAGGAAAGAAACAAGAATAGAAAGTTTAGACAATTGAAGATGTTTAGATTCAGAAGACAATCATGAAAAGTAATAAAAGTTACATGGAAATTAAAAGTAGGGAGATTGTGTTTTTAGGGGAATTTGCTTAGGATGTTCTGGGAGGACGTGAAGGATAAACTTACATAGACAGAAAGAGCAGCAAGTGTAAAGACACAGCTATTGCACAGTATCTTTGGATTTGTACACTTTTCAGTTCTTTATTTTTCTCTGCGCCAGGATTTGCTCTTGACATGGTGTTGTGCACATGCACCTTGGGTCCATCTCAAATGTTTGGTAAAAGGTACTGAAGGTGCTCACTATTACTGCCATCGGAAGGTCATACTTAGGCCTATTACACATAGAGGGGTTGCTGTAAAGCATGGGGGAAGAGTCAACAACTCCCAAATGTGGTCATCAGTGGAAAGAATTCTTCATGGGCAGGTTAGCTTTAGCAGGAAGTTTGGAATAAGAATCAAGGCACTCCTTATACTGTTTTATAAGGGAAGGAAAGAAAATGAAACCTTGGTAAGATAAGAAGAAATTAGAGTAGCCCTGGGATATTAATCTGCTGTTTGTAACAGGAGAAAAAGAATAGTAAAATATCAGGTCCTGACCTATATCCCCAATATCTCAAATGAGTGTATGGCAGAGGTTAAATAAAAAGAGACAACTGTATGATATTTTAGGGCTCCAGGAGGATCAAAACCATTTAGTTGAGCTAGCAACTCCTAGGGCTAAGACAAAGTCTTCTCTGGATTAGCCCACTTTATTAGGACCAGGGACAAATTGTGAGAAAACTGAGAAAAGGCAGGAAATGAGCAGGACTTTGGAAGTCACTTCAAAGACTTCTCCAAGTGGTAAATTATGCCAATTTAGAAGAACCATCTTATCTCCAAGATAACATTCATGATAGGATTGAGACTGCAGGAGTGAACTTCCTTTAACTGCTGTCTCCATTTTCTTAATTAGTGGAGGAGCCAAGGTGTCTTCAGCTGTGGCCTTATCTTGCCCTTTGAGGTATCTCTGGCCTCACTGGCCACTACAGGCCTCAGCCAGGACCAGTGACTCATAGAGGTTCACTTACTATGAATTAGCTCCTATTGCCAGGCAAGGAGCTGAGGCCTAGCACAGACTCACAGATGACCATAGAAAGCCAATTAGTAAAATTTAAATCCTGCTCACAACCGCTTTATAGTGGTCTCCAACAGTAAAATTTATGTAAATGCTCATAACTTGACTTCTTCTCTTGTTCTCCTTCTTATGAATATTGATAATCTGGGAAACACAACTGTTTAACATTTGAAACAGAAGAAACTTCAGAAAATAGATGAATAAGAAAATATTAAAAGAAAGTAAATTTCCTATTCAGAAAAGAAAACCCAAGTTATTTCAAAAAACAATCTGTATAATAAACTTCAATATACAGAATCTCTTATTTGGCTGGTAATACTGAAAATTGATAATTTTCACTGTATAAAAAAATGTACAATGCCATATGTGATGCCATCTTGGAAATAATTTAGTATGGCAGTACTTACTCCTGATTCAGAAAACATTAGGAAATGTGACTTTGACTTTCCTAAGAATCATAGGAAGACCAACATTTTTACCATTCAATTCATAAACAGCATGTATATCACAGTTATTAAAAAACATTGACCATTAAATACAAGCAAGAAGAGATTGGGTAGAATGTTAAACTCTTTACTAATAAATCGGTAAGAATGACAAATAATCAAACTGTTCATATGAGCATTTGATAGGTTCTCATGAGACTTTTCCCTGGTAGGTTACCAACAATGGAAAGACTGAGTTTTAGCAAACCATAGAGTGTCACTTCACAAAGCACCAAAAATGAATGACACAGAGCAGACTAATTCCTTACGGTTTATGCATATAGAAAAATCACAGAGCTAAAGAACCATTCTCATTAAACAAATTTTTAATACTGGACACAAGTAGACAATGTAACATACAACAAAAATTAGGTGACATGGAAAAATCATTGTTAAGGATGAAAAGGAAAGGCGTTTCTGTGTGCATGTGTGTGCATGTGAGTGTGTGCAAGTGTAATAAAATCAGCTACTGATATTTAAACATCTAGGATATGAATCATTTGAGTTTCGAGAAATATCTCAGGAATTCATAGGAATAAGACTAAAAATACAATTGTGCTATGCTAATGCCATAGATTTTAAGGATGTTTTCCCAAGAATCAATTCAAGGAAAGGCAAGCAATCCTTTAGTTACCAAATAAAAGTCTAATCTGTCTTCAGAAGTAGTATTCCAGAGCACCCAGTCAGCTTTCTACTGAAATAAATTTAGAGAACTGAATGAAATATGAGATTGGTTTTCTCAAAAATCAATATATGCAAAGAAAATGTCCAAAATAAACAGAGAACAATAAAAAGTAAATATAGACATAACAGAAACTGTGCAAATCTAAAAACTGCTATTAACACAACACTTAGAATAGTAAAATTAGTGAAAAGATACAGTCAAATATATCTACATAATTTTAAAAAATTCAATGTTCAAAGAAAGTATCTTTAAAAAAATAAACACTAAAAGGAATATAGGAATATAAATCAGGTTGGTATAAGACATTTCAGTGATATGAAATGGTAAAATAAAATGGAACCACAGACAGGGAAAGAGAGGAGCAGCCATGGCCGCAGCCCCTCCAGCCAAAATGGCGCCATACATTGTGAACTCACAAAGCATCAAACCACCAACTCTTAGCCAGCTCTTCATTTTCTTCTCCTCAATACAGGTCCCAGAGGAGACAATCAACCAAATCATCTAATTTTGGACAATGCCAATACCCCAGAAGAAAAAGTAAGCCCTGAAGGACTGGCAGCTTCAGGGAGAAATGACAGATGGGCAGTGACCCAGCACCAAGAAAGGCCCATGGATGTTGTAAACTATGAAAGAGCACAGAATTTTTCCCTGAGTGACTTCTTCACTGAAGTATAGAGGTGGAGAAGAAATCAACAGATGCATTCCATCTTGCCAGAGATTTTAATTAGGTGCGGTTTCGGGAAATTGTTGATTGAGTAGACTGAAGCACAGAATAACTGTTCTATAGCTTCATTCCAGAACGTTCAATGTTGCCCTATCACAGTGACTAAGTGAATTACAGCCATGGGAGGCAGACATAGACAGGGAGAGGGCTAGTTTCCCTAAAAAGTTTAAGTGCAAGGTAGGAAATACACAAGTCTGCACCTCATGATGGGAGGCCAGGCCTGAAGGATGTGGCTTTGAGAAGCAGCTGCAGCTAAGGGTGATAGTCATTTGTCCAGCAATCTGCTACCCTTTCCCAGTGCCTGCATCCATCAAAGGCTGGTGGTCTGATTGACCCCATGTTTACTGAGAGCAGGGAATGCCTCAGCTAGGGCAGTTGCCATGGTCTGCTGTATGCAGATGCAGGGGCTTGTAGAGCAGGGCTAACTCAAAAATCCACAAACTATAAAGTTGAGTGGATAGAACTGTGACTTACCGGGTTTCAAGACTGCAGACCTTAGGTAAAAAAACACTCATTTACAAAATGGAGGAAAAACTTTAAGCATTTGTTTTCTCCTTTATTAGGGATTTATTTTTGTTATTTTGTTTTGGCTTTGTTTCACTTCCTTTTTTTTTCTCTTTTATTTTCCTTATTATTTTGCCTTTCAGTTTTCTGGTTTTTTAAATCCTGTTCTTGTGTATTCTTTCCTGTTGCATTAATTAGTAATTTTAATTTCCATTTACTTCCTAGTAGAATTCTTTAATTTGTTCTATTATAACTTTCTCAAATTCTATCTCTTAATTTTTCAGATATTATTTTTTTCATGCCCCAGTTGCTCATGCCCTCTATTTGGTGAATATAAACAATAAGCTTTGTGAATCTATAGATAGTAAACTGCATGCTATTACTGTTGATTGCTATTCTCTTGTTAGTAGATGCAAAAATATTCCATTTAGTGGATGTTTACTGCAGGTCAAATTTTGGCTTCTTTCAGTTTTATCCTACACCAATATACCTTCTAAGGTTAAGGGTGGTACACTATTGGCTCTAGGTGTCAATATCCAGTTTGTTTTGATGCTATTGTTGATAGATTTTATTATCATAGCCAATTTAACATAGTTGTTGCTATCAATTGTTTTTCTGTGTGCAAATATCTAAATTTCCATGGTGACATTAATAGTACTGTAGCCAGTCTGAGAGAACTGATATGAACCAATTAGCCCACAGTGCACCATACCAAATAAATGGAGGACAGAGCAAAAGGTCTATAGTTAACCATGCCTAGTGTGCGTCCTTGAAAATTAGACACTAAGTACAGATGTTGTCATACTAGTATCTTTGTCTTTGACTACAGTCAACCTTCATGCCTCAGCACATAAAACAAAACTATAGATGCATGAGAAGACAAGACAACAAAATTCCTCCCCCAAAACTCAAACTTCCTCAAAGCCAGTGCTCTAAGGAGTGCCAAGGGGAAAGAAATCAAAATCTACACAGCTGAATTATCTGAATGAGCAACACAGCAGATAACAAAAAAATATCAACAAAGGGCTTAGTGAATTCAAAGAATGTATAACTGAATAGATAACGCCCTTAATAAATAATCAAAAAGTCTATAGAAGAACTAATAAAAAGCTAGATGAGCTAAGGGAAGTGATACAAAACATGAATGTCCAGCACAGAATATAAGTAGAGTCTTTTAAAAGGTATCAACCAGAAATTCAAGAGATTAAAAAATATTGAAAGTATGAGCAACAGAAGCAACCAGTGCTAGGGTGGAGTGTCAGAAGCAGAAGACAGGACTCTGGTCAATGATGAATCTTTGAAAGATAACTTAATAACATTAAAAACACATGATATATGGATCCAAATTTGCTAGAGGACATAGATAAGACCAAAGTTGGAATTAGAGGAAAAATAAGAAGACCAAACAAATATAATTTAAAAAAAAATCTTTACTGAAGTAACAGCAGAAAACTCCACAGGTATGGAAAAAATAATGTAACATACAGAAAAGTGAGACATATAAAATCCCAAATAGACATGATCAGAAAAATTACTCTACAACATATAATAGTCAAAATCCAAGAAGTGTTACACAAGAAGACAAAAGCAGTTAGCAAAAGAAATAAAACACTTATAAAAGAAAAATCATTAGAATTATGCTAGATGTCCCAAGACAAATCTAAAGGCCAGAAAATTTGAAGCATTTTAAGACCTAACAGAGAATAGTATTCAACCAGTTTGATTTGAGTTGCAAAATTATCTTTTGAAATTTGTGGAAAAATAAGATAATTTGAAATTTGTGGAAAAATAAACAATATCTAAAGAAATTCTGACCACAAAGCAACACTCCAAAAAATTCTCAAGAATGTCCTGTTATACATTGTTAATGGGAATGTAGACTAGTATAACTATTTTTGAAATTAGTATGGAGATTTCTCTAAAAAGACTATAAATTTCATTTGACCTAGCTATACTAAGCAACTTCCTAAAAGAGTTAAAGACATCATGTTACATTAATTCATGTCCACTGATATTTATTGCAAGACAATTTCTGCTACCAAAATTGTAGTACTACAAATATGCCTATCAACAAAGGAATGGATAAAAAATTTGTGTTTTAAATACATAGCGTAATAAAACACATTACTCAGTCAGAAAGGATAAACTTGAGTGTAAAGTAAATGGAAGAAACTTGCTACTGTGTTAAGTGTCAGACAAAATAAAATATTGCATGGTTTCTCTTATATGAGAAACCCAAATAACAAATGTGTAACAGGAAGTAGGCAGATCTTTTTCAAATAGGAAGTGGAATAGTAGGTGAAATGGGTGAGAGTAGTGGGGGAGAGTAGAAAAAATTGAAAGAAAAAATGGAAATAAAACTTTTGCAAATAAGAAGAGAGCCAAGAGATGGAAGGAGCACAGCGAAAGGGGAAGAATATGGGATAAAAAGAATAAAGATGTGCTATGTACGTGTAGCTACTCCCCACAAAAATTGTAATTATTGTGTATTGAAAATGTGTAGTAATAAAAATGAACGTTAAATAGAAAAAGAAAAAGAATGGAGCAGTCACAAGACACTTTTAAAATGCATGCATTCCCCGGGAGCCCTATAGCTGACTACACTACCATTATTTGCTAGAATAGTCGATAGATATTTTTAGCCTAAGAAAGAATGCAAGAAATTATAACTTTCATGAAAACATAACTTGAATAGCTTAAAGCACTCACATAAGAAAAAAAAGTCAATAAAAATAAATGTTTCAAAGTACAAAATACATATGGAATAAAGGATGGTACATAGTGAAATAGTGAGAATTTCAGAATATTTTGTAAATATTTGTTCAAATTTAAAGCAGAACAGAGATTTAATGTCATAGCAAAAACAGAGACAACTTTTGAACAAGAGGTAAAACTAATAAATATGAAAGATAATTTTAAAGAAACAAAAATTGTTAGTTCATGAATATGCTAATAAAAAGTTAAAGATAGTTAAATGTACATAATTAAAATATAAATGATACAAAATATGAACTATAGAATATGGTATACAGAGGGAAATAAATGTGAAATCAATAAAATAATATTGTTTATGTTTTACAAATTTCACACATTTCTAAAACAAATACTCAATGATTTACTGATAACTTATTTGAATGGTAAAATATATCTTTTTTGTTTCATATTAATTTGATACTTTGTTATCAAGATAATTAAGCCAAAAAAGAAACAGGGAAGGTTCACTTCTTCCCAGGACTTTTGCAACATTTTTAAGAGAACTGCACCATTTTTTAATGAGCCTTTGTCCACAATCATGCACACTGGAGGACCTCTATCAATTGCTGCAGAGTAGCTCAGGTAATTTAAAAAATATAACTTGTCGAAATGGTATTGATCTTAATTGGAAAATGTGAATAGTTATTAACTAAGGAAAACTGAAAAATTGATGAAGAATTGTTTTCTCCAATCAGAGAACAGTGTGTGCATTAATGTCACATAAAGAAATGAAAGTCTGTGTGCTTACAGTGGGGAGAGAGTGATTTAGTATAAACTGAGCTGAAATGTAGTTCAAGCAGAAATGTATATATTAGGAATCTGTTTTTCCCTTTATCTTTATAAAAGCGACCATCATTCAGAAGATTGAATATATTCCTCTACATGATTAAATAGTATTCTCAGAGCAACACTCAGCTCTGAAGTTATTATTTACCTTGTTTTTCACAGTTCTTCATATTGGATTGAGTATTTGGGAGCTTCAACTTAGGAACTGTGTTCTTCTTCCACAAATAAAGTCTGTCATTTGGAAAAACCAAGGCCATAAAGACTGAACTTCCAGATTGTTTTCTAAGTTCCTCTATAGGAGGCAATACTTTTAAACATAAGAAGCTGGGGAAAATTATACTGCAGTTAATAGTGATTGTAACATTTGTTCTTATAAATGTCAATAGACATGATTCTTTAGGTATAGTTGGATTGATAAACAGCACCATAAGAAAGAAATATCAAGATTAAATATACATGAATAAATTAATAAACTAAACTCAGTGAAGCCAAGTGTATTTAATGACCTTGAAAGTAAACTTGACAATCTTGCTCCCTTAATATACTTGAGAAAAGTATGAAATCTATGAAAAAGCATGGCATGACCAAGTGCTTTTAGTGGTAACATATATCTTTACCAGATCCTGTTAAAGCAGTACTAGGACAAATAAAATATAAGTTAAGAATGAAAAACCCTTGAGATTGGCTGGTAACCATTCTTTTCTCGATATTATAAACACTTATAAGAGATGTGAGGCAATCTCAAGAAAAGTCCCTCTTGTTGTCCCAGAGACTGTGATTCAGTTAGTAAAATATGATTCCTCTGAATCACCAACTTTTAGAGTTATCCAGAGCAGTATAATGAGCAGCCAGTTTGATACTCATTGATTTAAGAATTACAGCTCTACAAGTTAGTTATTTCCACCCAATACCTAAAATTCTGTCGAATTTTCTGTGCCAAGTTGGAGATAGTTTTCATAAAAGCTCTTCACACTCTTCCGCAGCATGTTCTCTCATATGCATCCTGAGTTTAGAATTTATGCAAGTGTATGATACATAAAGTATATTAGAAAGAAATAATGTCTATGTATTGGTGCTACTCCCTAATTCCTATGGGAATAAGTTCTGAAACTTATCATTTATAAATTATTATAGTACATTACTTTATGAATGCCCTTAGTTTGAGAATATTAGTCATTTATGATCCTGTTGGGTTTCATTTATTTTATAAATGGTTGGCAGGTTCTTTTTACTGATGCAGACATGACTCCAAACTACACTAGAAGGAAAGAAAATGCATAGCTGCTGTGTTTTATAGTGGCACAAAAGCCATTCAATAGAATGATTGTCTTTTCCTATTATATATTGTTGCATAGTTCATAATATATGAATTTCTACTGTTGAATAGCAAAACATCTCTTCTCAATTGTGTGTTCCTACATATCATGTATCTCAATGTTAATAAATCAATGTTCTCTTAACATTCCTTTCTGAACTGATTTAGTTTAATGCACCAGGATATTCAAACAGCCTTGTCAATTCAGATAGCATGTATCATTAAAAAATGTAATTGAAATAACAAATCCATGAGAACTCTTAAGATTTCAAGAATCTATTTACTGGATATAGAATTACCAAATGAGGACTGGTAATTTTTTCTTCTTTTTTCTTTTCCTCTGAGGTTGCTGTTTGCAAAGGAAAATTTTATCTCATTGTTCAAATATATTACTGTTCATAAAAATGCAAAAGTTTGTCACATGCCATTAACTATTATGTCTATATCTATAAAGTTGTAAATTTTTGTAGTTGATACACCTATGTGAATATAGTCAAATATGCTGACACTTATTAAACAAAGACTTTAGGATATTTTAGTTTTGTTCTACACTTTCCAAGATGGTTGCATGAAAAATCTTAAGAAAAGAGAGCAATCTACATCTGGAATTTTTAGCAGGTTTATATGTTGCCAAGGGGCCAGGGCTTTAGCTTAGCAGTGTAAGTGCTTGCCCTGGCAAGTGTGAGGTCATGAGTTCGATCCCCGCTACCAAAAAAAAAAAATATATATATATATATATATATATATATATTGCCAAATGTAATTGATATAACATATTTCTCTGCAGCAATGATTGGGTATGCTTGCTTGCAACCGTTATAAAAGAATATCTTTTTATTTTTTTGGTCAAGGTTTCTGGGTTCATGAAATAATATCACTGAATATTTAGCATGTACTAAACTGATCTGCTTTTCTTTGTTAGGAGAAAAGTTTTGAAGAAGTCTCTTAACAGAGAGTTCATATTGATCACAAGAGTTGGGTATGACATGCTACCTGATACTTCATCTTTTAGAATCTGAAGAGGGATGACTACTTAAAAAACATTGTTACTATGTTGGGAATAAGAGGGGGAAGATAGGCTCCAGATAAATGACCAAATGTGTTTATTGCCTGTGAAAATTCCCCATTATTATTTTCAAAGAGTCAGCAACCTCTCCTTCCACCAGGAGGATGCCAGCGAGCCAATGGCCTGGGTTTGTCCTACCTCCACCCAGAGGACCTCAGTGGGCCTGTGAAAGCATGGTTGAGCACACCCTCCATCTGGAAGACCCTGGGAAGGACTGCAAGATCCCTAGTGACAAAGTACGGATTCAGCTGGGGAACACACCATGGACAGGTGGATCTGATGGCCTGCAAAAGTGTGAAGCCACAGTAACAATACAAGCTAAGAGTTGCTTTACATTAATACTCCTAGACTAGTCATCCCAGGAAGAATCTAGGACTCACCCAACTGGCCCTGAAAGAGAAATTCATGTGACCCCTCCACTATACTGTGGGTCTTGGCGACTGAGTGAATGCCATCCACAAAGTAGGACACTGACCAGGATGTACATGACCAACAGGCAAGACAAGTAAAAGTGAAAAGACCAAAATATAAGACAAGAGGTAAAAATGACAAGATGAACAAGCAAAATGCAATCTCAGACCTCAGCCCATCTGGAACAAGTACAAGTGATGTCAATGCAGAAGATATTGGAAGACACATATCTGAAATTTCTGAAAGGATAGCAAGAAAAGTAAAGAAACAAATCCATGAGGCTACAGAGTAGATCAGATCAGAAAAAATCTCTCAGGCAAAAAAAAAAAAAAGAAATGACAACCTTAATAAAGGGTTTGCTCAGTATAGTAAGAACACAGATTAAAAATAAAATCAGTCCTCCCAGATTTAAAGATGAAATATGGGCATCTGAGATGAACACATACTTCTCAAGTGAATGAGTAAAAACAGCAAATAAATACGGGAGAAAAATGTTCAGCAGCACCTGGTTATTTAAGAGACTCAAATTAAAATAAAGCTGCAACTTCACCTCATCCCAGAAAGCATGGCTAGTATTAAGAAATTAACCAACAACAAATGCTGGAGGGGCTGTGGGGAAAAAGGAATTCTTCTCCATTGTCAGTGGGAATGCAGATTGGTGCAACCACTGTGGAAATCAGTGTGGAGATTCTGTGAAAAACTAGGACTGGAGGTCCCATTCAACTCAGGTATTCCTCTTTGGGTTATCCTCCAAAAAAAATAAAAATATGCCTCAGTGATATATGTGTAAACATGTTTATAGCAGCACAGTTTATAATATCCAGATCTAGGAAACAACCTACATGTCCATTGAATTGAGTTTTGGATGTCTTAAGAGATATGCTATGTGCTATGAGGTAATATTGGTGTGCTATGAGGTTTGAGGTTTGTTTTTTGTTTGTTTGTTTGTTTTTGCATGTTGATATCCAGTCGGTCCAGTATATTTATTGATGATACAGTCCTTTCTCCACTTAATTGCTTTTGCATCTTTGCCAGAAATCAACTGTTTGGTGGGTATCTATTTTGGGACTTTATATTGGTACTTTGGTGGTTTGTTTATCTTGATATCTATGCTGTTTTGTCATGATTGGTGTAATTTTGTGATAAGTTATGGGATTGGGGAGGGTTGGAACTCTAATTTTGTTCCTTTATCAAAGTTGTTTAGACTCTTCTGAGTCTTTTCTATTTTTTACAGAAAAGTGAGAATCAAAATGTTAATCTTTATGAAAATTAATGTTAGAAGTTTGAAAAAAAGCAATGTATTAATGTCATTTCACACACTTTTTACATTTCATCTCACAATGTTAAAAAAATAAACTTGTATGGCTGTAACTCATAGACACTTGGACATTGAACTCTGCATTTTTCCTGTGATCCTCCCTTTATGACAGCTCCTGCCTCCTTATTCTTTTGATGATCACTTCCTGCTATTGTTTACTCGTTACATATTTGCACACCAAATCCTGTTCTTGTCCGTGTTTTACACTGATTGTGTCCTAGGGTTTTTGTTGTTCACTGCCTTTGTAAATAATAATATTGTTTCACTTACTAAATGTCTCAAGCATGATTTTGTTTGAAGAAACTAATCCTTGAAATCCCACAGATTTCCTACCATTTTATGTTGATTACACCTATCCAGACTTAGACCCAGAACCCTTCAATTAGAAAGATTTTAAGATTAAGCTATGTACATATGCATAGTATCACTACTGAAATGGAGTAAACATACAAAAGGGAAAAGGTTCACACAACTGAAGCCAGCCTCAGATGGTGGGATATACCTATATATTTTTGTTTTCTGCAATACTCAAATTGGACCTTGGGCCTGTAAGAACATACCTGGCTCCAAATTTGGACTGTGAATTCTTTGCTTTTGTTCTATTTTTTTCAGTATTTCTCCTTGCTCTTTATACTAAGGTGTACCTCCGAATCATGCTCCATTTCATAGCTACTTTCTCCATATAATTGTGTTGTTTACTTGCAAACAATATTACCAATATTACCAATATCTTGGTAATATTATGTTGTTACTTAGGTAAAATCCAATTGGTTTCTGCTCTTCTACTTTCCCTGTAACTTGTCCTTATAAAATGCCATTGCTTCTATTAAATAAATAAATAGTTTAAAAATACAACAACAAAGGAAAATGATGAAAACCTTGATGTAACAATATAGGAAATATATAGAATGCATGAAACAGATTCAAAAAGATATCCAGAAAATAAAGAATTCCATTGAAAACTGGCAAAACCATTTGAACAAAACAGGACAGACTTTCAGACACTGAAGACATGATCATAGCCAGTGACCATGAAAGTCAAGATCTGTTAAAAATAATAAGGGACTATGAAGTAACAATCCAGTAGCTCCAAGAAGATGCAAAGAAAAACAATGTAAGATTGATAGGTGTCAATGAAAATGCAGGAGTCAACACACAGGATATAAAAAGAATTTGTAAATAAATAGCAGAAAATTTCCTAAGCATGATAACAGACTCTGATAAACTGATCATTGTGGTGGATAGGGCTCCAAACAGCCATAGTCAAAATAAATATACACCCAGACATATAACAATCAGTATCTCAGAAATTCAGTACAAAAGAGAATATTAACAGGGTTAGAGAAAATAAACAGATCATATATAAAGGGAAACTTATTAGAATCACGTCTGACTTCTCAACACAAACCAACAAGTCAAGAAGAGCTTGAAGTATTCCAAGTCCTGAAACTGTGCAGACTTTTATATTTTAGGGATATGTATAAGGCAAACTTGTGTAAGCCCTTCTTTACATTTGTATTGAAAGAATAGACTTGTTCTAAAATCCAAGGTTAGATTATTAATTAAATAATTACTGTAATAACTTTGAGGTAGTAATGTCTAACCTTTGTAAGACCCCACATACAGTGGATGATATAAAGGTAGCATGTTAACACATTGATACTGTGATGTTTAAATGAGGAAATATTTGCAAAGCATGTAGCCCATACTGTAGTAGAGAATCCATGCTCAATTAAGGTGAACTCTTACTAATGTTGCTATAATAATAATTTCTAGTATTACTTCTGCTGTGGGAAGCATAAACACACTAAATGAATATAAGCAAAACTCTGAAAGCAGCAAACCATGAGCTTTTATGATAAAGAGTAGAAGTTAATTTCAGTTTGAACATATGGTTCACTTAGAGAATAGTAACATCACGGTAATCCTGGAAAAATAGGTTGGGGATTTATGGAGGGGCTTTAGTGCCGGGTTAATAAATTTATAATTAATTTGACACACAAAATGAATCACAGAAGTTAATCGAGTGTGGATGTGATATAATTGGTCTGTTCCTTAAGAAAATTACTTATGGACTCCTGCGTAAAAAGAAAAGAAGCAGGAAAGCCAGTTGAAAGTGATTGAAGTACTCATTGCAAAGGGATTGATTTCCCTTACAAGTAGAGTAGCTGTGATATTAGAAAAAAATACAATGGAAGGATTGGGAAAATAGTGAAGAAAAAAATAATTATTTGACCATTGGTAGAAGGTTGAGAAGGAGGACAGGAGTTTACCTGAAATGATCTCAACTAGAAGTCTAGTCAGGAAAGAAGTATGTATGAGAATGGGTCCCATAGCCAGTGTGGCAGTTTTGCTTCAGTATACAATAATATTTTTATAAAAATTTTATTTTACAGAGAATAAAAAAGAGGACAAAACAATGCAGATCAGAACAGAACAATACAAGCAACACAGTACTTCACAGCATGACAATTGGATAAGCTACCATAATATCTCTTTCTTTGAAATAGTTGAGCATAGCTTCACAAACAATAATATCAAACATAACAAAATAGAATAAAAGCATTCAAGAGAATGAAACTATTATAAGGCATTCTGAAGCAAATAAAAGAAAATGAACAATGGCTACTATAATATCTCATTTTCCATAAAAAATGTGTTCATATTATTACACATATTAAAAGTCAGTAAGACACACCATGATAGAACCAATGGTAATAGAAGAACAAAAGCATGGTAGGACTTTAAAGCAAGATGATATTAAATCAGCAATGGCTCCCATATGTCTTGTTTTCTTCAAAGTAGCTGTTCATACCATCCCACATAATAAAATCAAACAAAACGAGTAAAACCATTCCAACCAATAAATGTAAACATTACAAGTCTTCAAAACAATATAATGGGGATCCAAGATTACCATAGAATCTTATGTAATCTTACCTTTTCTTACACTAGGGAAACTATGTGGTATTTATACATGTGAGTTTGATTTATTTCACTTATGAGTATGGTCTCAATTTGCATCTATGTATTTATAAATATCTCAATGTGATCATTATTTATAGCTGAGTAGTACTCCATTGTATCAAAGTATCACAAATTTTTTTAACCATTCCTTGGTTGATGGGCACTTAGGTTGTTTCCAAGATCTGGCTATTACAAATTGTGCTGCTATAAACATGGGTGTGCATATATCACTGTGCTATGATGTTTTCAGTTCTGGGAATATGCCTATGAATGGAATAGCTGGGTCAAATGGGACTTCCAATCTCAGTTTTTTGAGGAATCTCCAGACTGACCTCCACAGTGGTTGCACCAGTCTACACTTCCACCAAAAGTGCAGAAGAGTTCCTTTTCCCCCACAGCCTCTCTAGTATTTGTTGTTAGTAGTTTTGTTGACCCTGGCCATTCTTTCTGGAGTGAAATGGAATCTCAGTGTGGTTTTAGCTTGCATTTCTCTAATGACCAATGATGATGAACATTTTTCATGTATTTATTTGCCATTTATATTTCTTCATCTGAGAACTGTGTGTTCATCTGGGATGCCCATTTTTGGATTGGGTCTTTGAATTTCAAGGATCTGATTTTTTTTAATTCTTTGTAAGTTCTAGACAGAAATCCTGTATCTGAGGGACTGTTCGCTAAGATTTTTTCCTAGTTTGTGGGTTTTCTTTTCACTCTGCTGGAGATTTCTTTGGACATGCAGAAACTCTTTAACAAGATGTGATCCCAGTTATTGATTCTGGGAAGTATTTCCTGTGCAGTTTGGTTCTTGTTCATGAATTCTCTACCTACCACTATGTCCTCAAGATTTTTACCTACTTTGTCTTCCAACAGATTTAGTGTTTCTGTTTTAATATTTAGATCTTTGATCCATTTAGATTTTAGTTTCATGTATGCTGATAGGCATGGGTCTAGTTTTAGTTTTCGCCATATGGATAGCCAGTTTTTCCAGTACCATTTATTAAAGAGACTATCATTCTTCCAGTGAACATGTTTGGCCCCTTTATCAAAGATAAGGTTGTTGAGTGTGTTTGTAGTTGTATCTTCTAGTCTATTCCATTGATCATCAGGTCTGTTTTTATTACAGTACCAAGTTGATTTTGTTACAGTAGCTTTGTAGTATAACTTCAAATCAGGGATCGTGATGCCTCCTACCTTGGCTTTGCTGCTTAGAATTGTCTTTGCTATTCTAGGTCTCTTCTGGTTACAGATGAATTTTAGGAGTGATTTCTCTAGATCTATGAAGTATGTTAGTAGTATTTCATTGGGATTGCGTTGAATGTGTATAACAATTTTGGGAGAATGGCCTTTTTCACAATATTTATTTTTCCTGTCCATGAACAAGGGATATCTTTCCATTTTCTGAGGTCCTCTTTGATTTCTTTTTTCAGGATATTATAATTTTCATTGTATACTGCCTCCTAGATATAATAAATAAATTCAGCAATGTAGCTGGATACAAAGTCAGTACTCAAAAATCAATAGTATTCTTATACACTAACAACAAAATCACAGAGACAGAAATAAGTGAAGCCATATCCTTCACACTAGCACCCAAAAAATGAAATATTTAGGAATTAATTTAACAAAAGAAGTATACAATAATCTTGACACAGAATGAAACTTAGAACTGGAGGACAAAAGGTTCAAGTCCAACACGAAACTCAAGGGATATTTAAGGAGATATGTATGCAGATACTTGGGAAATACTTGCCATAATGCTTCAGGTTAAAACATTGGTGAAGTTAAGGCTTAAAGATGAAAAGTTTGAGAAAGCGGATCAAGAAAATATCTTTGGTTCTCTTTCTTCAGCTTCTGTAAACAATTCTGTTTAGGCTGATTCAGGTAGCAGCAAGTGGACTTAGTGCATGCACCTATAAGTCACTGTTACAAAGCTCCGCACAACCAGGTCTCACAGATTTCCTGCGATTCATCTAACCGACCATTTGCAGTTCACGAAAGCTTATAATGAACTATGCAGAGGAATACAGGAAGCAAACAGTCTACCCAGCCATGGAATCTATTATCTAAACTGCCTGGTACCTATGTTGGTGAAACTGTAGGTTGGGCAATAGGCAACTTTATTATTGTTCCTTATCTCTTCAAATTTGTATTTTTCTTCCTACTACCACCCTCTAGTTTTCTTGCTTCTCCAGTTGTGCCCTCTGCATCCTTTAGAAAAAACAGTTTTGGACTAATTCCACGTTGATGATCAGATTCATAGAGGCACACATTATCCCCTGAGTTCACTGAAATAAGCATTTTATTTGAATTTATACTGCTACACTCTTTCTGTATCATTATAAAATGCTTGTTGGTATTCCCTAGTTAATTCTAATGACAGAACTTTGAAGAGTTCTCAATTTTCTTTGAGAATTTAAAAAAAAACTTAAAAAAGTACAAAAATGAAATTTTGAAGATACAAGGAATGTCTATAAAAAGTGTTAGGTAAATAATAATAATATAAATGACCTGCAAGGAACATTTTGCTAATAAAATTTTATTGACAGTTGATAAATACATTTCCAAACAATGTTGATGAGGAAAATAATACAAATGAAAAGAAAGTGGACTCAAAAAATATAGTTAATTCCTTAAAAAATGGGATGTTTTAGAAAAGACCTCCATTTTGATGTAAATATCACTACTAAATTTATGGTCTAAGTCAGTGTCCCAGTTGTCATATTGTATTTCAGACAAGGGAAAAATATTTGGGGAGGGAGGAAATAGATAGCAAAATTCTGTGAAAATATTTTAACATACTCATAATGTACTCATTAATAAATAATAATATAAGTAAATAGGTTCTCATTTTTTAGATTATATTATTTACTGCCATTATGAACCAAAAAGTAAACAAATCACAATTTCCATTCTTGAAAGTTTATTTAAATATCTGATCTTAATGCCAAGCTACAACTCCAAATACCAAATTTGCAGTGTGGTAATGAAAATGTTGATTCTTTCAAATAGCTCTGACAATTACTATTTAATGTTACATTTATAGATAGAGAAGTATTTTTTTTTCCTTTTTCCAATGGGCAAAAATGTCTTTCATCCATTTCTACATTTTTAAGAGTCTTTATTCTATTCTATTTATATAGCTGATATTATTTATCCTGTGTATCACTCAGGGAGACATGACCTGATGGATCTAGCATCTGTTAACAGTACTTATGTTAGGGCATCTTTATTCTAGACTTTTTAGTCCCTTCTGTCTGGATGGTCCATGATTATCAACTCCTAACCAGGATTTGGTATGGTTGGCTGTCTGTGACATAAGCAGTCTTATGTCACTGTCTCTTTTTTTAATGTTTTATGAATTTCTGTAAATAATATACATATTCACTATTCATAGTATTTTGTCTTGTATATTACCAAGCATGTAAATATCTATATCATAAAGCAATTTTTATATCATCTGCCTGCCCTGATTATTGAAACTAGACCTTTACCTTTAACTAGCATGAAATACTATAGTAACAGAATAATTACCTGTCTGTGTCTATCTATATTTAAACACTACATGGACATTTTATCTTAGTCCCGTTTTTCACCTTAATAAAAAATGTTCAGAAAGGTTAATTGACTTATGTATGGGGGAGTGAGTATGTAGCAAAGAAGTTCTCAAATTCTGGACCTAGGTCATCACCTCTGCTGAAAGCTCTCTATTTTCTTTCACTTCCAATTACTTTCCCCACATAAATATGAACGCCCAGCACTAGAGCACAAAGTGATGTAGATAGATTAGCATTTTTATTTTCTGTTCCTTCAAGGTGCTGAAGTGCTGGCATTAAATAAGAACTTTGGTTTTGACTTTGCTTTGGATAATACACCAGTTAAGAGATGCAAGCTTCAATCATATAGGATAATAGGTGATCGGCTGAAGAGAGAAATTGATTTTGAAGTTGTAATTTACTTGAAGTGTTTTGATGATCTCATAAAATACAGGCACAAAAGTGAAGTTTTTTAGGATTTCATGGCTCTCTTAAAGCTTGAATTACTACTTCAGTGCCAAAGTCCCTAGGAAAGAGCCACAGGTTCCTGTCTTACAGACTATATATTTATTGCACTATGAATACATTTTCTGATAGAGCAGTAGTTCCTTTTTCCACTGCTGTCTCATTCACAATCTTTTTGTATATGTTTATCTCTCTGCATCATAAATGACTCGTTCCTATGTTGTTTTAGTGTCTCGTCTATGGTTTAATTTTCTGTCAAAAATTGTGTTTCAACATAGTATAAATGACCTTGTATGTCATCTCTTTGGCTGTCTGTGACAACAATTCTAGTGTTGTATTATTGTACAGAATTTTATGATTTATCTATAATAATTATAATAACAACATCCAGGAAAAGACACAAGGATAGCAGTCTTCTGTGTCTAACTTTTCCATAATAGAAAAGTGAGAGGACTTTAGATTTTGCTCTAGTTCATTGGGGACATAAAGAATCACCTACTGAGATTTCCAAAGGATTCCAACAACTAAATCTGATTCTTTGAAGAAGAAATCTTTTTAACCTCCTCAGATGATTCAATATTCACTTAAATACTGTTTAAGGACTACAGTACTAGACTGTAAGCATACCTCCATTAGAAATATGATAACATTGGAAAGCAATGCCCTTCTAGAAGACAGTGAGAGAGAGAGAGAGAGAGAGAGAGAGAGAGAGAGAGAGAGAGAGAGAGAGAGAGGAGTATGTGTGTTTCTGTGTGTGTGGATAAATGGCTGAGTATGTAGAGAGAAGTAGGTAGATAGACTGACACATAGGTACAAATAAATACATATTTTTAATCAACTAAAGACCTGCAAAAGTAAGAGGAATGTGTTTATCACTGACATATTGCATTAATTGTTATGGACATATTGGTGGAAATACACTTTATAAACATTAAAATGTAACACAAGGATTCATTCATGATAGATACCGTTATTTAGGTGTGGTAAGCAGATAGCTATACATTACTTCAGTAATGCCTTTCTCAATATCTATTATATACTTTGGTATTTATTCACATTTTATTTATGTAAATATAACATACAAAGTCTTGCAGAGTTACAAGATTTTACTTTTTTCTTTATTTTAATCAAGGTTCACATAGACATCTATGCAATGATGTCCTTTAGGAAAACTACAGAAATCACAGATACAAATTAATTCTACCAAGGAACATTCTAAACAGTCTCTTTCCAATGTCTTTGTAGATTGTTGAAAGGATGTTTTATATAGATGACACAAATACTACGTGTGGATTTTAGAATTCCTAATTTCTATATGCCGTCTTCTTTCTTACTTTGAGAAGTGAGCAACTATAACTATTCAGATTTGTATAAGAATATGATTTTACCAGGGAAAGTAATAGGGACTACATTGTGCTATCACTGTTGTGACGATTTTTGAAAATCACTAAGCCATGTTTAAAACTGGAAATGTTTAATATTCCAAATGCAAGGATGTATTTATTCTTAATCTTTCATCCTCACAACAGTGCATCAAACAGGTACCATTTTTGTCCTTATTTTATACTTGAGGCAACTGACATTCAGTAAACTGGGTAGAACTAACCAGACTCAAATCCATAGAGGCCACTATATTCTTCAACATCATGTTCCTAGACACAGCGCCATACTATTACATAGATCACAGGTATGAGCAGGTGTGAAGGACAAAGGAGATCAAAGCAACATCATTTGACAGTTCCATAGTTAAACAAAGACCACCTACACATGGTGGAATAAGATGTAATCATAACTCTTGGGGGTATAGGGTAGGAGGAGGGCTGAGTGAAAGACCAGCCTGGGCTACAGGGTAAGACGCTATCGCAAAAAAGAAAAAACATACTTCAATATAGAATACATTTACAGTCATCTGCTAGGTCTCAGAGCAAAAATATCTCTATACCAAACAATAAAATCTTAAAGTTAGATATTGGGCAAAACTGCATGGACTACAGGGTTGACCAAAACTTCATGGCTGCTTATTTTTTTTTAATTAATTTTATTGTCACATTTCATGTACAAATAATAATCACATTCATCATGGGGAATTAGTACCTGTACATTGTACAATTTTATTCTAGAGACTAGAAAGAAACAAAAATGGGGAAAAAAATTTGTACATGAGGACAAGTAAAATTGAAGGGGGAAAATTGGAATTTTTAACATACAAAGGTACTGAATTTAGATACTTACAAGAATTAGTCTTTTTAAATTAAATTTATTGGTACATTTTAGGTATACATAATAACATTTTTTTCTTTTTTTAATTTTATTTTAAAGAGAATATATTAACTGTAGCTACCATAATGTCTCTTTCTTTGAAATAGTTGAGCATAGCTTCACACACAATAATATCAAATATAACAAAAGAGTACAAAACCATTCAAGAGAATGACAGTATTACAGGGCATTCAGAACCAAATGACAGAAAATGAACAATGGCTACTCCGCATAATAACCTTCATCATAGGGAATTTGCACCTGTACATATTTTGATTCCTTTTTCCAGATCCCCACTCCTCCCTTCAACCCCTCTTTATCCCCATATTTAAAAAGTTTGTTTCTATTTTATCTTTTATTATTTTTTTCCTTCCTTCCTTTTCCCCTTCCTCTACCTTTTTTTTTTTACCTTCCTGTTTCCTTTTAATCAGTTTCTTCCCATTTCACAATATCTATTATGTATTTTGGTCTTTATTTACTCTTTCAGGTTTTTATAGCAGGGAGACAAAGTGAAGTTTACTCATGTGAGTCCAATTTATCTCACTTAGAGTATGGTCTCAAGTTGAACCCATTTACCTAAAAATGTCTCAGGTTTATACTTCTTTATGGTAAAGTTTTATATATATATATATATATATATATATATATATATATATATATATATATATATAGCATCTTTCATATTCATCTCAAATACGTAGGCATTTGAGTTGTTTCCAAAATTTAGCTATTACAAACTGTGCTCCTATAAACATGGGTCCACATATATTGCTGTGATATGATGTTTTAATTCTTCTTAAAAGATACCCAAAAGGAAGAATAGATGGATCAAGTGAGACTTTTAATTTTTGAGGAATTTTCTTACTGATTTTGCACAGTAGTTGCACCAATCTATGCTCCTATCAAAAGTGGAGAAGGGCTCCTTCTCCCCACTATTTGTTATTGGTTGTTTTGTTGATGATAATGATTCTTTCTGGAATGAGATAGAATCTCAGCATTTTTAATTTGCATCTTTCCAGTGATATTGAACATTTTTTCATATATTTATTTGTTATTTGTGTTTCTTCATCTGAGAAGTGTATATCCATCTGAGGTGCCCAGTTTTGGATTGGGTCTTTAAATTATGGGGTCTGATTTTTTTTCAATTCTTTATACGTTCCTTTGTACAAAGGAAAACTAACTAAATTATTTTTCTTACACTGTGAGTTGTGTTTTCAGTCTGTTGATGATTTATTTTGGTGTGCAGAATAGAATGAGATCCTACTTATAGATTCTTTGTATTATTTCTCATCCAGAGTTTTATTCATGAAATCTTTGCCTACACTTATTTTTTCAAAAATATTACCTATTCTCTCTTCAAGCATATTTAATGTTTCTATTTTAATATTTATTTCTTTGATCCTTTTTGACTTTAGTTTATTACATGGTGATAGACATAGTTATAGTTTTAATCTTTGGCATGTGGAAAACCAGTTTTTCAAGCACCATTTGTTAAAGAAGATATCCTTCTTCCACTGAATGTGTTTGGCTCCTTTGTCAAAGATAAGGTGGCTTGAATATCTTTGGAGTTGTTTCTGCTTCTTTTAATGTGTTCCATTGGTCTTCAGGTCGGTTTTATTTTCTAGTACCATGCTGTTTTTATCACAGTAGCTTTGTAGCATAATTTCAAACCAGGAATTGTAATGCTCTCTGCCTTGCCTTTGTTTCCAAGAATTGTTTTTCTAATCTAGGTCTCTTCTGGTTACAAATTAATTTTAGGAATGTTTTCTCTAGCTCTGGAAGATTTTTTTAATGGTATTTTGATTGAGATTGCAATGAAACTGTATAGCAATTTGAGAAGTTTAGCCATTTTTACTATGTTAGTTCTCTCTATACATAAGCAAAGGATATTTTTCCATCAATGATGAGTCTTGATACAGATGTGAATACCAATTTTATAATTCAATTGAATTGTATTATGGTATTCCTGATATTAACTGAAAAAAAACCATGAAAATTAAAAAGTTGAATTTTTTGGTTAGTTAGGAGAATAGCTCTGTTTGATAGTTTCTCATATATGAAGAACTATTCTTTAATTCCTAATAATAAATATTTTCACCTTTAATGGTATTTTGAAACCAAAAATCCAATAGATAGTTCTATGTGAAATAGTTTTATAAAAGAAGACAAATTCATGAATTATATTAATAGATAAGCAATGTGAGTGGGAATGATTATGAAAAAATGACACAGGTATCATTTATAGTGTTATAGGCATTGAATGAGAACACTGGAGTCACAAAAGTAAGTAGGAAGATATCTTCTATTACTTATTTTTAATAGTAAAACCATAATCAATAGCAAAGCCTTCACAATGATTGGTTTCCTGGGTGGGCAAAATGACTGATTATGGAAGTGCAGATATGAAAGTAATCAACTTTTCACCAATTATATCTTGTATACAAATCTAATGTTCTCCCTAATAAGAACATTAATATGAAAAAATATTCATACCATGAACATTATGAAACTCAGCTAGTTATTTGGTGCTGATCAAATGAGAAATGAACACATTTCTAATTTTTAAATAATAAAAATTATTTTAAAAATTAATGCATGTTTGTTTTGCATGGTAGTGAGTTTCTGCATGACATTTCAGTACATGGATAGAACATACACTAGTTAAGTGAAGGCAATTATCATTCCTTTTTTGGAGACTTCAACTTATCTCTTTTATTTCTTCATAAAATATATACTACCTATACACCACACTCTGCAATGTTGGCACTTACATTTATCTCAGTTTTGCAACCTGTCATCCCAAATCCCTACATCTTCCCTTCTTTGTAGTCTTCTCTACTTATTAATGGTTATTGAACACTCAGACTGATGTATTTTTAGTTTCTTCATAGTATACAGAACATGCAGAAATTATCTTTCTGTGATCTTTCTGTAACACCCTCTTCTATTTTTTCTCATAATTACACTGAAATTGATCATATTCAAAATCATAGCTGAAGGAGATTAGAAATAGTGGAAAGGGGGAAGTAGGGGAAAGAAAGAGGATTAAAAAAGAAATAAAGCTGTGTTATGGGCATGTGCCAACTCCACAGAGGAATGTGAACATTATCACTGCAAACATACATGAAAAGGATGAATGAAGAAATGGAGGGCGAGGAAAGGAAGTAGAGGAAAGGGAAAGAAAAAAAGAATTAAAGTGTTCTTTGTATATGTATCAACTCCCTGGAAGGAACGTAAACATTAGGTACTACAAATGCATGCTAATAAAGAAAATTCTCTTAAAAATTGCTTTTAATGCGCTCATATTTGCAGTATGAAGTGGTTACATTAGTCATGGTAAGCTGGCACATATGCAGAACACATCTTAATTCTTTTTCCTTCCCTATTCTCTCAACCTCCCTCTCTTTCCTTCCTTCCTTTTTGCAAAAGTTCTATTCATGGAGGATGCTAAAAGTTGGCCCTGTGTGGAGTATTGTGCCTCGAACACAATAAGATTTATTTCAATTGTCTTGCTCTGACTGAAGAATATACTCAGGCATGTACACGTGGAAGCCTACTGTATCAGCTACACTGCATCAAAAACATGTTAATCATATCAAGGACATCACACAAGTTTCTAATTCATTCACTCTCTCTCCTCCCTCCCACTCATCATAGACACAAATCCTCATTTTATGATGGTGATATTTATTTAATGGCCTTTCCTGCATTAATCTACCCATATATTAAAAATTAAAAGTTCTTTAGAATAAAACTACGTTTACTTTTCAGAGTCAATGTGTGCATGCTTTATTTAGCTTTGCATGTTAGTAGATTTAATTATTTCTCTTATCTTTAGAGACATGGTTGTATCAGAAAATGAAACAGTAATAATGGAAGTGGAAAATACATGTAGATTTTAATTGGATTCATATTGTTATCTGAGAAGTCACTAAAAGTGTTTTGAATGTCATGAAAATATTTTTAAAAGGTTTATCATTATTTTTCCAAATGAATTAGTGTTGAGGTTTGGATGTGGAACTTTATCATTACTTTGTGAGCATCACCAGACAACTTAAACTAATCAGAAAGAAATAGAACCTAGAGCTTATTCAGACTCTTTAAAAGGAGTTGATTGAGCACATTTTCTGCTATTTTATCAGGGAATTACTGTTCATTAACATATCCTGTCAAAAAAGAGTCAAATTTTTTTGACATTTTTTAATTATGTAGGTTGGAAATCTCAGAAATGGCATCATGGATATGGAAAATAATAAAAATATAATGTTAGAATTTCTTATATTTACTTGATATTAAGCAGAATATCATTTTTGCCTGTTAATACTCAGCCACATTATTTGTGTTGAAATTAGTTAAAAGCTATTAATTTCATATATTAAACCATTGTTTTAATAAACCTCATTTTAATGTTTTTCATTTAGTTTAATGATTATTTTACCTTTATTTTGAATATATTTTTTCATTAACCATTATTTTACATTTATTTTGGCAAGTAATACGACAGTCCCCATAAATAAAATATAATAAAATCAAATTCTTAAATTGATTTTAATTATGAAATAAGTTAAGTTACATAAATAATATAATCTAGTGGTATACACATAAGTCATTATAGGTAAAATGATGTACAGGTGACTAAAATAGTAAATAGGGCACAAATAATTGCCACTATTCTTCATTTTAGTTATTTAACATCTATTATTTTCTAAAATTGTCTCCTTCACAACTATGGAAAACATGATTGTGTAGAGAAAAAAATAAAAATGGCTAAATAATATGAAAAAGCATATAGTATTATGTCTTCTCATCTGATTGATTTGGAGTATTCAAATTTCCTGATTAAAGGAAAGCACAAAAGGAGTTCAAAATTATAATTTTCCTGAAAATTCAAAAGCTTTTTTCCTCTACTTTCTCTAATAATCTTCTATCAATTTCTATTTCTTTAATTATGATCTATTTAATTAAAGCTGAACTTCTAAATAAATACTACTTAGTGATTTTAAATCGTATTTACTTAAAATAATAAAGTTAAAATATTTTAATAAATACCTGTCACGTTATTTTATACATGTTTGCTTTAGTTTTCCTATCAGTTAATACGATAGAGGACATAAAAACAGTTATATCCCTGTTTGTGAAACATGGACTCTGAATCCATCCTTACCCACTCTTTCCTCTCTAAACAAGCTGATTTTTGAAATTTCTGAGTATTTTAGACATCAATGTATTCACAGAAATGTATTTATACTGAAAAATGGTGCTGCTCATGTTTTTAAAATTTTAAATAAATTTCTCATTTTAATTATAATGATCAGTATCTTTATTTAATTCAAGAAAAATGTTTTTTTAGAATTACTCTGATATGTAAGGAGATAATTTCCCTCAATTGTAACTGCTATATTGATTTATGTGAAGGGAAAGAATATTTTAAACATTTTATATGCTTTCTTTAACTACACACTCCACTGCTTCCCAATTTTTAATATTACCATTAATTTTCTGTAATTATTCTTATGCATGTGTTTTAGGGCATATGCAAGAATTTATCTAAGATACATAGAGGTAACAATTACCAGATAGCTAAGCATTTATGTTTTTTTTTTATT
Organism: Hydrochoerus hydrochaeris; assembly: GCA_004027455.1. Classification (NCBI taxonomy): domain Eukaryota; kingdom Metazoa; phylum Chordata; class Mammalia; order Rodentia; family Hydrochaeridae; genus Hydrochoerus; species Hydrochoerus hydrochaeris. Next base: position 372,837 of record PVLA01000023.1, on the reverse strand, counting down.
TTGAAAGATATTGTTCAATTATTCTGAATGTTTGCTGATCTTTATATAATATTTTGTCACAGAACAAGACAATTTTTATAAATTACTGCTTCAAATTTCAGTGTAATCCTTTCAGACTCTACAGTTTTTTCAATATGATAAGAATTTATTTGTTCTAGAACTTTTCAATTGCTAGTCTTGAACTTTTTTCACATGGACATTGATTCTTTCAGCTATTTCTCTTCCAGTTTCCTGTATATATTCTTTGTACAGTTCTCTCTTCATAAGTTGAAATTTTTAAGTACATTTCTGTAATTCCTGAATGTTCATATTTGGTTGTGAGTATTAAAATTACATTTTTCAAATCTTACTTATCTTGCCTTATTTATAAGAAGATTAGATACATTTTTGTGCCATATTATAATAATTTTTCACTTTTTTCCTATTTTCTGTCCATATATATAAAAACATATGTATGTAAATATTATATGTTTTGAAAAACATGTCTTGACTTACTGGTTTATATGGTTGTTGTTTTTTTTTTACTATTTTCTGGTTTTTCAAATGTACAATGGTAAGTAAAATCTTATAAGTAAATCTGATGCTGGCAAAAAAAATGGGGGTGGAGGAAAGGGAGCAATATTTGAAATATGTAATGTGCCAATTCGCTACAATGGATGTAATCATAATGTGCTATAAACATGTATGATAAATGTCAAAAATAAGTTTAAAATTTAGTTTGATCAAGCTTCTTTTCCTTAGTGGCTTGTGATTTGTGTCACTGAATTTTTCTTTTCACAGTGGGTATAAAATCATGATCTTATATGTACATTTGAAAGTTTTATATTTTTAATTTATAAGTAGTCTCATCATCACTCTAGACTTCTTCTGTGTGACAGGAGGTAGCCATGCAATTTTCATTTTCATATGGAGAGCCTACAGTTCAATGGCATTTATTAAATACTGAAGAAATTCCCACTCGTTTGCATTGCTCATTTTCCATCATATTTCAAGCTTCCTTGTTTGACTCAACTTCTCCATAATATTCCATAAAAGTATTGATCTATCTTCTTTCCACTCTGCAAGTTCCATGCTGTTATACAATATTGATAAATCTTAGCAACTGGTAAAGAAAACCTGATTCCTAGTGTTTTCTCTTAAACTATAATTTTAGGTATTCCACATCATTTATTCTTTCATATAACTTTGGGATTACTTTATTATTTTACTTAAAAATCAAATGTGCTACTATCTTTATTGAAACTGTTGGGAATTTGTATATACATTTTTGAAAAATGGATGTTATGTACTTGATATAATGTGACTGTTATGCGACACACACAGTTATTTGTTACCTCTTTCAATATTTCCTGTACTGAATCAAGTCTTCGTAGGTCAGAGATCTCGTAACAAAACACTATGGTGAATACTCCAAATCCACTCACACACCGTTCTTCCAGTAGGTGAGTTTTCATTCTTGGCTAGATGTTTGGGAATACTAACACTCTCCTCGCCTTTTAGACACTTACATACCAACACAACCCAGACGGAGCAAGGCTGTGGTGCTTCTCATCTTCCCTCAGGATGAGAATACACCCTCAGATCTTAAGCAGTGAAACTGATTTCAGTTTCATCCTTCATTTGTTTGTATTTCTTCAGGATCCACTTCTTCACTATGTTTATAGTATCAGAGGTAGCAGGCAATCAGCTTCAGTTTTGACAAACCTTGTGTTTATGCCCATGTGTTTTATATTCTGTATTTTGATATGCATATTTTGTGTTTGAGTGCACATATTTTTAAATATTTTTGTGTGTTGTGTAGGAGATTGAACCCTCAGGTTTTGCAGCCGAGAGACATTTAGCCTTTGTTTATTCATTTGCGTATTTATGTATTCACTTATTTTATTGTTAGACTGTGTTTCTGAGTCGTTAAACTGCCCAACCTGAGCTTAAACTTGTGATTCTACTAAATAAACTTCCCATACTGCTCGGATTGCAAGTATGCACATCAAGTCCCACATACTTAGCTCTTTTATTTTAGCAATTATTCTATTAATTTTCTCTATTTTGGTTTTGCAACTCTCAACATATTAACTCATAATTCTTTATTAACCAAACGTTCACTATAGATAAGTTTAAGTTTCCAGGATGATTTTTATTTTTTTCATTCTTGAAAAAAAAAGAAAGAATTCACATAAAGGTATTCAGTATTAATACCAATTCAGTTCATATGAGGCGCCTGGAAAAATATTAAGTTAAGAAAATAAATATAGTGAGTGTGATGAATTTATCCCTGTGGTCTGCTAGAATCTTTTGATGGTTAAAATCTTTCACATACATTTCAATACTAATGATGAAATTTAGAGATTCCTAAATTTCTACTCCTTAAAATAGAGAAGTTAATTATTTCACTTTTTTATTGAAATTAGATGAAGATAACTTGTGTTTTCAGTATTTCACAATGACATTTGGTTTTAGTAACAATAAAAACAACCTGAAGTCTCTTAGGAATACAAATGATAATGAGCATTAAATTATATATGGCATTCATAATGTCAGATAAATGTAGACATGACTATAGTTGACATTGATATGGATCCATATATATACATAACTACAATATATGCATGTATTTCTAACAAATAAGAAATAAATACTTATAACTACTATAGTCCTCATTTCTGTACTTGATTAGATGGGGGTAGCTGGGATTTGTAACTCTTTCTCTGCTACACATTCTATATTCCCTTTGCCTTCTGTAAAAAACCTTAGCCTTGATTTTGTTTTTGACTGATGACAAGACCCCAGCATTCATTTCAGAAGGATGTGAGTCTTGTTGTCCTGCATATGTTAGATTGTTTAAATTTTCTGTTATCTTAATCAGAAGGCATGTTAGTCTTAGCATTCATCTTCATGACAGATGTCTGAGACAATGAACTTTTAGAGAAGTAACTTATGTTGGCTCATGGTTATGTATGAGTCAGTCTTTAATCAGCCAGATCCACTTTTAGGTCTCTGATTAAGATGAGTAGGGAATAACATGACAGAAGTACATGGCAGAGCAAAATGTCTTACCTCTTGCCCAAGAAACAAAAGAAAGAGCTAAGCAGAATATGGCTTTTCCCCAGAAAGCAAGAAGGGATAAAGTTAAATTAACATGTAATAAAATCTTTGTGTAATGTATTTGTTTTTCATTCTATTATTATTATTATTTTACTATTTTCATAGTGCACAAAAGGAACTTAAGAAGATGGAATGCTAGGCAAAAACTCTACTAGTAAGCTACAATCTGGCACCTAGAATAATAAATTTAAATTATTTTAGTTGAAAATCAAATGCAAAAGAAACTTAAATTTTGGTAAAAAGATTACAGGGTCAATAATCTGAGTCCTGGTGAGCACAGGTAAGTAATAGTTTTAAAGTGAATAGCAGAGTAATATGACAGGTCTAGTTGATGTGAAGAAAAATACATTAACATACCTTGTGATGGCCGTTTCTGAATGTAGGAATTTGGGTAATTCTAGGGGATGCCCACAAAATTCAGGGCCTGATATGAAGCGCAGAACTTTGGCAGAGAAATGTTAACCAACTGAAAAGCCTAGATATTCGAATAATTGAGAATTTTGCAATAATGAATAATCAACGCAGTTAGGTATGTAGCTCAGTGGCACCTGCCTGGTAAGTACAAGGTCCTAAGTTTGATTCCCAGTACAAAAAAAAAAAAAAAATTGTTAGACAATGGACTCTGTCAAACTGAAGACATATCTTTCCTCAGTTACTTAAATTTTTAATATCTGTTTTACAAATTTCTGCTATCATGTACTTTTATGTAAAATTTTACCTCAAATTTAATATTTTACATCATATTGTATTTCAACTATTAGAAATATTCATCCATTTTACCTACATTTGAGAATATTTTAAAGACTACTGTCGTCATATTAGTTGTATGATATTGTCCCCTTATAATAAAGTGGATACTGTTTTCAGTAGCATACATTAACTGGCATTGATATGTTGCTTTGGGTGAGTATTCTATTATATAGAAAATACAAGCCAGTATGTACTGTAGACAAAGTAAATATGTCATGCAGAGAAACAAAATCTGTCAACTTTTGGATGGCTTTTGTGGTACAAAGATGCATATGATGTTTTTTAAGGCCTACAGATCTTTAAGTAAATGGCTACAATTTTTAAAAAGCTTTCACTACAATTATTTCTAATATTTAGATTTTATTATATGAAGCTGGTCTTTTCACACTTTGTCAATTACAATATGAAGAGAAAAGCACACATGTGTGTATATTATATGCCTGGTATGTTTCATTTTACTCATGATAGAATTAAAGATACGTAATACACACGATATGAAATGTTCCTTAAGAATTATGTTAGAAGTCATTTACATTTCATATTAACTATTATAACATGTGGTATCATTAATATACATTGTATATTAAACACATTAATGTAATATTATTTATAAATTAGAATTTGTGTACTAAAAAACTACTCAATACTACCTTAAATGTGTCAAGCTATGTACTCATAGACTAGTCAAATCCTAAAAATAAAACAAAAAACAATCAAAACTGATTTTCAGAACTAGACTAGTCAAATCCTAAAAATAAAACAAAAACAATCAAAACTAATTTTAAGAACTAGTATATTGAAAAAATAGAAACTGATTCTTGAAAGTGAAAATAGAGAAGGAAAAATTTAATTACATTTCATCAATAGAATAAATTTTAGGAAAACAAAAAATGGTTATGAAAATAATGTGTTGTTCTTATTTGGTATTTATAAAAGTTATAAAGAATTTTATAACAAAATAATTAGGGAATAACAATGTTTATTTGTATTACATTACAATAAAATTTAAAATTTATAACTGCAAACATTAATGTAAACAACACGCTATGCAGAGATAAATATAAGAATAATATTCTATGTAATTCAAGAATCAGCAGCTCACATATATGAACTTTAAAAACTTTAAAACTTACTGAAAAAATTATTCTTTTGAATACTAATATAAACTTATCTCTATAAAAACAGCAAAATCTGGTAAGAATATCATTTGCTTAAGAAAGATAAGTAGGAGCTGAGTGTGGAGGTGCTTGTTGTAATCCCAGCATGCAGGAGGTGGAGGCAGGAAAATTAGGTGGAATTTACCTTAAGACATGAAGATTTATAAAATTTAAAATTGTTTTGAAACCTGTTACAATTCAGGAGACTTCAATATAAATATGATTGCATGAATATTTAGATGTATGACATCATTTAATCATTAAAAACGGTTGAAAAGTTAGTTTAGAATAGTGTATGCTTCTTTCCTGAGCATAAATAACTTAAGTGCCACACTTACTGTTGAGTAGAAGAGTCGTAATTTATTTTCTTCAGCTGGTAGAAGCAGTACTTACACTACACAACTCTGTAAATATTCCTTCAGACATAGCTGTGTTTTCAATAATTGCTGTAGGTGGACACTAACAATTAGAATCTCCTTGTGGTCAGGGTATACACTTTTCTCTAATAATTCTGAGTCTCTGGTCAGTTTTTCGGGGTAGATATATGCTATGTCAGTTTATAGAAGTAATAAAATTCCTTTCCTTTGAGGTTAGCAGCACAAAAAGTATATTCTTACTTGGCTGAAAAGGTGATAATCTAGAAATCCATATTTCAAGATTTATCTTTTCATATTCTAAAATGATGCATTTTCTCAGCTTTCTTATTTCTGTCAACCATCACAAATTTCTGTCTTATATCTAAATCTTGTGGTACCATTCTTTCCAGCTGTGCTTTATTACATCCCTGGGCCCTGTTAAATATGCCGAAATATTCTGTTATAGTATGTGAGCACTGCCATTCCACAGATAGCCTGTCCTTGATTGTAATTCAGGTCAGATAGTCAAAAGTTCAATGATTACAATACACAATATCATAGTTATTCTTGTGTCATATTGGAATAGACATAGATCTTACTCAACAAATAAACAGATCTAAGCTTTATCATCTTTATTTATTCATGAAAATTGATGTTCCATTTTGAGTGATCCATTTCTCTTCTTTCTCAATGTTTTTTAAGTAGTCTTCGTTTTATGGTTTATTTTTATGTCACGCCTAACATGTTAAAAACATCCTAATATTCTAGTATGAAAGAAGCAGTAAAATCAATGAGATTGTGGCAGATCAATCTTTTGAACAAAAATACAGATATTTTGCAATTCTTGCTTTATTTTTGACATTTTCTTCAGTGGTATAGTTAGCTCTGTTCTTGGAGTGCCAAAATTAACTTGGGGTGTCTGTCATAGCTGTGCTAATGCAGGACATGATGTCCTTATCCAAGAGCCAAACTTTCTCTAAATTTGAAATATAAGAGATGCTAGGAACCAAGACTAATCTACAAACTAATGATGATTTCTTAGGACTTGGTCCTTTGACATAACCTTTCACTTAAATTGGAGAATTCAATATTTTATAAATTCACAAGCCCAAAGGGTCCTTTAATAATGAATTAATAAAATGTAAAACTTAAGCCTCAAGATTGAGAGACAAATGAATTTTGGCAATGTAATGTGAATAAGGATAAAGAAAGAAGTTGTCAACGAATTATAATTTAATTGTTCTCTAATTTAAAAATACTGAATGTAATCTTATTTGCACACATAAAGGCACATGCAGACACAAGCACACATTAACAAGCATGCACACACTCTTACCTGTCCTCCTGTTAACGAGTTCTTTCATTATGGCTGTTAAGAGCTTTTTATGTCTGGTCAAAGTTCCAATGCAATTCTGAGGTTATTCAGTCAGCTGATTGGCAACTGCCTCCAAAGATCTCAAAATCTCCCATTTCGAACTTGGTTTATGAGATGTGCCCTGTCTGCCACATGCTAACACAAGCTACTTTCGCTGAAATCATAATAGAGATACGGGGGATTTTTAATTAAGTGTATAAGAGGTTTGATAACTTCGCGTGGCCTAAGAAATTGGGTGAAGAGACTTCTCGAGGAAATCATAAAGAGAATTTGAATATATTTCATTTTATCATTATAATTGTCTAGTTAATAACATCAATAATATAATTGTCTAGTTAATAACATCAATACTTTAAAATTAATATTGAAGGTATATATCAGTCATAGTTATATATGAGATCTTTCTATAGACAACTGGTTTAGTTAATTTTTATACTATTCCATAGCATATTTATAAAAATTCAATTTTATAGGTACTACTATTCTATTTGTATAAAAAGGGATGGAGGCTTAGACATAAATAATTTTGAATAAACCCATACTGCTAATACATAGCAGACCGAGAAATTTGTCCCTGGAGTATCTGACTACTAAGCCAGTATTTTAATCCAAAGAAGGGCAAAGTAGAACTTCTGCGCCATTCTTCTCCCACATTGCCTTTTTCCTGTGCTCTGAGGCACATTTATTTTGCAGTCATTTTGCCTTCTTTGCCAATTTCTAGATATGAAACTTCAATTTATTTGTCATCTTGACTGTCATTTTTTGAACCCACAGGAGGCTTATAAATATCTTCTCACTACTCTGAAATTAAAAAGCGCAAGTTGAAAGTGTGTTCATATTTTAAAATTTGAAATATTTTCATATGTTTCAAACTATATTGATACAATTATGCAGTCATATTTCAGAGTCCTGAAGTGGAGGTACACTTTACCATTATTTCAATAGTGACAGTTTTATCCTTATAAAGTATTTATATTGAATTTTACTGTACTATAGAACAGTTTGAAATATTGTTAATTATAATAATCTACAAAAGAAAATCCAAATAGCCCATAACTGAGAAAAACCTCACTATTGGTAGCACAAACACATCTTTTAGTGGCTGGGCTGTCACACACACAGCAGGTGCTTCTCAGCACAGAACCTACAATTTGTTGCCATCTCTCTCGGGGTTCTAATGTCACACATGTCCCGCTCTGAGGCAAGCTCTCACTTTCCACTCTTGCCGTGCTCTTTTAAGGTATCAGTTCTCCTGGGCTGATAAGTGCTGATACTTCCTTACTCTAAAATAGGTAGAGAAATACAATTCTTTTTCTTTATAACAACACTCCAAAAGATTTCACATTAGAACTACTTGGTACTTGGTGTTGACTCTTATATAAATTTAATATACAGGTTTCTCTCCCTAGTAAGGACATAATCTATTCAAGGACAATATTTGTAATATGTGTTAGGAACAAGAGCCATACTGTACCTGGATCTATTCCCTCAGACTTGTGAGGCATGCCAGATTATTTCTTTTCTCCTTAATGTCTTACCTAAAGTGTCTGATTTTCTGAAGCAACTGAAAAGAATCTGGAAAGACAAAATAAAATACATTTTAATACAACAGAATAACCTAATCATACTCAATTAGGACATAGATATAGGAGATATTGGATATAAATTTTAAAGAAACTATGCTTAATAAGTTAAGGACTCAAAAACAAAAATAAAATACTTGAGCAACATAGAAGTGCATGAGTAATAAATGTAGCTAAAAAATTGAAGACAGTAACTTAAATGAAGAATGCGCTTATCAAGTTTATAAATAGTCTTGCAGATGAAGAAAGAGCCCAAACTGCTGTTTGAGATGTATCTAGACAGAGCAAAGACTTGAGAAACATTCTCACAATCACACACACACATGCTTGCACACACACACATACACGCACAGATGCACACAGATACACAGAATAAAACAGTGTAAAAACAAAGGTACAGATCACTCAGACTCGTCTTATATTAATGACTGTTTGATAAAAATATAACTTTGAAACTCAGATCTGGGTTAAATAATACTACTACCTAAAATTGAAGGAGAAATAAAGATTTCACAGACAAAAAGTGACAAGAAGTAGAACTTGTTGTTCACAGACTGTTCAACAGAAAAACGTTAAGATACAATTCCTAAAGTATAACTCATATATGCTATAAAAATCTGAGTTGTTATTAATTAAATATATTCTACATTAAAATAATATATTCTGAATTATAAAATGAACCTCAATTTAAAATAATGAAACAATTCAAAATTTTTTTCTTAGTCCATAACATAATTTAAAGTAGAAATCAGCTATGTAGAAAAAACCAAAATATTCAACAATTCAAAGGGATTTTCATTTAAAGTAAAATAAAAACCTGACACACAAAAAAAGTGCAGTTAAATTCAAAATATTCAGAAAAAAGTAAATACTAAATATAAGACCAGAATTCAAGGACAGTGCACAAAGGGAAAAAAACAGAGAAAATCAGTCAATGAAGTAAAAGATTTTTTTAAAGATCAATTAAATCATTAAATTTCTAGCTACATTATTAATGAAAAAGAACAAAACCAAAAATTACATTATTAGGACCACTGTAGTTACAGTAAGTCCTTGACTTACAAACATTTGAGTTGCAAACATTCAGATTCAAGCAGATCTTGAATTAAACATTTGTAGGTGTGGACAAATCACAGAAGTAGCACTCCTGCCTGCCAATCATTATCAGAGTTGTTCTGTTGCGTGCATTCTGCGCAGTGCGATTGTGTATAGCAATAGTACAGTGCTATGGTCAGCCAATAAGATTACAGCAAATATAGTTGCTTGGGTAATGTTGATTAAATGGGGATCAAATGGGGAAACAAGTTATATATCAAACACACATGGGATGGAGAAGGACTTCCCTGAAAAAGCTAAGGAGATTTGGTCCCCACTCAAGGTGATTGATGTCAATTTAAAAATCAATCTCTACTGTTGATCCTTATGGAAAGTATATGGGTGAGTAGATCCTGTTTTTCTTAAAGACTGACCTTCAGTGAATGGGCCTCCAACAGTTGACTTCACTGACCTTTTGAAAGTTCAGCCATGTTTGACTGCCTACAGTTCTTCTAAATAACTTAGCTATCTATAATGTTGTTAAATAAATGAAATGGTGAAATTATTCTAGAATACCTTGGCAATACCAATGCAATTACAAGATTTCCTGTAAGTGAAAAATGGAGGTAGGAAAAGTAAAACCAGATGGCATGTGACAATATAGTCAGAAGTCTAAGTAATGCTATTGCTACCATTTTAAAAATATCGATTACCACTGTAAAGGCAAAGGCAAATGGAAAGTCTTGAACAATTGGAAAATACAAGAAAAGAGATTGGTAACTCCACAGATGCCTTGATTTTGTCCCAATAAAATGCATTTCAGTTCTCTGTCCTCTGCAAATAAACAATAATAAAATTGTGTCTTACTTATTAGCTAATATTGTGGTAATTTGCCAAACTAGTAAAAGATGATAAATATACATACTGATATTAATTAGACTTATAACTCATAAAATATACCATTTGCTTAACCATGATTTAAAATCTTTAAATAAACAAATGGCTTTTTATACATCAAATGAGAATTACTGTCTTCAACTTTACAATACTCAATTTGATTTCATTTTGAAAATGTATCTTTTGTCCTTCAACGAAAGTGTTTTTGTCTAAAATCAAAATTAAACAAATTCACTTCTTTTTATTTGCTAATGATTTCCATTAGTGGATTGCTGCTCCTCTGATAAAGCATAAATTAGACAATACCTCTATTCTATCACTTCAGTCTCATATTTTATTTATTTATTAATTTATTTATTTTACATTTTGAGATCCCTGATAGACCATGCACACTCAATTATCTATTTGGCATAAATATTTTATGTATACATTAATGATAATTTATGTAAATTGTGCTATCATAATAAAGCATGTTTATTAAACCTGATATTGATGACTTTATATTAATACATCTATTCTATGTTTTTTAAATTGCCTTTCCAGAATTTCCTTCTATAAGAGAACCACATTTAACTAATTCTGTTATACTTGCTTTAAAATTGGCCATGTTAGGTGTAATATTATCATTGAGCCACAGTGGTTCAGCTGTCTAATAATTTCTCTATGATTAATTTTCAGAAGTAAAGCTGAAGAATAAAAAGGCACTAGATTTATTCATGAGATATTGCATTAAGAGGACATGTATGAGAATTCATAGCACCCAACATCACTGGGTATAATCACCCCTCTTAGCTATTACTATTATAAATGGGGATATGCATTTAATTGCTAGTTGAATTTTCATTTATTTCATGATTAGGGGAAGCTGCAATCAAAATATCTATAACTTTACCAATGCAGGTGAAGAATTCAACAGATTTTCTACTGGTACAACATTTTCTTTTGTTCAACCATATGTTCCCCAGACAACTTAGAAAGAAAACATATATTCCATAGCAGTATGTTTTGGAATCTATGATAATATAAGCATGGAATAATGTTAACACTTTCCTAATGAAGAAAAGTGTATTATTAACATATAATAAATTAAAAGAGATGTTATCAACCTAGTAATATACCAAAATTATATAGTTACTTTCAGGTCGTTATAAAGTAATTGTAATATTTGAGCCTGTAGATAATGATCGAATGAGAAATCTGTAATAATCGTGTCAAAAGGAAGATAGGAAAATGTGTGGAAAATTCTGACACAGAAAACAAACATAATGGAAGAAGCGAGAGAAGGAATTGGGGAAGAAAATGGCAGCCATATACTGGTTTTACATTACTGGATGCACATTGTATGTTTAGAAGGCATTCACCTTTTATCCTCCCCATTAAACAATTTCTTTCCTTTGGAATTTATGAAGAATTGTATCAAAAAGGGTTATAAATAAAATTCTGAGGATAATTTACTTCTTCCATAGCTCACTGTGACCATAATCCTTTGCAGCAACCAAAAATTCTTAGTAACAATTACTAATAAAGAAGGGAATTTTATACATTAAAGAAAAAATTATGCTACTTTTTGTTAAAGGCAATGTACTCAGTTAATTTCAAGAAATATAATGTCATCAAATCATTTATGTTGAGAAATATATACTCTATTACAAATATTGTGAGAGAAGAACTCTATTGTGAAAACCAAGGCATTCAGCATTAGAAAACACTTCCTGAAGGGCAGGGGAACAGATGGAAATTAGGAGCAGTAAGGGAACATTTTAAAAACATCTCTCATTCAAGTTACTCTATTTCTTTTTGAACAGTATTCCTTTGCATGATTAATATTAAGCTCCTAATATTAAAAGATTTGTGAATCTGTGACTTCGAGCAGTCATGAAATTCTGAATACGTGATGTGAGGACCAAATCTGAAATCTAAAGAGAGTTTGGGCCTCAAGGTCTGAAAACCTGAAGCTGGTTTAAGCTATGGAATTTACTAGTTGGGTTAGCTTTGTAAACCATGTAAGCCTTCTGGGGTTCAATTTGACTTAACACCTTTTGTAAAAGCAAAGTTATTAAGACTTAAAAAGATACGAAATATGAAGGTAGTTATATATTTGATATAAATGCAAGCTTATTTTTTTAAATTACTAGTTAACTTTGTTCAAGTTTTCTCCTTTTCAAAACAAAATCCCCGTTATGGAAGTGCCTTATAGTTCTAATGTGTACTATAAATTACTGCAGTTCTCCAGGCACCTGGGTGGAGTGTTCCCTCCTATACTGCCACATCAGTGGAATTTATTGTCTGGGAAATTTAATTTGCGACCAAAGAAAGCAAGACAATTCTTTCTATCCAATGGTCAGAATATGAAGACTAGGGCTAAACAGAAGGAAAAATATCAACATGCAGAAATAAGCTGATGTTGAGGCAGGAATGACGCTGACATTCCCCCAGCATTTTGTCTTGTTCCTATGGTCCAACTTCATTCGTAATCTTCCAATGGCTCTATTATCTAAGCTAAAGAATTCTTCTTTTTACCTAAATTAGATCTGGACGAGTTCTTATCATCTGATGAAAGTGCTGTAGAATTGTGAAGTAATCGTCCTCATGATTCTTTAGCTTACTGGTGGTCCTTCAGAGCATGAAAGTACAGGACATTGCCTGGAGATGGTAAATTAATATTTTATTAAAAATAAATTTAATAGGGTAAAGATGTACTTGTTTGTATTGATAATCTCTCCATAATAAAAGCCAAAGGTATAAAATATAAAGCATAGCTTAAATTCTGCAGATAGACTATTCAAGAGAAATTTAGTTTATCACAATCTTACTTCCTTTAATTCACTGTCGAATACTTGACACAGCCCTGAGGTTCTTCCATCTAACCTAGCTTGATTCAGTTTCCACAGCTCTGTTACTGAAGGAAAAAAAAAAAAAACAGTGAAAAAGGTAGTTATCTTTTGGAAAATAAGGAATATATATATTATCCCATAAACATATCATATATATGCATATAGCCTGCAAATCTATTGCATAGCACAGGTTTCATAAATATTTGCCCTAAAAAATAAAATCTTATTTTATAATATGTATTGATACTTTTCAAATTATTACTTTTGAGAATTTTTTATCCAATTCAGTTTTGCTGTTTGGCTTGATGTATCTTGGCTTTTCTTCATATTTTCAAGTAATTTTGTAATACCTACTTTGATTAGGAAGTAACAATAGCATTGTGATTTATAACTCACTAATTCAGATAAATCAAGGAAATGTTAGGTGCTAAATTTAAATTCTTTATCAATTATTTTGATAAAGATTTAAATTATATAAATTGTCAAATAATGACATGGAATTTAGTTTTATTTTAAATAAGAAATAATACTCTCACATTATGATATAAATACATTTAATGAATGTAGTAATACCTTGTCTGAGATCGATCAGACTATGCCCTTTTTAAAAAAATAGCATGAAAATTAATATGGGTTGTAATAATATGCATTTGCAATAAAATTGATCAGTGTAAAATATCTATAATTATGAATAAAAATTAGAAGCTCCAGATGCGACATTTTATCAATTTCTGACTTTATGATATATCCGTTCTTCTCCTCCATAACTTTTTCTAACAGAGGTATTCTTAGTATGCTATCTAGATTTACTATTTTTTTAACTGGGGTATTGCTTAAAGTATAATCGAGAAGCAGAACTTTGGTTTTCAAATTAACTGTTCTATTGTGTGCATGTGTGCAGATATGCGTATATATTCATCTTGGATTGAATGAAATGTTATAATTATCCAAAGTGATTTTTATGCAAGCAAAGGAAGAAAATGTAACAATGTTTTCATTGGATATTACATCTATAGGTAACAATGTTTCTGCATCATTCTTTCTATTTTTAAATATCTAATTTCATTAAATATTGGCTTCTTACTCCAGAATATAAACTAAAGGGAAAATAGTAATCACTAGAAATTGTGACTAGAAAATAGATATAATACTACACTGACATCCTTTGAAAATGATGTCTTGAAAGTGACTCAGAGACACTTTTTTTGTTGAATTCAATAATGAAATCATCTAGAAAGAAAATAAACAAACAGGGCCATTACACCAATTTTAGGTCATCAATTTTCCTCAGGATTTTTTGAATAATTAATAAAAATGCCCAGGACTCAGATTTTTCTGATTTTATTTCTTGTTCTCTTTTAACAGGTCAATATGTCATTCTTAAATTATTATTTTACTTTTTAATATCCTCAGCTGTGCAACACTGTCTTTTGCATAAGTATTTTTGAGTTACATGGCATTTTATAGATGTCATGTAAACAAAGATGAAATTTTACAAAAAAAATCATGAACGGTAAAAATGTTACAGATCTTAAATTACTATTTTCTGTGACTTGTGGAGAGTTGAAGGAAGGCCACGACTGCAGATGAAAATTAGTTTGCTAATGGCATCAGAAATACCTGTAATTGGTTGTACTCCATTAAAGACAAAATCTTTTATTCTTACAATGAATTCTTGGTGAAAAATTGTCTAAAGCAATTTTACTTGCAGAAAAACAAGCATAAAGAATGTAGGATGAACTTGTTCATTATATTTATAACCACCTTTTCTTTAATTAGTCTCCAGAAACAACTTCATAATTATAAATCATTATGAAGACATATTAACAATATTCATCCTGTAATACTAAACTCGAAAGGTTTCTCATGACCTGCCACAATTTATCTAACAGACTTAACTCTTGTTATTGACATGCAGAAAAAAGATTATTGATAATTTTTCAAAATATATTTCATCATTATATTCATTAATATTATTAAAAGATGGAAAACTAATCTAATGAAACTAATCTTATTTGTAATTACACAATGCTATATCACAATGCTATGACACTATAACTTATTACCACCTATAAATGACAGAACATCCATGCCTGCAGCTTATCCCTTTTGACATGGCAAACAATATTTAATTTTTCTTAAAAATAAGTTCAATTTTTCATATTTTTAATGTTACTGTTCCATGATGACTTTCTTTTGAATCATTGTTGATGACAGTTTGTAGATTTTGAAGTCCAAGGTTAATGATCTCTGCCTAGACATAATTAATTTTGTATTCTATTTTCTGTCCTGCAGGGAAAATATTTCTCAGATCAGCATTGCTGTTCTTTTTTGACAAGGACTATCACTTAAAAATATCACTTTTCTTAGTGATTCAAAATCATTTCAGAAGTTAAAATGTTTAATGTGTATGATCTATGTTTATACTGATAATGAACTTTGAAATGTTATATTTAATTTCCTTGAAAATTTAGCTGTAAATCATTTTCCCAGATGCTTTAACTTTAGAATTAAAGTGCAATAAAATATACATTTATAAATTGTTTTTGAAGGCTAAAGGGACTTAAATTATCCAGTTTTAATTCATAGCAAATTATACATTAACATGCATATGTGGAAGGGATTACTGATAATAATGATTTTAGATATTTTAAGAAATGTAGTGTCACTTTGAATTGCCCTAAGGTTTTGCCAAAATACTGAATTAGGAAAACTTTTAATAAATAATAGGAAGAGAATAATTAGAATAATTATTTGAAATAATTAGAAGAAAAATGCTTATGAACACAGAGAAGACAATATTGTGTTTAAAATGAGCTTTTCATATTCACCCCAAAATTCATCTATATTCCTGTAGGAACAGTAAGCAGTTTGGGCAGGTAAAAATAGTGTGAATCCAGCCTGTCTCTCTCTTGTTCTGTGCACAAACTCACCTACCAAACGGTGGAAACACGGCTTGCCTGAATTTATTTAGTCTTCAAATGTCCAAGATATATTGAGTGATGGTTAAATGGTATCTTTTCAGTAAGGATGTAATAATAAATTAATCATGTACATACCAATGACAATAGAGTGAAATATTAATTGATCTGCTTTAGAACACTAAGAAGCTCAGGTATATAATAAATTAAGAAACCAACACTTGGCCTAGGAACAGAAATAATTTACTGATAGTGCTTGTTTAAAATTGAAACCTGAAAAAAGTCTTGAGATTTTGATTTTTTTAAAAATTTGTGATGGCATCTCTATTTGTTAATTTAATCCTCTGTAATTCATATTCTTTATCATTTACATATTCTTCCCTCATTTTTATATCATAAGTTTCATTTTCTCTTTTATTCTGTCTTATTATTAGATATTTCCTTGCACTGTATTCTCAGAGAGTGAATTTTCCCTTGTCAATTATTTATGTGCTTTTCAAAAAATAAATTTTGCTTATACAATTAGAAAGAACTGTTCATGTTGCACATGAAGCATCGTTCACGTTATTTTAACTTTTATCATGTATGTGGGTATTGGGTTTTAAATGCAAGCAAGACCTAACATTTAGGCACATTCCCAACATTTTTTACTTTTTATTTTGACACAGTGTCTTGCTAAGTCAGTAAATTGACCAAGCTGGGCTCAATCTTTGGTTTCTCCTTTCATATTCTACCTGAGAGCTACACTTACATGACCTTTGTTAGCATGTTTGGCCATCTGTTCTTGGTACGTTTGATTAAAAGTCCCTCTGCTTCAACAACATAGCCTCAGTAAGGCCAGTAGTTCAATTTTTTACTTTATTCAGTATCTATTGTTCATAGTAGCTATTGTTAACGAGTGAATTGAAATTTTTGTCTTGCAGATATTTATACACATGTTTATTTAGTACTCAAGTAGCTTAGTGGTTGGAGTGGCTCAGCTGGTAAAAACGGAAGGAGAATGAAAGCTTGAAATATTTTTTCTGGTCACTTGGCATCTCATGGATTGTATAACTTTTACGTTCTGTGAGTTAATCTGCACAAAACTCTTTGCTTCCGTATTGTTTCCATTGCAAGTATTATGTTCTTCTAATCATTTAAATCCAGGCTGTCTATTCTACCTTTGAGTACACATGCCAGATTTACTGTGATCTGGGAAATGCTTCCAGGGTCTGCAGAGTATGCCAGTAGAGCATGTTGCTTCTCTGTGGATCACTTAGCCCAACCTGCACTGGAAGAAAAAAAAAAAAATGAAATGATTCAGCTCAGGTGTTAATGGTTGGAAAGCTTCCTCATATCTATCGTCTGAGCTTTAACCCAAAATACTGTAGCATCAACCATTTCATGGCTTTAGGGAAGGATTTTGGCATAGTAGCTTAATTTGCTGGTATAATACCAAATGAAGCCATAATTACATTTGTATTTACAATTCTACATAGGACAATATCATTCCAAGCAGAGAGTCGCAAGGTTTTTGGTCAATACTCTCTCTCTTTAGGCTCTAGATTTTCACTTTAAAGTTTTCAATAGTTTCATGTCTTGTAATTAAAGCATTAATACATGTGCATGTGTATTTAAGCCAATATTTATCCAAAAGCTGAGCTAATTTTTATGATTCCATTTACTAAAAAGTTTATACTTTGTCATTAAAAGTGACACTATTTCAACCTATGCTAATCTGCTTTTATATACTGGAGTTTTTAAGAGACTGTATGTTTCCATTTATCTGACTAGTTGTAAATTTAAGCACATCACTAATTTCCCAACTATAGGCTGTTAGAACATATTTTAAATCTGTGAGATTAAACTGTGTCCTCACTTTTTTCCTAAAACTTTCTTGAATACTTTTCCTGTAACACTTCTTCTTGGCCTGTTTTGAACTTTGTCTTTTGAATTGCTTTGTTACTCATACCAAATAGTAATTTGAACTACTAAATACTGATTACTTTATCATACTAATCAAGACAAAATAGGTTAATCAATAATAGTGTATGTTTAAGTGGTTTTGAAAGTAAGTAGATCATCTGTGGTACAGCCAAACTTCTTGTTTAATGTCCTTAAAGGATCAAAATCAACAAGCAGTCAACTGTGGTTGAGAAAGACGAAATTAACATACTGTCTGCCTCAAAAAATGCTAGAACATGTAGAAAACAACAACAGAAAGAAGAACAATATTTTTTAGCTTTTAGATTCTTTTATTGTATTCTGACATAACTCTATTCCATACATTTCTAAGACGCTTAGAAAATAATAACAACAGAAATCACTGAGAACATATTCTTTGCTTTTAGGGGTATACTTCAGTCCTACTTTTCTTAAGTGAGTTTACCTTAATCAAAACATGATGGTAGATAATAATAACTCATAGGTACATCAAAACTATATTGTCACACATAGAAACTATATTTTACTTCCACCACAAATTGAATTTTTATTGACGTAAAAGTGACTAGTAAAAGCTAAATGAAATTAGTCCTAAGTAAGATAATATTCAATGTAATACCTGCAAAAGTCTCAGCATTCTCTTCTTATAAGTGAAATGTGCAATAATCAACTCCATATGGCATTACAAAAGTATTTAATAGCCATAACAATTTTAGAAAATAAAAAATTTGCAAAACTTGCACCTCTGAGTTTTTAAAGTTAGTACAAAACAATATTAATCAAAACAATGTGGTACTGTACCAGGGATAGAAATGTAAATTAATGAAAATGTAAATTAATTATACATAACCAAAAAACAGAAATAAACATAAGAATCTATTACTGTCTTTTTTTTAACAGAGCATAAAACAAAAGAGGACAGAACAAACCAGATCAGAACAGAACAATGTAAGCAACACAGCACTTCACAAGTCAATTGGATATTAACAGTAGCTATCATGTCTCTTTCTTTGAAATAGTTGAGCATAGCTGCACACACAATAATATCAAACATAACAAAATAGAATAAAACCATTCAAGAGCATGAAAGTCTTATAAGGCATTCTGAACCAAATAACAGAAGATGAACAATGGCTACTATAATGTCTCATTTGCCATAAAAAGTTTTATACTATCATATATATTAAAATCCAATAAGACACAACATGATAGAACCAATGTATTACTGTGTTGATTACTTTTCTCTCATTGATGAGACAAAATACCTGACATACAAAATTAAGGAAGGAAAGGTTCATTTAGCTCACAGTTTATGGATGTTTAACTATAATCTGCTGGCTTCAAGGCAGGGTGGCATGGCATAGGGGCAACACTTCAAGGCATCAGAAAACAAAGCAAAAAGAGCAGAAACACGGTGGGGAGGAGGAAACCTCTTCTCCTTTATAGTGTAACCAGGCTACCAGCCCCTCCTACCACCCAATCAGGCAGGGTGCAATAATCACAAAACCTCCGTGCCCTGCTCTTGCGCAGGCTGAAGATATTTACGAAGGACCCTGGCTTCCTGTGAAGTGGCTTAGTTAAACTTCTAGACTTCTCAAGTTGACACAGTGTATCAACTACAACAATTACTAATTAGTTTTTCAACAAGAGTACAAGATCACAGGGAAAAAATAATGGCCTTAAGAAATGGTGCGATTACATGTGGATTTTACTATGCAAAAGTAGGAATTGAGAGATTTTAATGTCTTTCTTACAACCTTATCAAATAAACTAAAACCACAACAAAATCTTAGTAACTACACATAAGGTTTTAATAATATAATGAACAGAATTTACCTATTGGACGCTTCACTGAACAGTCACAAATGGCTTCCTTGCCCTTCCTTCTTACTATCCATTCCTCCACTGTTTTCTTTCTTTTTCCCTTCTTGTTTTCTTTCTTTCCTTTTTAAAAAGTCTGCTGTGCAGTACAGGGCACGCAGGAGCTTCTGCAATTAGTCACACACTCTACCAATGGGCTCAACTTCAGCCCTTTTAAAATTTTATTTGAGACACGCTCTTGCTAAATTGCCCAATGGGATGCTCCTGTTACAGCTTCCCAGACAATTGAGATCACAAGATTTTCCAAGACAGAAATGTAAGTCAATAAGTGAGCTCATGTTCCCTCTCTTTTTATTTTCTTTTTCCATGCCCCATTTTGTCTGAATTTAATTATTTCCCTATTTTTAAGTCATTCCAGGCTGTGTTTCTAATAACCACTCTTTGATTTAGTCTAGGATTAAATTTTTAGCTTTTGTTGTAGTTCTCTGATTGAAATTTTTGACATCCAGTGCTTATACATTTAAAATGATATTTCAATATCTTTTGTAATTTAAGGACAGATTGGTTGGATACAAAATTCTTGCCTTACATATGTTTCTTTGAGCGGTTTTAGGAATTGCATACCATTTTGTGACATTGAATTTGGCTGTGAATAAATTGAAGATGAACTTTGTTTTTGGTTCACATAAGTTACTCGATATTTTTATTCTAAATGTAGGAAAATGTTTTTGTTTAAACGTCAGAATTTTTCCTGTTACGTGGCAGTGTTGACACTCTGTGCTTATTATCTTTTTCTTGTGTGCCTATATTCACGTGCTTTTACGCATACATATGTGCAGCTAGACACTTCATTTTCTCAAATGATTTTCCAGATATGTATCTAATGTTTTTACATCTTGTTTGATTTTCTTATTTATTCCCAATTAAACATATGCCAATCTTTTCTACTAGGTATATCTATAGACCTATCACCTTACCTTACCTCACTATTTAAGTCTTTTTCTCCTATCTGGGACACAATATACCACATGTAAAATGTCATTGAGAAACATATTACTGATGTGTATAATGATACTGGAGTATAGAATAGCACAACAATAAAATAATAATATTTATAATTAATAATAATAAGTATGATAAAGGAACGGGGGATTATTTTGACTCAAAGCTTGCAGAGATTTCAGTCCATGATTGTATGACTGCAAGGTAGGTGCCAGGTCTTGTGGAAAAAGAGTCAAAGCAGGTGAAGAGAAGAGTCAGAAGCTACTGGAGATAAATCCTTCCAAGTCACACTCCCAAAGAGCTACATCTTCTAATTGGGCCCCTCCTCCTTATGCTTAAATCACCTGTACACTACTGACCTGTAATCTAATCACCTTCCAAAAGCACAGCCCATGAGTGCATGAGACTCTTTGGGAATATATGGATAAAACCATAACACTGTCTTCAGTTTGGGGGGTTTTTAAAGCTATTTCCCTTTATTTGATTCAGTTCACTACATAATTTTTATTTACCCTCTCCCTTAACTATTTCTTTTACAGTGACTGTTCTTTCCTCCTACTTTCATCTCTACTTCTATCATATTCTTTCCTCTGCAATTAAAAACATTTCTAATTTACTTTGATTTAATTTTGAATCAAAAATGCAAGTTGTATATGGTCATGGAGTGCAATGTGACTTTTCATGTCTCTAGGCATTGTTACATGAAGAAATCATGCTGATTAATATAGCTATAATACAGTATGTTAATATTTTAATATTTGAGGTATAAATATTTAAAATATATTTCCACAATTTTGAAATATATATTACACTTTTATTAGCTGTGCTCACCAAGTTGTTCAAAAGATTTTTAAAACTGATTCTTCCTGTATGACCTGAATTTTGTATGCTTTGACCAACATCCTCCTCACATCTTGGTAATCACCCTTCTCAGTATCTGAGCATTTGATTATTTTCAGTTTACTTTTAATGAATAACTAAAACTGTACATATATGGATGTTGCACAATAAGATGTTGTCATGCATACACACAGTGAGGAATGGATAAATTAAGCAATTTGACATGAACTTTTTGTATTAAGAACAGTTAAAATATACTATCGGTGGTTCTCATATGTAATATTTTATTAACTGTAGCCACTACATGATAAACAATAAGTCTTCTAAATTTGTTTCATAATTCCTGGGAATTACTAGGGTCTGGTAACCACTATTGTACTGTGTTAGGGTTAGATTGAAGATTTAGATACCACACATAAGAGGGATGATGTAGTATTTGTCTTTCTGCATCTAAAGCTTATTTCAGGGAATTTAACGTCCAATCCGCATTATTTAGATGACAGATTTTCCTTCTTTTTAAATGACTGATTATATATGTGTATATATATATATATATATATACTTTTTAAATGACTTATTACATATATATATATATATATATATATGCACACATGTCTCCAGCAATGATATACCATTGAATAATTACAGATGTTGATTTTTCTTATTTAGGTGGTTCAAATAGACCTATATTATTCTATTCTACTCAGTATATCTATATATCTTCTTCATCTCCTTTATATATTTTACAGATATGTGGTTATGAGACAGATGAGAAATACCTGACTATCTCATTTTCCTCCTGCTGGCTGCAGGGAATTCCTGGGTTGGCTAGGGCTCTTATACCCATTTCCCTCACCTCCCTTTATTTCAATTACTCTTCCTCCAATGGACATGGCAATTTGTTTCAGCTCCTTCCCTACCTAACAGACTCTCCATTCCAACACGAGTGCAGCCAGCCTGTCAGCCGGCTGCCTTTACCTATTCCTGCCACTGCGAGCTTGATTCTGCCCCTTTGAAGAAGTGATAGTGGACAACCTGGAGTAGCTAAGGAGGGAAGGAAGGGATCAGAGTCCCTTATTTGTATACCCAGCACTCAGAGCAGGGTGTCATGGCTGAATGGCACCACAGAGGAGAAAAGTTTCAATGCAGACTTTAGGCAGCAAAGCTGCAATGTAGTATAGTAGCAAGCAGAAAGCATTAGTTCTCTCTTCTCTCTTCTATTCTACTCAGGTTACCCATCATCAGGACAGATAGCACTCACACCCGATGTCAGCCACCTTAATCCTAGCAGTGCACCGTTAATTCCAGCATCATATCCTTAATCCCATCATTACATGTCACAAATCAGTCACCTCTGAAAAGTCCTGCCTGAAGCTGTGTGAGGCTTTGGGAAGACATCTAGACACAAGACATATCCATTACTAGTGACAATTTATCCTTTACTGTTATAGTCTATTTAATTTAAATATTTATTGTATATATTCTTTAAATCTCATGTGTCATGTCTGGCTCTGTGAAGTCATTTTCTCCTGCTGATCTGTGTACATATTTATAAATCTTTCTTCTGTTTTCATAGAACTTTCACGCAGAGATTTTTAGTTGTGATATGACAGTGGCTATTCCTTAGTGAGTTTTATACAGAATATGTCATTCTCTGGAGGATATATCATTCCTGGATACGTGTCTATGGAACATGTCATTCCCTGGAGGAACAAAAGATAATTTCATAAAGCACTTTTGCTTTACTGACACAGAAGTAATTACTTCTTGAAAATATTGTTTATCAATATTGTATTTTGTGGACTTTTCTGTCCTTCTGTTTCTTTAGTAACCTCCAGTAATGTGACTCACACACTTTCCCACTGTCATCACTGTATGCAGGAGACAATGGTACTGTCATGTAGAATTTTCTTCTTCAGAAAGTGAGATTTTGCTAACATTTCCTAGAAGATGCAATTTTTCAGTACTCTCTGCACATTTTTGTAATCACTTATATGGGAATTTTAACCAACCTGGAGGAATCAGGCAATATCTGTTGTGTTTGTGTTTTCTTTCAATTTTTATTTTAAAGGAAAATTAAAATTTTGACAGATTCAAAAATGTGTCTCAGTTTCTTTTATTGGATTTCGAAAAGAAAGAAAGATGGTAACTTAAATATTACCTTGCCTGAAGCTTGGACTCATTTTAAATCTTAGGTGTTGGAGAAAAACATCCTAAGTTCCTGGTTCTTGGATTGCCTAGAGCTGCCCTGTTTCTAGGCTGTCATGAGTGTTCAAATTTGGAATTTTCATGACTGAAAATAAATTATGATTTTTGTTTAAGATTTCCATGGTGATTTTTTCTTGTATTCAAAAGATAATTAAAATTCAATATATTATAACATTGTATCGATTTTTCAAGGAATATTTTTCTCTATGTGTGTATATGTACAGACACGTGCATATGCCTGCAAAAAATAATACTCATCAAGGTTTTAAATGATATGAAATATGGTACACTAACTTTAACTTGGACATGATTTATGTTTCAATAACACAAAACTCTTCTTGACGTCCTACTAACAGGATGTAGTTTCTTTTTCTCCTTTATTTCTTCCATTAGAAAATTTTAAGCATTTTTTGGTATTGTTCTTATTCATAGGTTGTTTACAACATGTAATGTTGTTTTTTTATTTGAAACATATAACATTTCTATTGAATGTTTTATTAGAAAATGAGATTTTTAAAAATATTTACCATGAAATATTCAGAATATGACACCTTTGATGGTTGACACATTGTGTCAACTTGAGAAGTTGAAGTGACTCAGCAGAGAGCCAGGGTCATTACTTTGAAACATACTCATCCTGTGCAAGTGGAGGGCAGCGGGATTTTGTGAGTGCTACACCCACCCTGCTGGAGGGGTAGCCTGCTTACAGTCAACAGAAGGAAAAGAGGGTTGCTCTCCCCACACCACCATTTTGCTGCCTTTCACCACTTCGAACTCTTGTCCATCTGTCATGTCACCCTACCTTGGAGCCAGCTGATTATGTACTGAAACCTCTACAAACTGTGAGCTAAATAAATCTTTCCTTCCTTCGTTTTAGCTGTCAGGTCTTTTATCCCAGCAGTGACCGGAAAGTATTTAAGACAACACCTAAAATAAAAATATACACATAAATGACTCTATTTTATTTCCTCCTAATATTTAGGATCATTTTAATATTATTCCTAATGGAGAAATCATACTAAAATTTACCAATTCCCAAGATAATCTTAAAAATATTCACAGTTCAATGGATGATAATAATACACTAGATAATTTTGTCTTCTTAGGGTCCTTTATCTTCTTTCATTCTTGAATATTTTCTTTAAGTTTTAAGTGAACACAGTCTAATTGTGTTCTAAAAATGTTAGCAGTCTGGAATTTTATCAAGTTTCATTATTTAGTTCACATTAGCATTTTGACAAGAATACTATTTAGCTTATGCTGTATTATTTCTTTTGCACACCAGAAAGCATATATTCTGATCCTTTACCTGTGATCATATTATTTAAGTTGATGTCCACCAAATCTTTGTCTTAATAATATACTTATCTTTTTTTATAAGTAGTAAGTAATAAATATGTGAAGTATAAGGCCTATTACTAATCATATTTTCAAGAACACTTTAAGAACCTTTTTTGAATTCACTGATTTTCTATATTACATTTATAGTTGCAAAATGATAATATCCTATGTCAAGTATCCTTTTACATCTAATAGCTCCGTTCTATAGAAAAGAAGCATTTCACTTACCTCAGCCCTCTTTATTTTAGAGAATCATTTGGAATTTGGATACGTTACTTTCAATTGTTTTATATATGGTAATTCATTAGCAACAGGTCAAAATATATTCCATGGAACCCTCTTCAATCGTCATATTTAGTCTGTAGTAGCTCCATTAGTTCGTAGTCACATTCTATTTTATTGACACAATAAGATGTACCACTGTGATATTATGATTCTTCTTCTGGGGCTGTGGTGCCTGTTAGTGTTATTTATTTACTTATTTATTTATGTTTGTACCAAACATGGAACCCAAGGCCTTGAGCTTGCCGGGCAAGTGCTGTACCAATGAACTACATCCCTGACCTTCCTGTCAGTTTTCCAAGTACAAACTTTCTCTTTTTTTAAATGGGGGCTAGAATTTAGAGTCTGAGATCTGGGAATGTAAGTTTGCTCATTGCTCCTGGCTTTTCATTGTCACTAGAACTATTCAGTGAAAAAAGTTAGCAAATAATAGTTTTAAAACTCATGAGTTTATACCTTCTAATCTAATCTGTCTGCCCAGGTCTTCCGTTGGTGTTCTCATTCCCTGTTCATGCTGCCTGTACAGTAGGAAGGTTGAATCCAGCAATAAAAATATATGAATTTGTTCCCTTTATCCTATAATATATGCATAATACTTTCATATTTATCTATATTAACATATCTACCTGAAAAGAAAGTTCAATATCTTTTTATGATTTCTTGTGCTTAACTATGCTACAAAAATATTTGTGTTTAACTATACTACAAAAAAAGATGACAAAATTAAGTTGCTTAAATTGATTTTTATAGTGTGATTGCATTATCAATTTATTAGCATTCAATCCATTTTTTAATTTTTATTCAATTTTATGTTTAAATTTTGTCAACTTTGTTAACCTTTGTTTTGGGTATTGATAAACTATACACATGCACAATTTCAAAATGATAAAACAGTCTACTTGTTGAAATATTACACCTATTGCAAATCATTTAAACTTGTTATTATTTTTTCTCCCTTAAGCTAAGCAAACACACAGTCTTTGCTACCTGGCTTGTATATTTAACAATATTAAATCTGGGCATGCTGGGGCTCTTCTGTAATCACAGCACTCAAGAGGCAGAGGCAGGAGGATTATAGAAAATTTGAGAATAGCCTAGAGTTTAGAGTGAGGTGAATACCAGCCTGATCTACATGGTGAGCACATGTCTCAAAAATTCAAACAAGACAACTTGTAGGTATACACATATAACTATATGTATGTTTAAGTGGGCAAGATAGATAACCATACTACTAAGGTTTTGATAGTCCATCAGACAGAATAGTTTGTGCTGTCATTGTTTGGTTGCCTGTTCATCTTTAATGCTTCGATTTTGTAACTTGAACAACTATTTCTAAGATAACAATATGTAATATATCAACTAGTGATGATTTCTTCATGTTACTTTTTTGAAATTCTGTATCATTTCTGCCCTTTTTTGTGTTTTGCTTTTCTTTAAATAAAAAAAAGAAAAAAATCAATCAAGAAAATAAATCCCAAAAGTCACACTATGGAGGTTTTTCTCATTATCTGTAGCTAAATGATACTCTTCTAATGAGGTTTACCATTTTCCTCCTCCTCCTCAGGCTCTTGAAGATTTTATGATTGCAAATGTTACATTAAGTCAAATTTTGCATTTGTCCTTTTATGTATACAAAAATGAACCACAAACTTACATTTTATTATGTTATATAATAAATGTATCTATATTTTTTAAGGAACTAATTACTCAAATTTTTGAAAGAGTGTCACATGGTCTTTACAATTAACTTTGCTAATGTGGTAAGAATTGTCTAAAATGTACTTGTTTTTATCTAATAGCTTGTCACTTTGTTATTTGCAGTAGTTATATATAGTGATTCAGTTCAAATTTACAAAGAGCTGACATATTCACGGCTACTCAAGGTAGGAGGACCCAGAAACTCCCTGTGCAGTTTACCTTATTTAGTGGAACTTTATTGCAAAGATGCATCGAGACACATACATGAGTGACATGGATTTATTTTTAGCAAGAATTTTAGAGTAATTATATTTGATGGAAAACCAGGTGGTATTTTACTTTGGAATGGTAATTATTTTGCAAATTGAAAACAATGCATTGGAATGGTTTTTCTTGTTGTAGAGTATGTTTTTATATTGCTCTTTTAATTTCTAAATCATAGGTTAAAAATTGTACAAAGCAATTTTACTTTACCTCTTGACAAGGAAATGACAAGAGTCAGTAAACTTGTTGGGTCTGACACAGATAATGTTACTTTTGCGGCTGTTGGTTCAAGACTTTTATTATCCTGTGAATGCATGCTCATAAACTGTCATTCTGAGGTGGAGTCACTGGCAGGGTCACCTAATTAGACCTGTGAAAGTGAGAGACAGGACTCAGCTTCTGTACTTTGAATAAAAGCTATCACCCTTTCTACAGCAAGAGAGAGCAGACAGTTTTGATTTTTCTATTTTTAGAACAAAGAAAATGAAAAGAGATAGATAGACAAAAAGTACAAAAATCAACTTTTAACTTAGGTCCTGAGATAGGTCCAGGTAAAATTCACCCTTTGAAAATGATTGTTTTATGTGAGAACATTGAAGAAAGTTTCACAGTAAACTTACAGATTATATTTTGAATGACAAAATCACAAGTTTTTAGAGAGAAGTTAAATATTACATTTATCCCAAACTTGTATTTCATTCTTACATTTTGGGAAATGAGGGCCAATTAAGAAATTCTGCCAATATTGTCAATTTAACTATATAAATTCAATTGAAATCATACACATAAGGGTCATTCATGTCATTCAAACACACTTTACCACCACATGAAGGACAGTTTGGTATACTCTGACCCTGAAATTTTAAAATGCAGAAATGTAAAGAAGGGTACAATGGTTCCTTTCAGCAAAAAAGTGTTTGCTTTCTGATATTCACTTCTTATTTAGAGTTCCATATTCAGAGTTAGAGTTATTATTTCCTTTGAATCTAAAACATTGTCTTCATTTCAAAAATATTAAATGCACCTTGCCCAGATTCTATGTGATGTGCCAATAAAATAGCAACATGCATATTTTTCTTATCATCTCTAGCATTTTTTTCCTTATACTAAACAAGAAAAACAAGTACTCATCCATTTCATAGATTCCAAGAAAGAAAACTGTAGTATGCATAAATATACCATCCAAGAATGGAAAACAAATTCAAGTAATTCTCTTTTAAATTTGCGTACTTAATTTTTTTTTTCATATTGGGAATTGAACTCAAGATCTTATGCTTGTCAGGTAGGCACTGAGCCACTGAACTATATTCCCAACCTTGGACACTGTAGTGAAAGGAAACACAAAACAAAAGAACAATGAAGACAAAAAACCAAACAAACAAACAAGAAAAAGCTAACTCTTTGCCTCATAGATAAATTCCTCCATGTTAGGTCACCTGCCAGATGAGTAACGAGTTTATGGCTTATTCTAGATAATCTAGACAGCTCAGTCTTACCTAATATAACTAGAATCAGAAGAAACCTGGGGTAAAATGAAGTTTTCATATTGTAGGGTTTTAAAGTGTTGTAAGAGTTTTAGATTCAGTTTAGAAGTAGCAACAGCTTTGTTCTGCTATTATATTTATAATGGATCCTGACATATTCCTCGGCCTGACTCCATGAATTATTACATGGGCTAGGGCTCTGATGAGCCCATTTCAACACATCTGACATGGTTGAACTTATTTTTCGTTTGAGAAACTAGTACTTACAAGGACAAGTTAACAGCTCCAAAGTCACTTATTCAGTCAAGGACAGAATTTAAGTATAACCTGGCAGCAGTTAACAAAATTTTAATATTTCTAAATCTGAGATTGGTCTGTGTATCATCAGCCAAAAGCTATACACTCTTATATGGCCATGACTTATTTCCTACTTGCCAGTGAAACTTTTTAATTCTGTTCTTTTCTGATAATACATTTCAGTAGGTGGGAGAGAAATAGGGAAGAAGTGGGTAGGATGTGATGGATAGATTCAGGTGACCAGTGTTTTATATTTTAGAGTTTTGCTCAAGTTTTGTCTTTGTGTTCAGTGATGCTATAAAACAATGTTTATCATTTGCTGCCATGCTATGCTGTCTGACATTTCTTCCTTGGTCATTCTAAGAAGACAAGATCAATCTGTGACGCTGTTCCAAATCAATTACTAAGCTGGACCAGTAAAAACTATGGGGAGAGTCTCAGAGAGCTGAGATACAGGCAAAATAGCAGGATCAACTGAGCACTTACTTCTGGGATCAGCGCTACTATAGAATCTGACAGGCGCTCAGTGCTTTTGCCTAGCCTTTTGGGCAGTGCTTCAGGTGAAAATATTTTATTCTTAGAATATCATGACAGCATCATTTTTAGAAATTGTCCTAAAAAATGTCCTTAGGGTCATAAATAATTTTGACAGGAGGTAGGTTTTAGATAAGGGGATATATATCTATAGATATATATGGATTTATTTTTTCAGAACATTGAAGAATATTTTGAATTAAGACCCCAATACAGATATTTCTTATTTGAATTACTCTGTCTTATCATTATTTCATCAATCTAATGAAAGTTCCAATTTTTGGCATTATGTATATATGCACACTAAACACAATCCCAGCTAAAGCTGATCTTTATTAGCTTGATTTAAAATGAATAAATAACAGTTTATAACCAGATTGCATAGCATCTTACATTACTAGATAGTTTGTTTTGACTATCAAAATAGTATCCAACATTAGTAAATAATTTCTATTAGTTTTTAAATATTTTATCTAGTTGGTGTTAATGAATAGTC
This sequence comes from Hydrochoerus hydrochaeris, assembly GCA_004027455.1. Taxonomy (NCBI): domain Eukaryota; kingdom Metazoa; phylum Chordata; class Mammalia; order Rodentia; family Hydrochaeridae; genus Hydrochoerus; species Hydrochoerus hydrochaeris. The sequence goes on along the minus strand of PVLA01000023.1, from coordinate 342,637 downwards.
ACAGAAATATTAGAGTGACAGCCGTCCTGTTCTTCAGATAAAAATCCACATTTTTCTAATCTTCAGGTTAGTGCTTTTAATCATTCTAAACCTTCACCAAAGTATTTTTACTGAAGTTAATATCAAATAGAGTGCCCCAACAATTGTTCTAGGTCAGTTAAATTTAGCACAAAAGTAAAGATGTTATGGTAAGGAAATTATTGAAAATTTTTAGGTAAAGATATAAACAGGTATATATGTATATATATATATATATATATAGAGAGAGAGAGAGAGAGAGAGAGAGATGTAGCAATTTATATTTTACATTATATTATCCAGCTGATATTAAAAATATTTTTACTATGAATTGGAATACAGTGGGATACTACTGTAAAATGATATATTTTTAGAAATTGCAGTTTTGGTTACAGCACAGTCTAGTAAATATCCTTCAAAGACATTTTATACATAAGAAATATCTCAAAATATTTGTAGAAAAAGGAAATATAATTGGTAAGAAAATATAATTGGTAGAATAGTACATTTAAACCTAAGCCAATCATTTGTTGCTTTCTATGTATGTGTTTTATGAAAATAATTCTTGGGTGCAAATTTATTTTGATAAAATAGCATAAGCAAAGCAATTATAAAAATATCATGTATTAAGATAGTCATTGTAATGTTATTTTAATCAATCAATCATAGTATATTTTCTATAGATGTGTGAAGAAGACCTCATGTAGGAGAGCATTCCAGTTTCAATTAATTTTAGGCAGTATTTTTATAATTAAATGCAACAAGTCAGGAATAATTTGTATATATATATATATATACACACATATATATATATATATATGTACACACGTATATATGTAAATCTCCATTTGCAAATATACATACATAAACATTTATTAATAAATTTTTTTGTGTATTATAGTCTCTCACAGTAAAAGTGGCTGAGTTAATACAGTACATTAGTTGTCTCATACAAAACAAGAATTGAGAGGTACAAAGTTCACGTTAGTTACAAACTTCAACAGTTATCAGACAAATAGGACATCGCCCCTTTTCTCCTTTACACTTGCCAGCACTTTGCTTCTATTCTAATACCTACTTGCACTCAAAATGGATTCTGAACTCGGCCATGACATTTGCTTTCATACAGCACGAAGAAGCAAGTACGAGAGGTTTGCATTGTATGCCTGGTTATATCAGCTTCTTCAAAGCATTCTTCACAGGAGCCTGGAGAACACTCCTGTTTACAATTTCTTGGCCATAATTTAATCATAGGCTTGGAAGTTATCAGGTATAATCTTTCAGGTGGATGTATTATACCCCTTCACAAAATACCAGGAAAGGACGGGTCTAACAATTAATTGCCTCAGTCACAAATAGAGCAAATGAATCCTATAAGACTAGTATTATCATTATGTACAATTCTATGCATGCTTTTTCTGAGGAAATAATTAAAAATAAACAAACTATATTAGTTTGTTTGGAGTGTTGTAACAAATTATAACATAACAGAAACTAATTTTTTTTAGAATTGTGGAGACTACATATTGACGTTCAATGGCAAGATCAGGTGTGACTTATTTTTCCTCTATCTCTCTCCCTGACTTAGGCATGTCCCTTTGCTTTCTCATGCTTTTTTAATGGGTATATACTGTTGTACAGTCATGAGTCCAATTTCAGCTCATTTTAATTCTCACCTATAAGCACCATAGTGAACGCTGTAGTTTTTACATTTAGAACAATGCAAAAGTAGCCTAAGTGAAACCGAAATTCTTATTTTTTGCTCAGTATGCAGTTAACATGGATTTGTGCTCTTCTGTATTCTTGCAAGTACAATTAATTCAAACATAGTGCTTGTTAGTTGGCATATAGTTATCTTGTTCTGAAATCCTGAGGGAGTCTAATTGTCATTGTGAGGGTGGAAACCAAAACTGATTGTAGCTTACAGGTGGGGTCCTTGGGAGGTGATTAAGATTGAACAAGTTCTCGGAATATGGACACCAGGACTGGGTACTGGGAACTGCACAGGAAGAAGGAGAGAGCAGAAAACACGACGTGCTGCGAGGCCTCCAATAAGACAGGCCCTTGACTTGCAATTCCAGAACTATGAGCCAATATTAATCTCCCTCTTTATAACATTCAGTATCATATTATTACCAAATGTAAATGATTGGTTTCACCCATATCCACATAATTCCATCTTACTAATATTTGACTCACTATTATAAATTGTTTTGATTATTTTTTCAATGTAGTATATATAATGTAAATTTTTTTCAATCAAAATGTATACCTCTACATCATTCTTCTAGATAATGGTAAAATATTATATAATAATAACTTAAATTCTTCACATGATCTACCTTCTTTGGAAGGACAATCAAGATTTTTTAATGGTTCCACTCTCAACTCTATAGAAAAAAGTTACTATAATGTTTACATCTCAAAGGAAAAATAGCAAAAATATTTTAAATCTACAGGGAATTACCCTATCTTTACAGCATTTTTTTGAATTAAATCAAGCCTGAATTATAACAGGAGCAGCAGACAATTTTCTTATAAGAAAAACCCAAGACAAATTATACCCTCGTCAAGAAATTTTTGAATTATGTTCTGAGTAGGGGAATATCTGGACAGCCGGACCTAACAAAACACATCTGTACTTCCAGCACTCTGGGAGGCTGAGATAGAAAAAGCATAAGTTTGAATGCAACTCTTATGCTTAGTCATTTAGTGAGATCCTATCTCAAAGTGACAAGTCAGAATTGGGCTGCGGATGTAGCTCAGTGTGAAGGCCCTAGTTTTACTCACCAGTACCATCAAAAAAAAAAAAATCCTGGAAACTTTAATGTTTACATAAAAGACAAAGATCACAAAAAATATGCTTATCATAGAGACTCTGAATTTTTAAAATTTGTGATTTGGCTGCACGATCATTATGCAGAAACAGATTAAATGTTTATGCAGTTTGACGCTGGCATGGTAGCAATCCCTAAAGCAGTTAAATTCTCAGAACCTTCAAAAAAATTATGCAATTACAGACCCAGTGCCAATTATTGCCCCTTGTAGAACAGTGAATGAAAATCCTTCTGTGCTTATAATCATAATAATTTCTAAAATAGGGCTTTGATTGAAGTAGCACAGTTTATATTTTGTCTTCAGGATGGCACAGTTGTTACTGATTTTAGTATTATGTTACTTATTTTAGTATCATGTTACTGATTTTAGTATCATGTTTGGTATTAGAAGCATGTCATGATTTTAGTATCGTAGTTTCATTAAAGTGAAAAGTTCTCAGATACAATTAGACTGAATGGTTTTCTGGTAATTTCCTCTGCTATTTTTGAACGTCAAGTGTCCATATCCAGATATCTAAAGCTACTTTGCTTGTTGTTGGGGATTTGGGAATAGGTTTTGTTTGCTTCATTTTCAAATTTCATGCCTGTAAACAATGGCAGCATTAACTGTTGTCATCTTTATGAAGTTCTCAGTTTTGGTTTTTAAATTTATCTTTCTCAGTAATTTTATAAAATGAAAAATAAATTTTGAGTAAGTATATATTGAGCTATTTAATGGAACACATAGCTCACACACACACACACACACACACAAATCCTAAGAATTCAGCTTACATAACTTTCTAAAGAGCATGCTAATATAACCTACTTTCATCAATAAATGGAAATTTCTAAACATGAAAGTGTCCCTTATAGCTTTATTGTGCATCAATAATTGTAATGTCACCTTCTCTCTAAACAAGTAGAATTTGGCCTTCCTGGAGATTCTTTTGCTTATCATTTTATGAGATTCATTCCTGATTCTGCCTATAGCAAAATTTATTCATTCTCTGCACTGTGTTGTATGTTATTGAATGAATGTTTTATATTTACCCATTTTTTTCCTTTAGTATTGAAGTAGTATTCTAGTTCACTAAGAATCAAACTTCAGTCATATGTGTGTATTTGATGAATCCTAGGTACAGACACACACACACACACACACACACACACACACACAGCTGGGTCAGAGTTGCAGTATCATAGACTGCATGTTTTTTAGCATTAGTAGATATTGTTAAGAGATTTTTCAAAGTATTTTTTCCATTTTCCAATACCAACAGGAGTATAAGAGAATGGATACTTATTCTGATGTGGAAAATGTATAAATATTAGAAGTAGGGAAATATGGAATAATAGAAGAGTTTACACATAAATATGTTATATAATTTGTTTAAGAAAGTGAATTATTCTTATGAATTTTCATAGTGTTATATCCACAAAATAAAGATTTCAGTGATCACTAGAAAATACTCAAAATGTTCATTATCTATAATATCTTTAGTTATAAATCTAATAAAATGTTTATCAAACAACTTGTGTGTTTTATGTAGTTATACCATTCTGCTGTCAAATTTCTTATGAAGGTTAGATTTTCTCCCAGATTAAGAAATACTGACATTCACAAAGACCCCAATTCTAATCTCCCACAATGATGTTGTTGGAGTGGATTAAAGATTGCAAATAAACATCTTACATGTTAAAACTTTAAATGTTTTCTATTTACAAGTATAATGAGGAAATTTTATTGAGTTATTAATTTTTTCACTTATAAAGGTCAGAAAACACAAATAGCTATATATAGCATATTTGCAGATGAAAAGTTACCTAACTCAAAGAAACATGAACACAACCTCTTTGCATTTATATCTCCAATGAATTGCCAGGTAAAAATAGATTTTTTAAAACACTTTATTTGCTGACATTGTTATCAGTTTCCTTTAATTATATTTAGAATAATTCACCAAAGGATGATATTGTACCATCTAATACTTTTTCACTGTTTTCCTTAATGCCTTATTTTGTTATATAAAGGAGATACACTGTAATGCTAAATATTATTTCCAGACTCATTTTAATCTTATGCTAGTGCTGTTGTTTTCTCAAAGCTAAATATGTGTAAATACTGATATGTAAATGATTAACCTACTAGAGCTATTAAATATTTAAAATAGATATTGAGATACTTTCAATACTTTTTAGTTTGTTAACTGCACAAGAAATGCAAACTTCTTTATTAAAATTTATTATTGAGGTTAGAAGTAAGAATATCTGTTTTTGTATCCTACTTTGAAAGTAAAAGGAGTTCTATGACATAGTTTACATAGATGACATAGAAATCATCTCTCAGGCTGGTGCAAAATTTTTAGCTCCATTTAAAGGTTTGAGCAAGATGGAAAAAAGCTACTTATTCTACCTGTTATGTTCCTCCCTCCTGACTCCATCATACATAGGATTTCTAGAGCACTAACTTACAAGCAAAGGGATTGAGACAGACGTTTAGCACAAGAAAAAACATCCAACAGTGTAGCTATCAAGATATGGGTGCTGGGATCTTGAAAGTCTATTTGAGGTATTGCACAAAGCTTGGAATCACCTTGTTAAATAACAACAAAAATATCTCTTCACCAGTTTCAGTTTATTACTTTCCAACGAATGAAGTTTTAACTGATATATAATTACATTGTCATTTGAGCTTGTCTTCTTGCATGGTGAAATAATTTATTCTACTCAATCATAAATAATATTTGGGAACTCTTTCTTCCTCACTGGGATTCTATATTTACATTATAGAGAATTACACTGACCACAAAAAATGGAGCAAAGTATTCTCCCCACACCCACCCTTAGTACTTGCCATGATCTATCCAACATGTCAAACTAAGATTTTTCTTCATATTGAAGCTTCCATCTTAGCTAATGCCTCAGCTTCATTATTATTCACTCAGACAGGCCTGAGTTATCTGATTCTAAGCCAACATCTTCCATGATTTTTTTCAAGTCCAATCATAGGTAACTGCAAAGGTTTTACCTGACAAGTTCCCTAGGAGAAAACTATTGTCCACAACTGATTTGGCACATAGCCAGGGAATGACAGAACTTTAGGGTTGCAGTCAAGGACTCCGGGTATTTTCTTGCCCAAATCCTGAGATATATTTGAATTTTGAGGCCATTTGGTGACTTCTTTATTAGGAGGAACTGTCTAGATCTCGTTATGAAGGACATCTGTAGTATTTTACCCTGTGATAGTTGGCTTGCTTATGTCATTGCTTTTGCTGGTGTGGTGGTGGAGCATATTTCTGGCTGGTTGGAAGACGACCGTGTGAACTTAACTACTGTACCTGGTACCTACCTCCCTCTCCCTTTCCTCTCTGAACCTACACTCCTGCTCTGCTTCCCAGCAACTATGAATTAGGCAGCTTTGCTTGGTCATGCCCTTCCACACAGGTATTTAAAGGAACCAGCAGATCAGGAATTCAAACCCAGGAAACCAAGGACCTAATTAAATTTCCCCTTCTTTCAGTTATTAAGTGTTAGGTATTCAGTCCCAGCAATGAGAAAGCTGACTAAAAGGAAAAAAAATGACAACAGAGGAAAGGGGTTGTGTGGCTTAGAAGCTTTTGAAATTGGTGATGGGGAGGTGTTTAGAGATGTCAGTTAGAGGGACCCTAGAATTTTATGAGTAGGGCCTAATCAGTGATTGTTTTTGAAGTTTAGAAGAACACACGATTGATAGGGATGCAGACAGTAAAGGCAGGATTAGACTACAATTGGGAATGAGAACTCCATTGGCAATTGGACAAGACAACATGTATTTTACACTGTAGACAGAAACAGAGATCTGTTTTGCTCATGAAAATGGGGATTAATGGCAGTCATCTAATTGATCTGATAGTGGAAATGCAAAGGGAGCCCAGCATTCAGGCTGTGGCATGATACTGCTGGTTGCTTTTAGGCTGATTTATACTGAGAACTTGGGGCAAAAAGCAGAGCAGAAAACCTTGAAAATTTTAATTGTGTTCAAAATATAATGATGTGTGAAATTGGGGTAAAGGATATGTGGTTCTGAAGAGATTAGTGCCATTAAAAAGAAGCCAAGTGCTGCACTTGTACAAGAACAAGAAAGATGCCTTGAAGCTATTTCAGCAATCAGCAAGACCTGCCCCCCATCACAAATTTAAAGGTACAGACATCTCAACATTTCACACCAGAAGACAGTCTTTAGGACTGGGCTAAGGAATGGTCTTTCTGGGGATCCTTTCACTGTTCTTAGCCATGGTTCACAGGGACCTGAATATTTCATCCCTGATCTTGGACTTTGGTTTTGTCCCCTGATGCTGATTTTATGCCTTGCAGAACACAAGAGTTGTAGAGTTAGAGAGGCTACCTCCCAGGTTTCAAAGGGAGCCCTGCAAGGAACCCCTGAGGTGACAGTGCAGGAAGCCATAGAAACAATACTAGGAGTGGATATCCCAGGAAGTCAGACATGCCAAGATCATGGAATTTTAGCAAAGGAAGGCTGCAGGTTATGACTGCAGCTGCCCAAAAGGATAAGTCCTATGGTCTACAACCTTCAGAACTAAAGAAGTTAGTTGTCCCAAACACGTTGGAGCTCACATTTTATCCACACACTCTCCAAAGGCTGGGTATGAAGGCATAGGATTTAACATCCTTTCTCTTGGGTTTTGTTCTTGTTTTAGTTCAATTCATTTTTCCTCTCCATTTCTCTCTTCTGGAATGGAAACATTTAAGATGTGGTGCTGTATACTGAGACTAACTTGATTTTGATTTTTATAGAGGATCCGTTACCTTCTTGCCTTGACTCTCAGAAGAAAATCTGACATGAACTTTGGAAAAATGGTGGAACTGTTGAAATTTTGGTAAAGGGATTGTTACATATTCGGTTGTACATGAGACAGTTTTACCATTTTTGGCAGAATTTTGATCTTGCCTTTATTTGAAGGTAAAGTGTGGTTTGAGAGGATGTGTTTTGGTTTCAGTTTAATAAGGAGTGGATGTGACTTCTGAGCTCAGTTACATCAGCCTGATTGCCTTGAGATCCACTATGGAATTGGTGAAGCACACTTTTGCGTATCTCTGTGTGTGTCATGGAAGCGTGGACTTGGGCACTATATCTTGTGCATTATCCTTAACTCTCTGGTACTGTTTCTCCACTTTGCTTCCTGAATGCCACGAACCAAGCAGCTTTGATTTCACTCTCCTTTCTCCTCGGACAGGACTTCTTTGGAGCCAGGTGCTCATGCTGTGAAAGCAGGTTGTGAATCCTCATACCACTAGCTAAATTGAATCTCTCCTTTCAGATGTGTGACCTTGGTATTGAGCGCTAAGAATAAAAAAGCTGACTCTACTCTTTCTTTCTGCATTTTAGTTCTACTCCTAGGGTGTTTATCTCTCTCATGTCTTAGTTTTTTCTTTCTTAAATTTTGCTTAGTACTTTGTTGCTGCTTCATTCCTGTCATGTTATGAGAGGAAGCCTTCACAGTACTATCTGTTCTTTCTTTTCATTTTGTTCTGGTTATGAGAGTCTACCAATTCCTGGCCAAATTGCTCTGGAATTTAGTGTAATAAATTAAAAGTATAAGAATCGCAATATGATAGGGAAATATAGAACTCATACACAAGATCAGAGTAGTGGATCCTGTGTTGCTAATGTTGTCACACTTTACTCTTCTTGAACAGTTTTTTATTCTATGAGTTTGCTACATATCTTATTATCTGTTCCATAAAGTTTAAGTGGATCGAAAGGGGAGAAGCAGAGAGACAGAGACAGAGACAGAGAGAGAGAGAGATCAAATAACTACTACTGTCCTCTTTATTTGCCCTACATGATGTATAGTCACCTTAGAGAATTTCTAGATCCTTTCATTAAATGTAAAGATTCCCTATCCAGAGGAAAAACTGAGTTTTAAAATGGATGAAACTTGAAAATTTTATGTCCTTTGAGGTAACATAACTGACTGCTACAGTCTTAAAGCAAGGCTGACAGAACAAAATACTACAAAAAATACTGCTTCTGTGTTCATTTCAAGTTATAAAAGCTTCATTCATCATTAGATTTCTTATATCTGAAAAGTTTGAAATGGATAGTAAAACAGGACTCTCAAATATTAATTTAAATATCTGAAATATCTCAAACATTAATTTAAATATTTATTAAATAACTCGATATTTTCAAAAGAAAAATATTTTTGTTTGCTCCTCTAATTAATCCACTTGTAGCAACTACCATAAATATTTCTTGCCCAAAGTAGTTTCTAGATGCATCAGATTATATTACTGGTGTTTGAATAATAGTAAAACATCTATAATAAGGAAACTTTAGTTTTACTTGCTTTGCTTTATGAATATATAAGTGAGTGTTAACTCTTCAGTTTTTTAATAGACCAAATTTGACTGTCAGTTGCTCAAAATTTTGGCAATTGCAAGTTGTGATTTTTTATTTATTAGAGTGCACATTTCCAGCTGATAAAAGTGCTTCTTGTAAGACAGCATCCTTAAATTTCTGTTCACAGAAATTTCCAACCAAATAAGCTACAAAAGGATTATTTTTTTCCCTAACTGAGGAAAGCCCCTGTATGGATTCAGGACTCTTTGGAGACTTACTGAGGAATAATACTGATGAAAATCAAGTATTTGTTGCTTAGAAAAATTTACAGTTATCAGACTTGTGAGAAAACAATAAAATACATTGCACCACTGAATTGATTAATAGTCTTTTGGTTACAAGTGACATTGATTTGTACTGGATTAAACCACAGTTACAGGTCCACATACTGGAAAGGTTAAAAAGCTGTGCTGATCTCAGCAAGGATGGATCTCAGGGCTCAAATATGTCACAAAAGTCTGTTGTTTTATGTCACTTTTGTTATGGATTTCTTTGTGGGATGGTTTCTCCTCCTCATCATAATTGTACTTTTTTGGGGTTCTAAGTTAACAAAGCATTTATATTTTTAAGATCTTACGTGCAGAGACCCTTTATAGTATATTTTTTTGTCTTTGTAGTGACCTGTTTCTTCTACCACTTTGACAAAATTTTAAGTCAAATCAGAGCAATAAAACAAACAGGATTCTTAGGGACTCATCTTGATCTTTGTAGTCAACTTTAAGCCAAATGTCTGAGTAGAAGCAATATTCTAATTACAAAGATAATCTATATGTGTTGTAATGATACTTAATAAACAATGCCTTAAATTCTGGTTCTAAACAACAGTCTTTCCTTTGCTGCTGGATTCCACAGAGCAGGAGTTAGTGTAGGTCACAGACAGGAAGTTTTGTTTGTTTTGCTTGATGTCTACTAGGGTAACTCAGAGGCTGCTGCCTGAAGTGAACCCCACTCATTCATATATCTGGAAGTTTGCGCCAGATGAAATTGTTGGAAAGAGGAATAGAAGACAGAAAATTCCTCAGGCACCTGTTTCTTTCTCTCTATGCTCTGCTCACCTGATCTCCAAGTACAAGAGCTTTAGGATAGTTAGATATTTTACATGTCACGTAAGAATTCCAGAGAGAAGCACACCACGTAAAGGTTACATTTTCGTTTTCTAATTTATATTTGCTAGTCATACAAAAGCAATTCTGACACATAATGTTCATTTAGTAAACCTGTCCATGCTGCCCGGATTGATGTACTGAGAGTGAAGGCTTAAAAAATTTGAGAATAGGCCTAGTTTTGAGACAAATAGAGGACATCATATCATGTTTCTATCAGGTAGGAGAAATATGAATAAAAGAAAAATAAGATTTTTATGAAGGCTGTTTGTAATGAGAATATTTAAAAAGAATGAATGGCCAATAATTACAACTAATTTCTGCCTGACAGGCCCAATATACTATAAATATCATCCTATTAATTATAATCTACAGTTATAGTTCAAATAAAACATACAAATATTTAAGTTATCTGTGAATTATCACTGAAACTTACTGATAATTTTATATATATGATTAAAATATAGATTTTAAGCATTTCTTAAGAAAAGTGATTAATTTTTTGATCCCTATTAAATGTAAGTTTTATCTTAAAAGGTTACATAACTCAAAAGAAAATTATCTGGGCATGAGCTCTTTTTCTAACATTGAGTTACTGATGTTGCTGTTATATTTTATGTTTATCACTTTGAGTTTTAATGGAAAATTTCAGGCCTGCAGTTTGATATTTTTAGCACAAAGTTTTGGCACAAAGTTTTTTTTTAATTTTTCGCACTAGATTTTACCCCAATTGTCACACTAAGCAACATGCTGAGACCTTATTTATTATTATTATTTCCATTTTTATTATTATTATTTTGAGACAATTTCTCAGTAAGTCATTAAATTGCCCAGGCTTATCTTGAATTGATTAATTTCTTCTGAAGACTCCCAGAGTGGTGTTGATCTGTACTTTTTACTTTGTTTCTGTGCCTTGTGTGTGATGAGTTTGACTGTATTCTTCTCTGTTTATATAAATTCACCATAAGAATTACATAGCGTGGATCATAGTGAATATTTTCACTATACATGCAATGTAAACATTTTTCTGCAAAACATAATCCATCCTATAATCATTGCTACCACTCTGCCTATTTTATTCTTTTCTTTCAGTAATTACCAACAACCAGAATTTTAAATTGCCAATTTACACCCTCCTCAGGTACATTTACATTTTTTCTACTAATATTTATTTTTGTTCTATACATTCTGGGAAAGCTTTTCAAGGCCTTTCTTCTGAGAATTCAATACTATTTCTTACATGTATTTCTTATATAATAGATCATTTTGAAAATTAATCTTTCTTTGAATCTTTTTCATATTGCTCAGTATATTTGACTCTGAATAATACTTTCAGGAGTTGCAGGTTACCAGTATGTATGGTTTATGTTTTTCTTTTAACATCATTTGAATTGCAATTTCTCTACACTTGTTTTCTATGGATGGAGTATGCTAGTAATATCTCTGTACTTATGACAGTACCACCCTGTCATGAATAATGTAATTTGTAGTAAAATTTCAATATTTGGAAATGTGTCTTCCAACTTTCTTCTTTTTCACAACCATTGTGGTTATTCTAGGTCTCTTGAATTTCTATATGAATTTTAAGGCAATCTTAGTTCTGTGAAAAGTACTGAGTGCATTGACTCTGAAAGTCATTTGGAATTGTCTATAGACACTATTTTTTTGGGTCTATTTGAAACACATTCTCACTGTGCAGTTCAGGCTGGCCTTGAGCTCACTTTGCAGCCTGGGTTGGTCTGAAACTTGCAATGATCTCTCTGCTTCAGCCTCCCAAATGCTGGGAAAACAGGTATGTGCCACCAGGCCTGGCATCTATAGACATCTCAATCATGCTAAGTCATCCAATGCAAATAGGGAATTCCTATCACTTTTATAGACATTTTATAATTTCCTTCAATGATATTTTCTAGTTTTTAGCATGCAGGTCTTAAACTTTATATGACAAATTTACCTTTAAATATTACATTCTTTTTTGGGGTTCTTATAAACAGAATTATGTTCTCACTTTCAACTGCTGATCATTAGTTGCTAATATAGTAATCAACTGATATTTTATATTGATTATATTATTATAATCTTTGAAAGTCTATTTATTAGTTTTAATAACTTTTGTATAACTTGAAAATCCTAGAAATTTCTATATCCATGAAACATATTTTAATCCAGAAACATATCTTAATTTCTAATCTTACTTTCTTGTTATTTGTTAGCTTATGTTGTCTAATTTTCTTGCATGGAATCAGTATGCATAAAGTGCAGTAGAAGTGGACAAACCTTGTTTGTTTTACTAGCACTGATCTTGGGGAATTATTCAGTCTTTCCACATCAATCCGGGCATGGTGGGCGCAGGCCTGTAATGTTAGCACTTAGGGGGCAGAGGCTGGGAAGTCACTCTGAGTTCAAGGCCAATCTGGGCTACTTAGTAATTTTGAAGCCAGCTAGAACTACAGAGTAAGACCATCTCAAAGAAAAAGTTAAAAATATTTTCACATCAAATATGCTGTTTGATGTGGCATATCCATTCTACAAAATTTCTTTCTATTCCTAGTTAGTTGAATATTTTCATTATGACATTCCCACAGACTTCAAAAGAAAGCTATGACTCAATTACCTCTCCTAGACTAAGTGCTGTCTCGCCCTCACATAAATACTAATTACTGCTGGGGAGCAGGGTAGAATCTAAATAACTATACTAAGTGCACGATGCAGCCAAAAAAGAAAATTTACTCTGAATTAAGGTTTCTTTTCCCAGATGATAAAAATGTTGAAATTAGTCTAAACAAATCCCACCATCTGGGATTAATACCCTTGTTGGCCACGTTATCAAAAACCCAGGAGAAGTTTCTCTTGTGCCTTATCAACTATGTGAGCAAGTGTAAAATTAATGCATATCCATGAAATTAGCATTCTGAATTTGAAGATTTTCGTGTGAACTTTATAAGACATCTTTTTCAGTGACAAATGTGGAAATATTCAAGTTTTGTTTTCCACATATGGTGTGATACTAAAGGCCATGTCCTAAAGGCCATCATTAGACACTAAGGTTCCCAGTTGTAGGCATTCTTAGAGTTGCAAATTTCTCAAAGTGGCTTTATCTGATTTACATTCTGGGGTAATTTTTAAAGGTCAAATTTGTGGATGAAATTAATCTGTATTTCCTATTTTTTTATTTATTTACATTCTATGATGATTTAATTAGGCATTTGAGAAATTAAGCAAGAGGTAGAAAAATAATATCTTTTACTTTTTATAAAATACTATATAAGCCTTCTAGTTTTTATGTAAATGAACATTAGTATATTAAAAGCCACACTTGAATCAAAATTAATATTGTTTTTTTAAACAATTTTATTAAATTACTATATATAAAAAATGAACATCTCATAGCACTCTAGGATATATAATTATTATTATTAATACAATTCATTAGAAGGAAAAACAGCAAATTACTTGTAATGAACCTTCAAACATACATTTATTTCAGTTCCCAAAATCATTAATATCTTTATAGTATAGCCAAATTAAATTAGCATTATCTGAACCACACAGTAGTATTCTTTATTTGAAAACTGACAAATATGGATCAAAACAGTCTCCTGATGGAAATATTTCTTAATATTTTTGAGATGTTTATTAATACTTCTGATAATCTTTCTCCTTTTTTATTTAATTATTTAATTTTCTTTAAGTAAACACAGGCATCAGTCCATGAATGTGGAATATGGCCTTTGAAACAGTTTGTTTCATATAAAATATTCATACAAATTCTCACCCAAAACTTTGCAGATATCACTATACTGTGATAGAATCAAAAGAGAATGATAGTCTCGATAGTGAAAATTGGACTTCAACTCTGGATCCACTATTTCCTAGATATGGAAAAAAAAACTTTAAGACTTTATTTCTTAGTTTCATTTATGTAGTAAGCATAATAGTAATAATCCTTTCTAAATGAATGATTGTGTTAATTTAATGTAAAAAACAAATAAAGCACATTATATTTATGTTATTCTAAATAATAAACATGGTCTTACTTCCATATCTTGAATTTGCTTTGTATATACATTTGTGTATATAGAATATACATGTGCATTAATAATACATGTTCTCTACACACTCAACACAAATGTGTTCATGAGTAGGTATTGGTCCTTCCACAAAATATCAGCTATTACTTTATAGTGTGTTCTATTTTTGCTAGCATTTTTAATATTTTATAGTTAAAATTTATTTTTACTTTTTACTTTTTACATGCAACATTTTTATCTCTTTGCCTTTATGCACTAATTTCTTCTGTTATAGACTCTGCTGCTTACCATTGCTCAGCACTCTCGTAATTCCAGCTTGTAGTCATATAAATCGAAAGTGTCAGGCTGTCTGAGAAGGAAATATTAAATGGAGCAGTATAGCAACAGCAAAGCATGCATATAATTTGTGATTGTAAACAAGAATGAATAACTCGGTACTGAGATGAACATTTTAACTAATCAGATGACTATTTTGAAACTTGTAAAGTTGGAGGTAATCACTGATAACCCAACTTCTCTATGCATATTACACATCTTTTGATATGTAATAGTCTATGATTTTAATGGCAAACCCAATCATAGAATAAGATGTTGTAACATGATTTCCATTGAACATACTGTTTTAAGAAGTATGATATTCCTGCTAGTGCCACAGTTTTACCTTGGTCAGTTTTTAGCTTTAAAGGGACATCCTAAACTTTATTCCTTCTTAATTCTCATTTGCTTTTGGTAGGTCATTAGCGTAAAAACTGTGAATCTGCCACACAACAACTAGCATAAAACTTGGGACACTTTGGTCAAAGACAAAATTCTTTATTATTCACAACACAGAAGGTAACATGAGTATCCCACTCATATCTACCCCCCCTTGTCCATGATTTTTATTTGGGTGATGTGCATGAGTCCATAGTAGATGTTGCATATTCAGTGGTGTGCCTCACAGCTGAGCTAAGAAATATTTAAAGCTAACATATTCAACTTTTGCAGTAGAAGAGAAAGTGTCCTAAATATCCTACACAGGAGTCATCACAACCACCACAACAGTGTCCTCTTTACAAGAGTGATACATTAGATAGTCTTTCAAGGCAACACCTCTACATATTCTTAAAGAAATGACTAGTAAAAAGGCTATGTTTCTTGAGCTGATGTAGAGAAACACAGAAACCCAGGGAAAATTGCATCATCTTCCTTAGGTTTCTTGCACCTAATATTATATGAGGTACTATTACTGGTAAATGAAGAAGCAATACAGTATGAATATGGAAAATTATAGGGTATTTGTCTCTCATGATATATTGATAAAAGTTCCACGTGTGTTATACAGAATTATGAACAAAATTTTCAAGTATTTTATAACATTAGAATATTTTGTTAATGTAGATTGTATTATATTTTAAAACAACACATTAAAATCAACTATAAGAGTGATAGGTTTAGCTAAATTTACAAAATATCATGTGGGTTAAAAAGCATTAAAAAATCTTTGATGAAGTGGAAAACAAAGTTTATGAGAGATTTTTATCCAAAAGATATATGGGAAAAATGATCAACAGAAATAAAATGTTCTACAAATCAGTAGAATATTTGCACAACCTATGAACTAGAATTAAAAATAAAAAATGAATATAAACATTTCAAAAATTAAATTTCAACAGAAATCAGAAAATACAAATTAGAATCAATTAGTGAGTCTAGATATATCTGATATGCCAAAATTAAAGAATAGATAATTGTATATAGAAATAGATTTGCTTTCAAAGATGAGTCATCCATGATCTGCATATATGCCTATAGAATAAAAATTTTGTCAGCTGTGAAAAAATTTGAATAACTAAATCAAATGCTACGCATATAAAGCAAGGTAGAACTCTCTTCCAGTTATACAACCCAATTATTCAACAGAAAAAATTCATTTTTAGTTTTAACAAAACTAGTATTAATAAGTAATTATTGACATATGCAATAATGATAATGATATATAGAAGTAAAAAATTTAGTAACTTCATTCAACATAGAGAACTAACACTGAGCAAATACACAGTTTAGAATATATATTTCTAATTACATAATGTTCAGATTTTGTAAACAAAAGCAGTGTCTGTTCAGAAATAATTCTGAAACATAAAACTAAAAGTAAAACAATGTAAAGTAAAAAAATGGAATACATAGAGTCAGCTTATATTAAAATAATTAGAACTGATGAAATATGCCAACAATCAAACCAGATTAAATAAATAAACTGCCAAATATACACTCACATTGCTAAAATTAAAAAATGCACATTTTAGTAGAACATACCAAATACTAGAAAATTTTTATATGTGTATGTTTTTTTTTCTTTTTTTCGTACCAGAGATTGAACTCATGACCTCGCGCTTACCAAGTAGATGCTGTAACACTGAGCTATATCCCCGATCCCCTAATTTGTAATAATGTCTAACATCTGCTCAAATTTACATTTAAATATTCTTTTGAGAGGAGTTCCAATTAAGATATTTACAATTTAAGATAAATTTTTTACAATGATAACAAAAGTCAATCATTAGGTACATACATGTCAGGAAAGAAGTACTCTGTTCTTGATATTGGAACACAATTCATAAAGTAAGTGTAAATAAATATTGCAATGCACTTAGAAGATTTGCATTCTGTGTAGTCACGTATGAATTATTTTGGTGCACATAACAATAAGAACTACTGGCTTGTATAAAACAAAATTAATGTATCTATAATGGAACATAACAGAAGATTTTACTGGAGCAGGTTGGGAGCAGCAGAGTTCATGAGACCTGGTAGGTACTTGCATATAGAGAGTGAACAAAAACCTGACCCCAGGAGGACAGCTTGAAGCAGAAGCTCAGCAGACGAAATCCAGTAGTCACAGGGTGTTTGGACCAAGACTCAGGCCTGCTTGCTGATGCAGACTCTGCTTCCAGCCCAGGTGCAGTGAAGTTGACTTTCAGGAAAAAGTTTGAAAGCCTCTGAAGCCCAGGCAGTAGCTGCTGAGGATTAGTGCCCAGTCTATCAGCCAAACTTGTGCTCAGTGTGGCTAAGTCTTCTTCAACACAGCCATGCGGGTCAGCGAGAGGTTCATAAGAGAAAACTTCCTCGTCAGGCACTAAGGAACTAAGCCAGAGACTCACTCAGAAAGCAGAGGCTAGGTCACGACAGTGAGCTGTAGGCATGGAAGGGACAAAGGAGCACAGGTCTGGTCAGGACCCAAAACCAGGCACTAAGGGATCCCTGAAACAGTGAGAATTGAAGGTCTTGCAGAGGCCATGGCCTGTGGAATTTGGGAGTGTAGAAAAGACACTGAAGCAGTACCAGAGTTGGCACTCTCCCATGGTCCGCCATGTGCAGCTGGGCTCTGTGCCTCTGTGTTCTCCCCATGCCCAGCCACTAAGTGCTAGTGAACACAAGTTTCTTCTGGTGATAGCTTTGGAGAAAACGGCATTTTCCAAATGCATAGCTACAAATCAGGTAGAAGGAGAACAGATCTATTGGCACATGAATATCATTTCTAGTATAGCAGTTGCAGTTGAAATCACCATCAGGTTAAGCTTGGGGTAATCCACTGTCATTCTCCAAGAACCATCTGCTTCTACACATAGGGAATAGAAGAGATAAGTGAGGATGCGGTACAGCCCCTACCAATGCACCGCTAAAGTCTTTGATGATTGCACTAATTTCTGCAACCCTCTGAGTCCGATGTTGGTTTTCACTTATTATTTTCCCTAATAGAGGTAACTCAAATGGCTTCCGTTTAGCTTTTCCTAACTTAATAGATCCCACACTAGAGGTTAATAAGCCAATATTGTGAGTCTATTGAGTACTAATTAGACCTGTACAATTATACATTCCGGAACTGGAGAAATAGCCATGACATGAATTCAAAGATGTACTGGACCCACTGCAAGTCACATCTAAGCTAAAAGTCCATTAATCATGTGGCCTCACTAGACTCCCACTCTTAGTAGTAGTGTACAGTCCTTTTTTTTTTTCCCCTTTGAGACAGGGTCTCATTGTGTAGCCCAGGCTGTCCTCAAGAGTGCTAGAATTACACAGGTCTGTGCCACCATATCCAGTAACAATGTTTTAGATAAGCTAAAACCAGTACTAGTTCAGAACCAAAGTCCCATTAGTCCCTGAAGTCTGATCATTGACTTTTCCCTCATGTACTGTCACCTTACTAAGTGTCTTAGGGATCTTTGGGGAAGGAGGAGAGAAAGATGAGCACTCCATGTTTTTGGTCATCTCAAGGTCCTTCCTCAAAGGGCCTGACCTCCCTGTCATGTCCAGAGTTTTGGATCTACACATTGGTTTAAGGCTGGGAATTTGTTGAGGGTCCCTAATTCCCTGTTGCTGCAACTTGAAGCTGTTTGCTTCTTTTTCCTTTTGCAGGAAGAGCTCTATTAGGTTTCAGACGTTTTTGCCTCTGTCTTCTGATAAGATCCCTTCAATTATATCAGAGTGAGGGAGGTCACAGTGGGACTGATTAAGCACCCAGTTTTCTGCTGATCTTTGGAGAAATTTTCTAGATCCCTTCCCCTTCCCTCTGTGATAATCCCTATAGCTCTTTATATCTATTCTTATGCATCTCCAAGTAAGCGCGCTCTGTTACATCTCACACCACTGCCCCTGTGCAGTTCTACCCCCTTAGTAGACAGCTTCCACACCTCTCTGGAGTCTCTCTGCAGCCCATGAATTTAGTGGTGTGTAGGGCTCAGCTAAGGAAGGCCTTTCTGCTAGCAATTCAGTAGCATTTGGAGGTCGTCGGTGGGGAACTCACACAGACCAAGAACTCAGTAGATTCTGGTGGGCAGTGAATAGATCCTACACAAATGCCAAACTCTACAGCATTTGAAGTCCAAGTGGTGGGTGGGATCTCACACAGGCACAGACCTTGGCAACACTTGAAGGAGCAGTAGGACCGACAGTCCCCATTTGAACTGTCCCAGTGTCTTTTTCCCACCCCTGGATCATAGCATCCACCATCACCATGCACCTCTGCTACTCACCCTTCCACAGATTCCTCAGTGCCTACTTCCGCATCCTAACCAGGACTGTGCCTTAGTTCTTTACTTTTGCCACATTGGTTCTAACTTGATCACCCCTTCAAAATGATTCTCTAGCCCACACTTTCCCTAGTGCCCTAATCTGAGGGGTCCCTTTCTTGTGGCTGTCTGTCTCACTGGGGTCAGTTTTACAGTGGGAAGAAGACTAGGACAGGGGGTCCCCAGGCAGTAACTGATAGGCTGAGTGCTGACTGCAGTGGCCCTGCAGTCACTGCTGTGTTTGGCCTCTGCCCTCATGGGTTACATTCTGTCCCAGAGGGCATGTCTGTGAGCAGGATGCAAATAGAGAGGCAGCATCCTAATCATCTGAATGCTGAGATCATCTTGTCAGCTTTTTCTTCAAATTGCCTTTTGAGTCCAGGTTTTTCCAGTACCTGCCACTTGTGGTGAGGGTTTTCTGAGAGTCTCATAAGCATTGTCTGCCTCTAGTCTGCCATGATGCATCTTCTATTATATTTCTCTTTTTCCTCATTTCTAAAATTTATTCTTTATCTTCCCTATTTTGTGAACTTTCTATTCCTGCTTTATAGTATCATCCCACATTAATTTATAAAAGATATTCATTATTAAATCTTTTAATTTGTAGGTTTTTTCCCATTCCATTATTTTGGTTTGTATATACATGTAACCTGATTTGTGTCTTTCTTAACTTGTGAATTATCACATCTTGTATTTTGGCACATAAGGAAAATTTGCTGACCATTCTTTCTCGTGTACCTGGTAATGGAGAATGGAAAAGGCATAAGTTGTATAAAAGTATGGAGCTCTATGAATAAGTTGGTCAGGATGTAAAAATGTGCTGATAAAAAAACCCTCTCATCTTTACTATCCCATCAGGGAGCCATTCTGTTTATGCATGAACACTGAGCCAGTTCTGGAGGAGTTAGAAAGCCCCGTGACTTGATATGCTGATATATGAGGTTCCAAAGAGGAGTCTGGTGCCCACTATCAACTGATGAATCTCATCTCCTTTTTAGAGTCCTTCATCCCCAGAGGAAGTTTTCTTTCTCTCTTTTCTCTCTTTCTTTCTTTCTTTCTTTCTTTCTTTCTTTCTTTCTTTCTTTCTTTCTTTCTTTCTTTCTTTTCTTACTTGTATTTTCTTTTGCTGTCATGAGTACAAATTGGCAGGGCATGTAAACATTTTCAGCAGGGCGTGGTGGTGTACTACTGTAATCCCTGCACTCAGGAGGCTAAGGTAGGAGGATCGCTGTGAGTTTTAAGCCAGCCTGACCTGCATAGTGAAACACTGTCTCAAAACTGTCTCAAAAAGACAATATATATATATATATATATATATATATATATATATATAATTTATTTATTTATTGCATGTTCAGATTTAAGAATAACGATGATGACTTATGGGAATACTGGTTACAAATAAAGCACCCTGCTGTTTTTCCATCCTCTTGCCAGTGTTTTATACCAGTGGAGCATCGTGCAACACTCACTATGCAGCCTGACTGATGCTGCACAATAGGTCAGTCATAGATTTTTCCCAAATCACAACAGTAGAACTTAACTCTTAAAAGCAGTGTTATCTTCTCTACCCCATTTATAACACTATTTTCCTCCCTATTTCTTTAAAATTTTTATGACGTTTCTCAAAACCTCCCCTCTCCTGTTTTTTCTTCAGAGCTGATTTGAACATTACAGGAAGCAGCCTATTATCCGTGTTGACTTTCTTGGATTCTTTAACAATTTTTGGAAGTTTGAGGCATGGTTTTAAGCCTTACTTAACTTGATCTAAGTGATTGTTGAGAGTTAGGTTTTTGAATCCTCATATCATCCTTGTATTACTAAGAATATATTTTAGAAGTTTCTCTTTGCATTCAAAAAATTGGTATTAGTTTTCTGTCTCTCTGTAGATAGTTTTATGAAAGGCTTGTGTATTAATTTTATTTCAGGGGCCTAGAAATTTTATTGATGATAGCAATAAACATTTTAAATATGCTTCCAAACTGATAATTTAAAATTTAAAAGATAAAATAATCTGCTACTAAAAATCGAGAAGTTTAAATATACTGAGAAAACCTCAAATACATAAATATTTCCTACAAATCACCATAAAATAGTTATTTGTGGGTGAAGTCTGAGTTCAAAGTCTGTAGAAAATCAAAGCAATGTGAAAACGTGATTTAATGCATGTCCGGGTGTATGTATCCTCATTATTATGCAAATAATATATTCTGCTGATGAAATGTTCAGAGTACTAGATAATGCACAATCACAGATAAGCTACCTAGTTATAACCTTTCATTAAACAACGCTGAATTAGAGATAACATACAGCACATCTCACATTTCCTTAATCTATCCAAATACGTTTTACTATAAGGATGTTATAAACAGTCATGATAATAAGAAATACTTTAAACTCAGGTAGAAGCTATAATAAACTCAAAGATAAGATTCTATTACATATAATAGAATCCTAAATGTTCTACACAGCTGTTAAACTAAATTTCTGAATAATTATATACTTGAATAATGAGGAATTATCCATTTAACAGCTACTCTAAGTGTGTATAGAATAACTGATAAAAATAAAGTAAAAGGCAAAGGAATTACTAAATACTTAAGAACATAAAATTCATTGAGGCAGACAATATCATCTTTCTAGAAAACAATAGATGAAAACTATATATGTGTTATAATTTAGAAAATAAATAATAAGTGTAAATAATGTTATTATTTAGATACTATATTGGGAAACAAGGTTTTGAATAAAGCCCAAATGTAAATATCATAACATATTTGAATTTGAGTCGTTTAGTTATCACAACACATGTAAATAATAGTTTGGAAGTGGCAACCTTACTGGTTCTTATGTTTATGGTTTGGATTCTAAAATACATAACATGCTTTGAATATACTTAAAGTATTTTCACTAAAATCACTAATTGCATTTCTCTCTTTCTCTCTCTGTCCCTCATACATAGACCTACACCATCAGTGTACATAGATAAAAATTGGCACACACATATCTTTATATTTTTTATAACATATGTTGTTAGAAAATAATTTAATTAAAATATGCACAGAAAGGAAGAAAATGACATCTCAAATCACATCCCAAAGAGGTGCTCATGTAGTTGAGACAAAATTAGTATGCAAAATGGAAGTTCAAAGAACCAGGTTTTATAAGGATATTGCTTAGTGTTGTAGGCATAAGGTTGAGAAAGTCACATAAAATTGGATGAAGTTTGCCAAAGACCTCAAATAGAACAGGAAAACTTTTTTTTTTTTTTTTGTACCAAGAATTGAACTCAAGACCTTGTGCTTGCTGGGCAGGTACTTGTGCTGAACTATATCCCTGGTCCTAGAAAAACTTTTAAAACCATATAAATGAACTGATTATCTATCTATCTATCTATCTATCTATCTATCTATCTAAACATTGCTGTCCATGGATACAGTAAATTGAAATTTAATGATTCAAGAGTCAACCATTAATATATATTTGTTGAATGCCTATTATTGGAAAGAAATTAAAAAATAAATGTTTCATATGTAATTCACTTTCCCTATGTTAAATAAGACATAAATGTTCAGATACTATTATAAAATGTCTTTTAGCTTTCCATACTCTAACACCATGGCTATTGTTGCCAATACAGGGAGCAAAAAGATTGACTTGCTTTGGGGAAAGTTCAAGGTGAGGCTACATGTAAATGTCTTTTGCAGAGATACAATGCTGTTCTTTTGGCATATATGGAGTAAAACCTACAGGAACAGTATACCAAACATGTGTTTGCATCTCTGCTCATCATTGATTTAAACTTTATTTTGTCTTTTATTAACTCTGAAGCTGGACAAGTTACTTAAGTTTGTGAAGTTAGATAAGTTTGTAAAGTTAAATCTCTGACTGTAGCTTTCCAGCCTAGTATGGTATCGGTACATACTGCACCATTGTTTAGTTCTGTGTTTTCCCCAGTACTATACAAAATTACTAAAGTAAAGTGCCAGGGTATATCCCAGGTGCTAATAAGGCAGTCTTTCCATCATTGTCCATGGATGAGTTCTGTATGAACTTTCCTCTGTTGCCCAGTCTCTTCTTTCTGATTCTGTAAATTGATACTGAAACCTCAAAGATCACTAAGATTTTTAGCGAGGATTTCCAAATAAAAGACAGCATCCTCTTGAGTCATATGTGGTGAAATACAGGACTACTTCTGAGAAATGGCAGTAAGGGGATTTTATTATTGTATGAGCATGATATACTGCACTTAATGTAGTCCTAGATGGCATAATTCAATAACTAATGGTGGCCTCTTGGAATCAGGAGACATGGTAAAAACAAGATGTATGATGCCACTGGAAATTTAATACAGCATACAGTATACAGTAAACATTTTTATAAGAAATTCTCTTTAAAACAATGAGAAAGTATAGTAAAGTAAATACATCATCCACTAACACAGTCATTTAATATCATTATTAAGTATTTGCACTGTATATTTTTGCATATGCTATACTTGTATACACATATAAAGTGTAATGGGCTTTTATACTAGCATTACTGTAAGCAGAGAAGTAATGTATTCTGCTGTGACATGAAGCTGAAGAGGTCTATAAGGGACAGTAAATTTTCAACTTCATTAAAGTCTATGGGATCATTATTTTTTTTAAATATTTCAGTTTTGTGACTTGCGTCATCATTTTAAAGGGATCTCAGCTGAGCTACACATCCAAAAAACAAACCTTTTCCTATAAACAATATTCCTTCTTCCATATACTGACTAAGGCATTTCCTGGTGCTACTATATTTCATCTAGTTGCCCTTTCTGCAATGAATTATCTCCCCAGAGAGTCTTTAGTCTTTAATGTATATACTTTGCCATTTCATTGATATAAAAACATGTTACAAGTTTTGTGACTGTCAGGGACATTTTTATATTGTTTCTGGCTTTTCACTTTAATATGTAATGGGTAAATGAATATCTCCACTTCTAAAGCTTTTCACTTGCTTTGGTTTATTACACTGGGATCACTTCCCAGAAATGGTATTACTTTTTCAAATAATATGAATATATTTATGGCTTCAGATACTTATTGGTGACTGCTTAAAAAAAGTAAATGTGTATAAATTTACAGTTCCTCCAAAAGTCTAAGAATTGAGCCAATTTCAGAGCCTATACACCATCACTGGATATATGAAACAAAACCAAAAAGACAAGTTTAGCATAATGAGATTTAGCACAATGAAAATAAATTTGAATAAAGGTTAGTATGATTTCTACCAAATTACAATACCAATATTATTTCAAAAACTAGAAAAATGTGACTATACCAACAAACTAAGAAAATACTGGAAATTTTGCCAAAAATTACAAGTAAAATATCACCTCTAAAACATTATAAATTAAATCCTTTCAAATATAAATTTATCATGCTATATAGTCTCAAGTATGTCACATAAATTTTTAAAAAATAGAACTATTCATGGTAGTAAAAGTATTGCTACTAGGATTAATTAGCATCCATTCATCATTAACTTCAATAATCACACGCATAATAAAATGGAATATAAATTATAATACTTTTACAATGAATAACCTGTTGGAACTGAATATAGAAGAGCAGATAATTAAGTTAACATCACATATTTAGGGATAACCAATAGAAAGCTTAATCCATTACTGAGTTACTTTGAAAGTGAGCAATTATGCAGCATTTGTGCATTTTATTTTAAATATAACCATGGTAATGGTTATATTTTCTTAAATGAGAGAGAAGATGACAAATTAGGATCATGGAATTTGCCTTCATCTTCTTCCTGGAATAACCAGAAAAAAGTATCTATAGTCACATAAGGAATGTATTTGCTCATCAAATATGCTCATATTTCCAGGTGTTTGGTTTCTTGGAGGCTACAGGTGTTCTTAGGATTCATTTATATCATCCAACAATTAGCTTCTTTTGAGGCTTATTAAATCTAAACACAAATATCATGATGAATCTAACTGGTATTTTTCTTCTCACATGCATAATAAGTTTCTGGGTCACCATTGCATAATTGAAGGTAGCAGTGGGGCCAATAATCTTGTGCAGAGAAAAGACCTTTATAAAAATATTCCTAGACAAACACCTTAGATATATTACATAAATAGTCATCTCTGAGACCAAAAATATGGGCTTGTTTCTATGTTTTAAAGCTGATATTTTGATTAATTGAAAAAGGCACTTAATGATTCCTTAAGTATTCATGAAATTATTAAATTGCATGCTACTTTGACTTCAGAATCCTCTCACACATTTGATTTATGCCATGTGTGTGTGTGTGTATTAATTGTATATTGGAGTTAATATATGTCGACCAAAATATAAAGATTCAAATTTAAGGGCTGATATCTATTCATAGTATATACTTTGCTTCATGTCACAAATGATTCATGACTAGTTTTATCAATTTTAATGTCATGATAAGTTTTGTTAATAATATTTCTGGTTCATAAGGTAGAAATGAGAAAACATTTTTTGATGAACATATCAAGAAACAAACAGCATTAGACTGTTTAGAAGCAGGGATAAGTTAACTACAGGAGGGAATGCATATAAAAATTTGCTCCACCATAATAATAATTTTAGTGCATATGTATCTCATACCATCATTCTGTAAATATACATGATTCAATTTAAATTTTGAGAAAAAGCATTATTTTCTTAAAATATGTATTATTGGCATAAGGGATACTATTTTGGCAACATATTATTTCCTATTATCATAATGACACTTTTAATTTAGACTAACAAATTGCTTCATCTAATTAAATCATTAGAGCTTTACCATGTAAGGGATTTTTGAATTAAATTAGAAAGTTCCAGTAACTTCAATTTAGTCTGAAAAAAAAAATAACAGGATGCCATATTAAGCTGGAGATAGTTGAGTATAATTTAGTTTTCCATTTTGTTTCAAACTTGGGCAAGCCACCAAATTTATATTGATTATGAAGGTTTCATGATGTTCTTACTCATCAGCTTATGCATCTCTGCTTCTTAGATATCAATAGAGAAAATGTTCAAACTTGAATGTTCTAAGGCTCATCTGAAACCATGAGCAAAGTTAAACAGAAGTTATGAGATTTACCTTTTTCTCAAGGGAAAAAATGTTGAAGATAGTATATAGAAACAGATGATTGAGATTGGTTAAGAGAAATAAGTAATGATCACAGGCTTAGAAAAGGAAAAATGAGCCTGACAGTAAAATCTTGAAAGAATGAGTTGAAATGACCCCAAATTCTCTAAAAAAATAAAATAAATAGAATAAGCAGACTGAGTACTCTTATTAGCATGAGCACTGTGTAAACTGGAGATTTAGAGCACAAATACAATATATGAATACAGAAGAGTTAGTAAGAATCAGGGAGAATCGCTACTCCCCTCTAGGCACTAAGTTATGTGAATGTTATAAAACAGAAATAAAAAATCAGACAGAAAGCAAGCTCTGCTCCCTACCACCTTTTACACTAATGCTACCTCCAACCTTCTTTAAGTCTTACTTAAGACCCCTTTCCTCCTCCTCTTCCTCCTCCTCCTCTTGATGTTCATGAGTCTTTTCTTCCTTTTCTTGAGTTACCTATTGGATTTTACTATTTTTTCCCAATTTCCCAGGCCTTGCAGACTCTTGCTTCTCAAGTCCTACATTTATTCCTTCTCATGCTATTTCTTCTTTCTCATGATTCTCTGGTTACTG
This sequence comes from Hydrochoerus hydrochaeris, assembly GCA_004027455.1. Classification (NCBI taxonomy): domain Eukaryota; kingdom Metazoa; phylum Chordata; class Mammalia; order Rodentia; family Hydrochaeridae; genus Hydrochoerus; species Hydrochoerus hydrochaeris. Next base: position 315,493 of record PVLA01000023.1, on the reverse strand, counting down.
TATTCTTGTTGCTTCTCATGTGCATCCTTTTCAGTAACATTAGCCTCTTCCTCTTTTTTTGGCTTCCTTTCTTTTTTCTCCTTTTTGGAGGTAGGGCTTTTTTGCATTCTGTGGTTGAGAGGCACTAAAATTTTGGCATTTGGGATGAGTGAGGAAGGTCTGTTCCTAGGCACCTAGTGGAGCAAGCTTATCTGTCATCAGGATCCCAAAACGCACAGTCGTGTGTGCTGTGCAAGCCTCAAAGGCTTGGAGTAGAACCTTATTGGTCAGATTTCACCAACTTCTGATACAAGTTGGGCTTGGGACAATCTCGATGGGTGGTCTCATTAGAAAGATGCCTTATCTGCCCAGTTCTCCCTATGGAAGTTGTCAGTAGGCTCATTTAAAAGCTTACCCCACCAGTGGTTTACAAAGTCCTTGGCAGGGCCATGGCCCACCTCATGATGGCTTTCTTTTAGTGTCACCAAAAGGGCCTGAATGATGTCACTCCTCTTCCAGCCCTGCTTATTTTCTTGAGTCCTCCTAGGCTTTAGCAGCTGATCCTCAGAAAACTTTGTCCCTAATTCTTGACCTAAGCAGTGATACTCATGGTGAGCAAAGAATCTCTTTCCTTAGGATCTGACTAGGGAAGGAAAGGTGACACTGTCCATGTGGCCCTCTCCATGGATGCATGTAAACACATCATTTGTGTCCCCATTTTTCCAGACACTATCTTTGAATAATCAAAGTACAACAACTAAATGTGCATAAATGATAGTAAGCCCCATAATGTAATTGTTAGGTAATCACTCAATCATCTTAAATAGAAATATTTTCTAGCAATGAAAATTTTTTAAGAAAAGTTGGTAAATGTGTGGAAATGTTTATGATGTCTTGCCAAATACAAATCTAGAACACCTACTAAAATATTTATTGTCAGGTGACCCCTTACTTTATGTAGAGGACCCAGGAAGACTGGCAAGGTCACTAGTGACACAGTAGGCCCTGGCTGGGGTGTGCATGATGGGAAGGTGGCCTGAAAAATTTCCAAGCAACAGTAACAACTGAGCCAAAAGTTGGTAAGTTAGATAAATGTAGTGCTTGTCACAAAGACACATAGAAGAGACGTGCATGAGTAAAGCTGCACCCTTTCTTGTTTGTTGCATTTGTTTTTGCTTTTTTCCCCCCTGTTCTACTTGTCTTGTTTTGATTTTATTTCTATGTGCCTATTTATTTGTTTTTCTGTGCATATGGTTATTTTTGTTGTGTTTTTTTCCCCTCCTTTCTCTTTCTTTCATGATTTGTAACTCTAAACATTTTTGGGGGGTTACTTTCACTCATTCTCTTCCTCCCTTCTGTCAAACAACTCTCTTGATTTTATGACTAAACATTGTCTCTTATCCTTAAGGTTCACATTATTACTCCTAGGATTTGTCTTCAAATCTTTCCCTCTTGCCTCTCACAATTACCCAACACTTGGAAGATCACTCTTCAGCTTCTAGTCCTCCAGTCTGGCCTCTACTATATTTAATCCCATTCATCTCTCCATCCTAACCCCTATCCCGCTTCACGATCCCACACATACAACAAGGTAGCATCACTCTAATAAGCAGAAAATAACTGTATACAAGTTCCTGATACAGATTGGATTACATTGCACAACTTTAGAACTTTATCCTGTGGTTGAAGGTATCAGGCTAATAGCTATCACAGTTTGTCAGTAGACAGGCTGTGCTTTAGTCTAATGTTATTGCTAACTATACTACTTCAACGAGGATGTCCTACCTGTTGTAATCAGTTTTTCTCCCTATATTGCAACACAGAAATTTTAAGGGGTCATAACCATCACCATAGTCCAGTACTAAAGGAATGAGCACCAAGTCAAATAGGTAGCAACTTCACACTCGTAGTATATTGAGAAGGTTGGTTCTTTGAGTAGGTGTAAGGACCAAGAACCACTTACATCTAGAAGACGTCCTGAAGAACAGACATTTCCTAGGGAAACCTTGATAACAGGAATAAAGCTTATGTAACATAAGAATTCTACAAACATCAACACAGAAAACAAAATGAAAAAGCAAAATGCAACTTCAAATGCTCAGACTACACAGGACAATCCAGAGCACAAAGAGACAGAGAGAACTGGAAGCCAACCACTGGAAGCTTTTGAAATGATGGTAGCAAAGAAAAAAAAAAAAAGGAAGGGGCTATAGAGAAAATAATCTCTTAGGTACAAAAAAAATGATGATCAAAATGAACGACATTAAGACAGACACAGATTTAAAAAGAACTGGAAGAGGACAGGAAAATGATGGAAACTATTATTGTCCAATCTAAAAAATAAATCGAATCTGAACAGAAATCCAAGAGATTAAAAACTCCATAAAGTATACACAAAAGATTGAATGAAAGTGAGGCTAAAATATCAGATTTAGAAGGCAGGATTGCCATGAGAGGCATGGAAAAGAAATATATCTTAAAAAAATCACAGGGGACCACAAAGAATCAATCCAACAGCTACAAGCTAAAGCAAAAAAAAAAAAAAAAGAAACAAATAAAACAAAACAAAATCACGAAAAAACCACATAAATTTGATTTGAGTTAGTGAGAAAGCTGGAGACATCAAAAAGCCACTAAAAAACCTCTTCACAGAAGTAATGACAGTAAACTTCCCAAACATGAATAAAAAATTAAGGTACAAATTAATGAAGCACCAGGATATATAACCCCAAACACCCATGATTAAAATAAATATATACAATGGCACATAATAATCAAAATTCCAGAAATTCAGCACAAGAGCATAATATTAAAAGCACCTAGAGAAAAGAAACAAGCCACTGAAAAGGAAAACTTGTCAGAAGCACAGCAGACTTCTCATAAACCCTTAAATTAGAGAAATCTTTGAGAGAGGTGTTTCAAGTCCTAAAAGAAAACAATTTTCAACCAAGATTGATGAACCTCACAAAATCATCCTTCAAATACAATGGAGGAATAAGATATTTTCATGACAAAGAACATCTTAAGAAACTCAAGACCACCAAATCAGCTCTTCAGATTACTCTGAAGGATACTTTACAAAGAGAAAATGAAGACAACAACCCCAAGAACAACAGTTGAAAGAAACCATAAGATAGGGAAAACAATTAAAAAGGAAGAGAAAGATGGGCAGGCAAAACCAGGAAAATAACATGAAAAGATTAGCCAATATGTATCAGTTATAACCATCAATGTAAATGGCCTTAATTCATCTGTCAAATGAAACAGATCATCACAACTAATGAAGAAACATGATTCAACAATATGCTGCATTTAAGAAACACACTTAACTCAAAAAATAATTCATAGATTAAAAGTCAAAGAATGAAAACTATACTCCATGCCACACAGCAGTCCAGAATAAAAGCAGGGGTAGCTACTCTATTTGCAGACAATATAAACTTTAAGCAAAACTGATCAAAAGAGGCAAGGTCACTATGATTTGTTAAGGGAAAATTGCATGAAGCAGAGGTCACAATCATAAATATTTATGCACCAAATGCCAGTACACCTAACTACATACATTTTTTTTTGTAATACCAGGGATTGAACTCATGACCTCGCACTTGCCAGCCCTCACATAACTACATAAAACAAATAATAATGGACCTGAAAAACCAAATAAGCACTAACAAAATTGTAGTAAGGGACCTTAATCTCATAGTCTCACAAATAGATAAGTCAACCAGACAAAAAGTCAACAAAGAAATAGAATTAAACCAACCTTGTGAACAAATGGACTTGATAGGTGTCTATAGAGTGTTCCATCTCAAAACATCAAAATACACATTCTTCTCAGCTGCACATGCGACAATCTTAAAAACAGACCAAATATTAGTCCATAAAATATGCTTAAGTAAATGTAGAGTAATTTATATCATCCCATGCATACTATCTGATTGTAGTACAATGAAAATGGAAATCAATGGCAAAAGAAATCACAAAAACTACATAAATATGTGAAAATGAAACAACACCATTCTGAACAACCAATGGGTGACAGAGGAAATAAAAACATTAAACATTATTTGTAATTTAGTGATAATATTGAAACAACCTACCAGAACTTCTAGGATGCACTGCAAACAGTCCTATGAAAGAAACTTATAATGATAAATCCTCACATCAGGAAAATAGAATGAACTCAAATAACCAACCTAATGTTAAAGGTCAAATTTCTAGAAAAAGAACAACAAACCAAACCCAAAGCTTGCATGAGGGAGGGAATTTTAAAGATAAGAGCAGAGATTAATGCCATTGATACTAAGAAAATAAAACAAATAATCAATGAATTATAAAGTTGTTTTTTTGAAAGAATAAATAAAATTGTTGTATGTTAGCCAACCACATTAAAAAGAGGAAACAAAAAAACACAAACTCAAGCAATTAAGAATGCAAGGAGAGAATTCACAATGTCTCCTACAGAAATGTAGAAGATAATATCTATGTTGAAAATCTGTATTCCAATTAGGTGGAAAATGCAGAACAAATGAACAAATTCCTAGACAAATTGTCAAAATTAATTAAAGAAGATTTTAACATTCCAAGAAACCTGATATTGGACAATGAAATTGAAAATGTGATTAAAAACTTACCAAAGAAAGAAAAGCCCAGGTCCTGACAGATTCACTGTTGAATTCTATAAGAAATTTAAAGAAGAACTAATGCCACTATGCTGAAAATCTAAGGAAGTGAAAAGAAAGTGATACTTCTAAAGTCATTCATGGAAGTGGATAATAATCAGATTCCAAAACCAGGAAAGAATACAATCAAAAAAGAAAATTAGAGGTCAATCTCTCAAATGAACATAGATGCAAAAATCCTCAATAAGATACTTAAGATACTGATAAACAGAATTCAACTAATATCAAGAAGATTGTACATCATGCCTAAGGAGAATTCATCCCAAGGATGCAGAGATGCTTCATTATATGCACATCAATAACTGTAGTACACCATATTGACAGGACCAAAGACAAAAATCACGTAATAATCTCAATAGTTGCAGAAATAGAATTTGACAAAGTCCAACACTCATTCATGACAAAAACCCTGTAGAAAACTGGAATAGATGGCATTTACCTCTTGACAGCACCACCAACAAAAATCACATAATAGTGTCAATAGATGCAGAAATAATTTTTGACAAATCCAACACCAAACTGTGACAAAAACCCTACAGAAAATTGGAATAGGCTCAATCTGATAGTCATCCAAGACAGACTAACCACTAATATCATACTAAATGGTCTAAACCTGAAAGCTCTCTCTCTAAAATCACTCTAAAATCAGGTCCATGTTCACCATTCTTATTCAATATAGTATTGGAAACATTAACCAGAACAAGTAGACAAAAGAAAGACATAAAAGGAATAGACTAGGAAAGAAAGAAGTTAAATTATTATTCACAAATGACATAATACTACTCCACATAGAAGACCCCCAAAAACTTCACCAAAAATTCAAGATTTAATAACCAAATTTATTAGTGTAGCTGGTTATAAAGTCAACACTCAAAAATGAATGATATCCCTGCAAGCAAACAATAAACTAACAGAGAGAAATTGGGGAAACCAAACTTTTACAGTAACATCCCCAAAAATTAAAAACTCAATGAAAATTATAGTACTCTGAAAAAGAAGAATAAAGAGGCTATCATGATATAGAAAGATATCTCTTGTTTATGGATAGGAAAAAAACACAACATACTGAAAATGGCCATAAGCCCAAAATTGCTATACAGATTTAATGCAATCCAAATCAAAGTGCTATTTGCATACTTCACAGATCTAGAGAAAATATTCCTAAAATTCATTTGGAACCAGAAGAGACCTAGAATAGCAACAGCAATTCTGGGCAAAAAAGGCAAAGCAGGAGCATCAAAATCCTTGGCTTGAAATTATACTACAAAGCTATTGTGATAAAATCAACATGGTATTGACAAAAAAGAAAAGAACAGACCTGAAGATCAGTGGAACAGAATAGATGATGCAGATGCAACTCCAAACACAGTCATCTTATCTTTGACAAAGGGCCAAACACGTTTACTGGAATAAAGATAAACTTCACTGAAAAAACTGGTTTTCCACATGCCAGAGACTAAAACTAGACCATGTACTCAACTAAAGTCAACATGGAGGAAGGATCTAAACATTAAAGGAGAAACATAAAATCTCCAGGAAGAGAAAATATGCAAAAGTTTTGAAGACGTAGGCATAGGCAGTGACATTATGAACAAAACACAGGCTGCATGGGAAATCCTACAAAGAATCGTCAAATGCAGTCTCACCTTACTAAAAAGCTTTTTCACATCAAAACAAACCACTAGCAGAGTGAAAAGGCAACCCACAAAAAATTATATCTAGTTGTTTCTTGTACAAAGGGCTTAAATCTAGAACATAGAAAGAACTGAAAAAAATCAGGGCCCCCAAATTCAAACTTCCAATCCAAAAATTGGCATATGAATACATACTTGTCAGACAAAGAAATATAAATGACCAGTAAATATATGAAAAATGTTCAACATTACTGATTATCTGTGAGATGCAAATTAAAACAACACTGAGATTCCATCCCACCCCAAAAAGAATGGTTATTATCAATAAATCAACCAATGAAAAATGCTGGAAAGATTGCGGGGGCAAAGGAACCCTTCTCCACTGTTGTTTTGAATATATACTGGTATGACCACTATGAAAGGCAATGTGGGGATTCCTCAATCAGCAGGGATTAGAGATCCCATTCAACCAAGCTATTTCTCCTTCTGGGTATCTTCTCAGAAGAATTAAAACTATCATTCCACAGTGATATATAAACACCTATATTTTTAGCAGCACAATTTATAATATCTAAATCTTGGAAACAACCTAAATGTCCAACAATTGAAGAATGGATTGATCCGGCCTGTGGATCAGTCCATGGGTCTCACCTGGAGAGGGAACGGGGATGGGGTACATGGGCAAGAGGAGAGAGAGACGGAGACAAACTGAGGGCTTCCAATCGAGTCTCCTTTATTGATGTAGGGCACAGGGCTTTTATAAGTGGGGGGGTGAAACATGGAGCTGGGCAGGGTAAGCACATTGCATGTCCACTGATTGGCTAGAGAGCAGGATCTATCCAAATAAAGACAAGCTAGAGGCAAGAAGCTGTTGCTAGGTAGGGGTACGTGGTAACCATGACTGGGCTCTTGTCATATCCGCTAAATGCAGGAGAGGATCGTGGGTAATGTAGGCTGACACACAAAATGCCCTCAGGCAGGAGGGGCAGGATGGCGGCAAAGCCTTGAGCCGCTCCCTACAATGGATAAAAAGAATTTGCCTTTTTCTATATAATGGAGTACTCCTCACCCTTAAAGAAGTTTAAATTTCAGGCTTTTATAGGTAAATGGATATATCTTGAGATCATATTCAAAAGTAAAACAAATCAGACTTGCATGCTTATACATCAAATAATGTCACTAGTGTGAGAGGCTGAAAAAGTAAATAGGACTCAAAATGTATAATAGATATTACCAATAAGAAAGAAATTGTTCAGAAGTAAAGAGAACTGTGATGGTGGAAGGGGAAAGAAATCAAGTGACAAGGCTATATGACATTATATATATATATATATATATATATATATATATATATATATATATATAATTTATACTATAGATAATATATATACACACATAAGAACTCTAAGATAGATAAACTGCTAATTTTTCTTAATTAATTGAAAAAAAATGTTTGTTCTAATATTGTTTGTACAATATCTCATTATTATATCTTGTACCCTAGTTAACTACTCTGAAGATAATGATATGTATTGTATTAATTATTGTCCTGATTTGAGGTTCCATTTTTTTCTTCTCTTTGTAACAAAAATAAAATATAATGTGATAAAATTGGAAATGAGTTGTTATTATCAATAGAAAAAAAAGAAATAATTGATTTTTTTAAGGTAGAGTTATTAGTGTATTTCTTTGCCTGTTCAAAAAGCATTTCATAATACTTTTGCTATTGTAATTATATATGGAAAATTAATATGACCTATCCTGCAAGTTAGCATGGAATATCATTTTGCTTGGTTGTGTCATAATTTCTGAGTTTTTATTTAGAGCTGTGATTATTACAAATTTTGGGCCTCAAGTGCTTCTTAGTCTCACTTCCAAACAAAGATATGATTTCTTATTTGTCTTTGTTATAAATTGCAGAACTTTTCAGGCTATTGATCCCTCCCCTGCCTGTTGAACACTGTGTGTCTAAAATAATAAGAGCGATTATCCTCAATTTTCAGATACCACCCGTGGGGAGAATAAGGAATGCTTATGATATTGCCACTGACAACTACAAAGACGGAAAACAGATGGAAAACAAAGATGGAAACTCAGATTTTATGCTTTTGTTAGCTCAATTTGTGAATTATGCTTTTGTTAGCTCAATTTGTGAATTATGCTTTTGTTAGCTCAATTTGTGATTTTATGCTTTTGTTAGCTCAATTGTGAAAATATTCTTAATATTTATGGGTAGTAGATGAATTATTCACCTTACAACCAAAAGGTTTTCTATCATAATTTGCTTTTTCATCCATTTAGAATAAATGCACAACGTAGAGACTGATCTAACAACTTTTGAAAACTCTAAAAACTGGTTATTTAGTAATCATTCCAAGTTATAATTCAAATAACAAGTAAGTAAAAAGTTAATAAAGCTTTACACAACTTAAAATGTTCAATTAGTGGAATAATTTGAAATCTTTTATGGCAAAGACACTAGCTTTATAATAAAATGTAAAATAAATGAGATACAACTGACAAAATCCAATCTATTTCAATAATCAGCATTTAATTTTCAATTTAATGATTGCCTATTTTAAGCAATTTTACAAAATTGTATAAAAGTATAATAATAAAAATACTTTGCAGTATTAATAAAAGTGATTCACATATCTTGTTTAATGTTGGAATTTCTCAGGCAATCCCCTCATTTTGAGTAGAAAAACCCCTTAATTAAACAAACAATCTAGTGTATTTTCAGAAGTAAAATGAGTAAGAAAAAAAAATAATAACTCATGACTCAGATCTTAATTCTCGAGCTCAAAGGATTATTTGGGATAATGTATTTGGGCGGACACTTTGCATAAAAGCTATAGCACACATAGTTTCCATTCACTTGTATTTATTTTTCATGATCCTAAGAAAAACTTGCCATTTAAGCATAAGAATCTCTTAGTTGAAGTATCTGGTCCGAGAGTCTTAAGTACAGATGTTGCCCTCCATGTGTCATATGGAAACACTGGTGGGTTTATGCAATTTCACTACATTGAATATTATATCCATGAAGCATTCAGAAGGAAACTTGAAAGTAAATACAATTCACTTTGGTAAAAACATACACATATAGTCTTTATGGCTATCTTAGAAAAGGTGCTATTTTGATAAAAGAGACAAAGCTAAAATTAACTTTGTAAGCTGTAGTGAAATTGTAATTGTTAAGAAATTAATTCAATATTATTCATAAAAATTTTTGCCATAACATTCAATAAGGAAAATAATATCTCCAACTAGAAAAAAATTAAAAGGAAGGAGAAATTGTAAAGTTTCCAGTGAAGTTATTTGATATTTTATAAAGGTGTTACTTTCATTAATCCAGAAATTTGTATTGTGTCAAATTACTTAAGAGAGTAAAAATAAGTTTCTTTCTCTCATTTATTCCAGTCTTGTTAATTCATGTAAAACAGTAGTGGCCAGCATTTTAAGAATATTGATAAGTTTACTATGTTTCATTAGCAATAAGTTAAATAAATGATATCTTTACTTGCTCTACACTGTAAATGTTTGAAGAGAGTTGCATTGGGATATGTATTTACCCAAAATGTTTAGAAAATTTAACATGTGACTTTATTGTTATCATTATAAGAATTAAATACAATATAATTTATTTAATAGTCTTTCAAAATAATACAAAAGAAAATAGGAAGGCTGCCTGGCTTTTAGCTGTTTTATGTGTAAACAAAATAATAATTCTATAGCCAGTACACTCAGATTTCCTCTGTCACTAAATTTATGGTCAGTTCACTCTTTAGACATTCGTGCTGTGGGATGTTTAAAAATTGTTTTCAGTATAAGAAATATACATCAATCCCTCTTGTGTCTTTTAAAAAAATGGAGACCTAAACCCAGTTTGAATTTGTTTGTTTCATTTTTCAGTTCCAAGTGTCAAGGGACATCTTCCCCTCCAAGGCTTGATGGTATACACATGTAAATTGCTCACTGCTATTGACAGGCTGCTGTTCTGAAGAATATGGCTATTTATTTCAAAGGGATTTTTCCACACTAGTAACCTTTCTAGACTTGAAATGAATTTTCTAAGACATAACTGACCTTTCAACTATCTAACCCCTAAACACATAAACAATTTTCCTTTCTATTTCTCAAAATTGCTTTCACTATATCGTATGTTGTGTTTCACTCTATTTATGTATTTTCCCAGAGTAAAGCAAGAGTAGATGGAGAAACTAATGAGAGGGAGAAGTTACATGGGTGAATTCATGATCCATAAAAATATTTCAGAATGATTACATTTTCCTGCACTAGTGAGTAAGGATGCCATCTTCTTTCCTGGAGCATTTCTTCTTTTTTTCATTTTTCTTCATTCCTTATTTTTAAGTATAAGATTGTAGAGAATTGGTAAATCACCAATAATTTCAGATTTAGAGTAGCCTTTATTTTATGATTCTTTTTAAAGTTTTACTTTTAAGAACAAATATCAGAAAGTTATATAGTGAGAATACAGTTATCAATAAACATAAAACCTAAACATACTTATGGTCATCTAAATGCAGAGACCATATTTTTTAGAATTGTAGATAGCTGGAGACAGTGTAAAACTACAAATCTATACTCTAACAAAAGCTACTCTGATCCGAAAGTCTCAGCAAAACAGTCACTGGGCTGAATCAGTGGAGTTTTTATATTGCAATTTTTTATACAATAGCAACAAGAAGAAATGCAGTATCATAGCATGCACAACTTTTTTATAGACTTACAAAATGGAGTAAAATTTAACAAATCTTGGGGTAGTATTCTTTTATTCTAGTGAGAGAGAGAGAGAGAGAGAGTGTGTGTGTGTGTGTGTGTGTGTGTGTGTTTTGCTGGGCCACTAAACCACGGCTGTCAAACTGAGCTATGCCCCTAGCCCTTTTTATTTATTTGTTTATTTTTTTAAAAATTGACACAGAATCCCAATAAGCTGCTAAACTGCCCACGCTGCCCTTGAACTTGCACTTTTCCTGACTCAGCCTCTGGTTGCAGGAATTACACGTATGCACCATTATAACTGTCTCCAGAATTGCTTTAAAAGTAAAACACTGAATAGCGAAAACTTGTAGGATCAAGGATATGATTAAAAAATAACATACAAACATAATATTGGCAATAAAATATGTTGTTATTTGGATTAGTTTTGATCTTTATAGCAAAGTGATAATTGTTAAAGAATATATTAAGCCTGCTTTATTTAATTCACGTCGTTAAAGAACAAAATCTAATTATTTTATTCTTGTTTTTTTTTCCCTTTTGTTCCACAGTTTGGGCATTTAACAGGAGGTTTTCACATTTCCAGCACTTGCTAGTTTTTTTTTTTTCATATTTTTATTTTGACACAATATTTTTCTAAGTCATTGTTAGGCAGGTTAGACTTGAACTTGAATTCTTTATGTCACAGCCACACAAAATCTATGTCACTGAAAACAGAATTCTGTGCTAGTTTCTAGTACTAGGACATCTCCATGATACTAACTTTTTGTGATCTTAGAAGGTAAGTTTCTCTCCAAGTTTCCCTTTCTCAAAATTTTCTGTTGTACAAATCAAAAATCTTCAACAGATGACTCAAATTAATAAGCAGGAAATCAAAAACTACTATAACAAATCATGTAATCAGAAAACTGTAAAAGAACAAAAAAGAAGTTGTAAGAAAACTAGAAATGATATAGCACTGCCATAGGAAAATTTAACATAGTCATCTTTAAATAGATTAAACTCCTCAGTTAAAAGAACATTAGATGGATTGTAATATGAAAATCCACTATGTGTGTCACTTATATAAAGATATAAAGATGAATAAATAAATCTGGAAATGAAACACCTTGGTTATTTGAAATATAGTTTGTTTCTATTTCTTTATCTTTTACATTTTTCTTTCAATCATTGATAATTCTACTATTCAGTTATTCATATATGACTAATTATTCACATATGAATTATTGAAGATGAATTATTCATATATGAATACTGATCAATGTGTCTGTATCTAAAATTTCAAACTTGTTTATAATTTACACATCTTAAAGGTAGGCAAACTCACCCTTTTTCTATTTCTTCTCTTTTTTCCAGTACTCATCTTTGCCATCATAATGCCTTAGATCTCAGTGGAAAAACATCTTATTAATAGTTAATTTTTCTTTAATCTCTTTGCATAAATAATTAAATATAAGCGTTCAATTTTTCCTGATATACAGTTTTATGGGCTAAATGTCAAATCCATTGTTTGAATCCTAACCCTTTGAGCTTCAGAATAAAATATGTTTGAAAGTGTGGTCTTTAAGTAAGTGATTCAAGCTAAATGAGGATAAATGGGTGCATTCAGAATAATAGCAGATTTTCTTATTAATAAAAACTTTGGTTAACAAAGAAACACCAGTATCCACTTACCATCAAGAGGTTTTGAATCCGAAGGAACTTATGAAAAACCAAAACTTCCAAAACCTTGCCACCACCATTCCACTTTCTTTGGAACACTTAGAAAGCACATTTGGGTTGTCTAAACCACACAGTCTATGATACCTTCTTGTGATATTTCTAGGAAACTAAACGCATGGTTTTATATATATATATATATATATATATATATATATATATATCTGCATTCAGAAATTAAAATTTAAATTCACATATAAAAATAATTATTAGGGGTCCTCTAATTGTAAACTTCTGAAGCTATCTAAATGCATAACACAGGATAAATTTTCAATTCTGTTATAGCCAGTAGAGGTCATTTTATAAAGTTATTATGACAATTATGGTAAGGCAATAATTATAAAATGCTAGGAACAACTATGTTAATTAGTAGTACAAACACTATTTTAGAGAAAAACTTGGATGTGTCACAATACTGATTCTAGTTTAAATTCCATTAAATGCTCTAAAGTGGGGTGGTTTTTGGTAATTTTTAGTTTAAAAATCTAAAAATCATATCAGCAACTGCTTACTCAACAGTCAGGCAGATTTTGTCACGTGGTCTGTGTGCAGTGAAAAAAAGGTTACATAAAATACCGGCTTCCTCACCACTACTAAACAATTGAAGAAGTGCTACACTTGCTATTTAGAAGAGTTAAGTGGTGGATGTTAAAGAAAGTGAATAAAAGTACCACGTTTCTAGATTGCAGTTACATAAATGGCACCAACTGCTGACCTGAAGGAAGAGCTATTTTTTGCTTCCAGCAGAGTAAGTTGTGATTGAAACAGGTTGATAGTGAAAATTATTTTCTATTTTCTGTAGTGTTATTCAGCTCAATTTCCTTTCTTACTTCTGTTCCGTGCTGTTCTTCTAAATATTAAAGCTGTTTCATGGTATTAACAGCCAATTGAGGATGGGGAAGTATTATCCTTGCAAGTAAAGAGGGTTCAAAAACAGAATGGGAAAGTATACGGAGCAGTTGAAGTCTCTAAGGTAAGACAGAAATTCTTGAAGAGTGTGAGAAGTGTCTGCAGCTTTCCGTTAGAGATCGGGGTAAACACAGTGGTAATCTGGTAATTACCAAATCTATAGTTTGTTCGGCTATGTGGGGAAAAAGAGCAGAACATATAGGAGGAGACTTAACTGCAGGGATAATTTTCAAGGAGAATTTAGACAAAAAATAAAGTGAGCATTTAAGAGGTGTGAGGCTAGGAGCGTTTTGACCTTCTCTATGGGGATGGCCTTGAGGAAAACACTGAAATTGGTGGCATTAGGGAAGACACTTTTTTAGTTTGTTTGTTGGTGTTTTATTTTTACTTTGCCTGATTAAAAACATTTCTAAAGAATACATTCTTTTGCTCTGTATTCAGCTTTTCCTGCTATATATTTACCACCCATTAATTTCTTTTTTAACTTTTTTATTTTATGAAAAATAAAATAAGTATTCATTACCAAATACTAAGTAAATAATAGCTATTGCACTATGTATTGTTATTTTGAAAATAATTCTGTATAGGGCAAAAACTATCTTGCATAAAGGGTCTCTCTGGAAGGATCAGTGAGAATGCATCACTAGGAAACAAAAGCCATAATCTCTTCTTGCACCCCAAAATCTACTGTAGCTCACGATTGAACAAATTCAAGTTGATGCTAGAGTGTAAATAAACTTATGTGTTTTTTAGATTATGCTATACTACAATTTTTAGTTAAACCCTATTTCTATGTGTTCATAGAACGGTATTTTTAAAACACATCTTTAACATTTAAATCCGTTGACCTTGGGGAGAGTCAGTTATCCTCTATAAGGTGCAAAGTCTTCATCCCATTCACAGAAGCTTTAGGAGAAAAGACTGAGGTTTCTCTAGAAAAGGAATTCTGCACCCAAACTGCCTTTGAGTGGTGATTGCAACTTGAACTCCTGCCACAGTCTGTTGGCCAGCCTTGCAGAGTTTGAACTTGCTGTGTCTTCAAATTATGTGAGGAGGACTTAGGAAAATGTTGACAGGATGGGGAAGAAGGAGGGTGGACAGTCCTAGATGCTGTTTTTCTGGAAAACATGATGAACACAGGCAAGAGAACCCCTGGAAAGAGTGTATATACATCAGCTTCTTGAAAACAGAGTAAGATAAAGAAGAGGAAAAGGCTGATAATTTTAGACAAAGGAAACTAGCCAGCATAGTTACCAACTACCTTCATACACATAAAACTTATGCAAACATTTTTCTTGCAAATATATAAAATTGGTTAAAATAAAAGCAGTTAAAAATCTTTCAGTGAATACTAAAGTGATAACCACTTTTTGAGTGTTATTTTCCTAACAATAAGTAAACTCCTGCCTAGGATGAATTTGTCTCTCTGTTGGGCTAATGTAAGTGTCTAAATTCAAATTTAGTTATTCTGTAGCACTAAAAAAGTAGCAACAGCAGCACCTGGAAAAGTATTAGAAATTCAAATTCCTTCAGCTTTCTCCAGAAATGCAGAACTAAAAACTCTGTGAAAACCTATGTTTTAGGCAAGTTTCTGTGGAATTTTAAATTGAAATAATCATGAGTAATTGGTAAAGTTTGAAACCAGGCTAATTTTAACTAAGTGCTAGCATTATATGCATCATTCTGTTTCCCAGTGACTATCAGATATTGGGAACATGCCATTTCTATAGTCTGTTGATAATGTGGATTTTAAATAAATGACAAGAAACAAAACAGAATTTGGGCTACTGGCAGACTTTTGTGGCAAAGCAAACACTAGAAATGCTTCAAAAACCACATGAAAACATGAATATGAAAATTAGCAACAATTTTTAAGATAAAGAGTCACCCATGGGAAGGAAACAAAAAACAGTAGAGCTCTTTTTGCAGCTAGGGAGAAATGGCAGTTCATGGTGAAGGAGGTCTCATGCAAAATGTGAGATCTATATACAAATGGAAGATGATCTGATTAGAAACCTCTTTTCTGTGCCAGATCTAGAGGGTGGCATAAAAACATAAAGAAAAATAAATCTTGGAGAATGATCAGTATGTGATAAACCAGTTTCAGGGTCCAGACAGAATGGCAGGATGTGGTGAGAAACCATGGAAGTAGCCAATGAGAGACTGTTGTGCTGAGGCTGTCTGGTTTGGGGCATTTATCATCCTAAATTTACCAGGAGGGAATAAGGAAGGGCCTGGATATACGCCACTCTGTTCACACACATATTAGCTGCCAGAGACGCTGATATCATCCAGAGGAATGCATTAATGGGAAGATAATTAGGTAATTGAGGAGAACAGCTACTTTGTTAAAATGAAGATCACAAGCCAAGTAGAATTATAATAGATTAAAGGAAGGAAGCAAGGGCATGAAGAATCAAATGGAAATACCAACTATAAAGCTATACTTTAAACGAGGGTCTCAGAAGCTGGACAATGCAAAAATAAATTATTGAGTTGGAAGGTCTAGTTGAAAGATTATTTTGTTATCAGAAAATCATAAACACCTGGAAAATAGAAAAGTAGATTTAAAATACGTGGGTAGAAGAAGTGAAGATGGTGATAGTTACATCAGGTCAGACATGTTTCTACTAATTAAGACACTGACTCCTTATAATTATGAAGGGCGAGTTTCAAAAGATATTTAAATAATCATAGAGCAATTGTAATGTGGAAGATAAAAAATATAGTCCAATTATGGCCTTTAAGGCATCCACTATGTGGAATACTAGTCTTATGAAGATTGGCATCAAAATCTACCCAGCCCCCAGCTAATCATAACCAGTACTATCTTAAAGCAGTAAACTATGTGAGCATGCGTGGGGAGCAGGTTTTATAAATCACCATTTTTGATGAAGCATAAAGCAATAGACATTAATAGAGAGGTATAATCACATGTAGTAGTTTCCACATCATATACCAATCCATTTAATATGTTCTCTAAAATTATAGGAGAATTCCAGTTCCTACATATCCTTGCTAAATAGCCTTTTTAATTTCATTAAAATTTCAGTCATTTGAGTAGCATTACTTGTATTTCAACTGGATACCACTTTAGATATTTGCTAATGTCATACTGTCAAGCATAAAATGAAATAAAATGATTTGGAAAATCATGGATATTTATAGAATAATTCATATAGTAACTTTAAAAATACCTTCTTCAAGCACTCATGGAACTTTAAATTACTAAACATATTAGTATGTAAATGTTATGCTATCTTACCAATAGTTTTGGAAATCATTGGTAACTTGAAAAATTGACATGTGCTTGGACATTAAGAAAAGTAGTTATAAATTATTTTAGTTTAATAAAAATAATATTTAAATCTAAAAGATATTTAAACATTAGTAAATAAGAAATTTTTAATTTTATTTAAAAAGATAATAACTTAATACTAATCAAGTAACTATTTATCTAAAATATTATGAAAAATTCAAAATATTGTACTTAGAAGGAAGAAACTACAAATCAGGCATGATGATGCACACCTGTATTCTCAGCACACTGAGGCAAGAGGATTGTTGCAAGTTTGAGACCAACATGGGCTACAAAGTGAGCCCAAACTAGCCTGAACAGCATAGTGAGACCCTGTCTCTAAAAGACAAATAAAGAAATAAAATAAAATAAAATAAAAAGAAAGTAGAAAGAAAAAAATTTTAAAAATTATAAACAATGTAATATTTAAACTAATAAAAACCACTCAGCAGTAGAAAAAAGCCACAAAGCCTACATGATATGATAAAAAAACAATGACTATTTAATTTTTTAAAATAAATATTTTACACTAAAATCACATTGCCATTCATTTCCATTAAAAACACTCATCCCATCATGTTTCTAATTTCAAAGCAACGCTAGTACTGCTCTTTCACGAGCTCTAGCAAGGTGCTGTTTCACGAGTGTCATTGGTTACACAGCTATGGCCACCTTCCCATCCTGAATTTACTCAAAACCATGACAGTTCATGGTTATTTGCCTTTGAAAAGAGCCAGAGGTAGCACAAGGCAAGATCCAATACATGAGGTAGATGCGGACGACTGTAATGCTTTTACTTCACAGTAATTTCTGTAGGTGAGGTCTGCTAACAATCCTGGCGAATATTGCAATGAAACCATTTATTACAGTAAAAAAGACATGTTCCTGTTTATTCTTGTAGAAATGCTATACCCAAAATACTCTCTTGCTTTGAATCCAATATCCCATTGTTTTTAGCACAGTGTCATTTACTCTAATATTTTTTAATTTAAATATTCGCTATTGTTGATGACCCCTTGTATATTCAATTAAACAGCTAGTTGATTATTTCCTTGCAATTGGATTTTTAAATTAATTCCTAAGGCCCCATAGGATTGAGACTAATCATGAAGGAATATTTCCATACATAATTTGAGCAGAGTTTTTGTTTTTTCTTCTATCACATATTTATAATGCAACATTTTCCTCTGATTCTCAATAATTGGTATTAGAGTTTCTCAGTTATGAGATTTCTTTTCTCCCCAGGAGACATTTAGTAACATGTGAAATTTTTCAAGTGCCAGACTTGGTGGAATGCTATGGTAGACAGAGGTTAGCATGCTTTTAATCAACGTACATGAATAGGATCCCTCACTATTGAAAAATGGTGTAACTTAAATGCTTCATAGTGCTACTAAGGTAAAGTACTGACCTATGAGGATATATCAAATTCCTTTTATTTTTTTCAGGATAATATTGCCAAAACCAAAATACTATCTGCCCTCCTTTAGGCTAAGAACATCTCTGTAGGGAAAAATTACTTGTAATTATTTTGCAATAAGTGTTAATATTGAACAGCACATGATTAACAACAACTTATAAACACCATGGTGAACAATACAAAATATTAGATTTCACAGTTAAGTTTAATAATATGTCAAACAGTACCACTATCAAATTTTAAGGAGATGAATAAGAAGAAGTTCAGATGTGTTAGATTATATTTCCATGTTCATCCATGTTAATTGAAGCATTGAATCTTTTGCTCATAAATTCTGGTTCAACATCAGCATGAATTCACAGTGAAATAAAGTGTAAACTCCACATCTTGTATCATACACTCTCCAAATGTCAAATGGAGGGCAGAAATAGTTACAGAATTTAATACAAATTTTATGAGATACTAATTTGCTCATTGAGATAAATAAGAATGAATGCAAACTTTGTTGTTTCATTTGTGAGCATGTCCTAACTTACCAAGTGTAACAGTAAGAGTAGGGTTATGTGTAGGTTGTAAAAATCAAAGACTTTGGTAACTGACAACAAAATTTTGGAAGTGATAAAAGATACTTTATGCGATTAGAACATATACATAGTTTCACCTTTGGCTTCCTTCTGAATTATCCTGTGAGTGTTCATGTGTTTCCTCTTCTGGTCATATCCTGAGGCATTATTGTCTCTATATCCAAGCACTATGTATTAAATTATTTTCACTAATTGAGTATTTGTATAGCCCTAGCACCTTATTCTCACTTAATAGCACATAGAAAATTCTCCTAAATTCCCTTCATAGATATAACTCATATATTCTATTAACTGTGAAATTTTTTTTAAGTCTATATGCATTTTCCTATTGGTGTGAACCCATTTTGTTATGAGTATATGGTGTTAAGGTAAAGGCTGCTATAAGCTCTACACATGTATGGCAAAAATTGTTTTTGGCAATTTTATGTTTATATAAATTGTTTTAAAAAGAGTATTTTTTCATGTTCTCCCTCCAAAATAGGCATAATTGCCCTTGAATTTCTTGTCAGTCAGGTGTAAACTCTCACAGTGAAATTTATCTAACTTTTATAATGGAATTATAGTTTTCCTTTTTAATTAAAAATGTATACTGTGCAAATAATGAATTTAAAATACATTTTTATTACCTAATTCTGTTGTATTATTCTAAGTATGTGGAGCCCATATATTTTCTTTATTGTTTTTTTGCTCTAATAAATTATTTCTAAGTCTTAGATAACAGGGGAGGAAAAAAGATGGTGGACGCATAGGTAGCACAGCAGAGAGCGTCTCTGAGAAAAACAATTTAGATGCTAGAACTTAACACCATGGAGAAAACCAGTTGAAACTAGAGGGATTCTCATGACCCAGGAAGAAACTGAGGAAAAAGAAAAAGATGAAAGAAAGAAAAGAAAGAAAGAGAGAGAGAGAGAGAGAGAGAGAGAGAGAGGGAGGGAGGGAGGGAGGGAGGGAGGAAGGAAGGAAGGAAGGAAGGAAGGAAGGAAGGAAGGAAGAAAGAAAGAAAGAAAGAAAGAAAGAAAGAAAGAAAGAAAGAAAGAAGTGGGGGGGGAGTGTGGATGGTGGGCTGCAGCTGATCCTGTGCTGTGCTGGGCAGAGAGCTGGAGCTGGACACGCTCCCATCCACCCGGTCCTGCACTGTGCTGGGCCCATCTTAGAGTCAGGCAACTCACGATGGAGGTGAGGTAGCAATCCCACCGAGATCGGGGGTTGGTGAGCCTGAGACCTTGGCAGGAGGAGGTGCCGCAACAAGGAGCAGAACTGGTGAGGCGAGCTGCACTGACCCATGGGGAGTGCTGGGAACTGGGTCCCACAGATGGGGTGACCAGCTTGACGACATATTGGAATTGGCCCAGATAGGCCACTGCAGTGGTGTCAGTCACCTGTTCAAAGCCCAAAGCAGAGTGGTGGGATCTGTTTGGGCTGGGTCAAGCCCTTGGTCGGGACTCAATAGCCAGGGACAAAGCTGTCCTAAACCTGTGACTTCTGCAGGGCACAGACTAATGTGCTGAAGGTACTCACTGGCTGACTGGCTAGGAGGGGAAGGGCCAACCCACCCCTGTGTGCACCTCACAGATCAACAGCAAACTGAAGAGGACAGCAACCCCCTGGCTAGTACACTTCAGAAAAACTGTAAGCAGTACAGAAGGGACCTGAGACCTCCACTATACACCTGTGTGAGAGAAACCAGAAACATGACAAGAGAAAGAAACAAGAAAAAGCTTCCAGCCACTGACCCCGAGAAAATAAGTCCAGGAGAGGTAAACACAGAAGAGATCAAGGGCAGCAAACATGCAACATGGGACACAGCCTCAATGGAAATAAATACTTCCATGATCTCATTGACAAATTTAAATCTGAAATTCTAACTCAAGTGAAGCAAGATATAAGAAGATTAATACAAGAAATGCTAAGCACTTCTCAAGAAGACACAGATGGAAGAATGGAGGAACCCAGAAAAAGGATAGAAACATTTGATGAAGAATATAAACAAAATCTACAATACATGAAACAGATCCAAAGAGAATACCAGGAAATTAAAAACTCCATTGAAAGCTGGCAAAATTTCTTGACAGAAACTAAAGACAGACTTTCAAAACTTGAAGATAGATTTGCAATGTATGATCATGAAAGGAAAGATCTCTTAAAAATAATAAGGAACCAGGAAATAACAATACAAAGTCTAGAAGACAACAAGAGAATCTATAACTTAAGAATAATAAACATGAGTGAAGAAGCATGGGTAAATACAAATGAAATAAAAAGGCTATTCACAGAAATAATTAAGGAAAACTGCCAAAGCACAGGAAAAAGAAATGATATTCAGATATATGAGGTATACAGAAATCCAGACAGCTACAACCAAAACATATCTATACCCAGACATATAATAATCAAGATTCCAGAAATTCATCACAAGAACAGAATATTAAAAGCAGTCAGAGAAAAGAAATAGATCACATATAAAGAAAAACTCATCAAAATCACAACAGACTTCTTGACACAAACTATCAAATCAAGAAGATTTTGGAGCAAAGTATTCCAAGCTCTGAAAGAAAATAACCTCCAGCCCAGATTGATGTACCCTGCAAAACTATTGCTCAAAATTAATGGAGAAACAAGATGTTTCCAGGACAAAGAGGAACTGGGGAAGTTAGCGACCACCAATCCAACCCTACAAAAAATACTGAAGGACATTCTAGAGAGAGAGAAGAAAATCACCAGGATTCCAGGAGCAATGGCAGAAAGGCCTCAATGAATGGGGCAGACAGTGGAATGAAGGAGAAGAGTAAACAACAATGACAGAAAAATAGCATAGCAGAGATGAGGCAGAGAAGATTGGCTATAGTTTGATTTTATCCTGTTTCTTTCTGTTGACTTGTACTAGATTTGAAAGCACAGACAGCTACTCCCAAAATAGCAGGATATACTATGGTAAGTGTCCTTAATTTCCTATTAACTTAAACTGAAACCCTGTATTACTTACACTGCCTTACTATGATTGATCTTATTTGAATCTTGTTTGTTAGAGCGCTGTTTTGTCTTGACTGATTTTATTCAAATCTGGCATGCTTGATAGCAGCAAGTCTGAGAGTAGAGGCAACTATTCTAAAGACGACAAGATTCAACAGGATACTCATTCTGGTTGGATTATTAACTGCTTTTGGAGTCATATAATGTCTCCAATGTTTTGTTTTTTATTAATATTGCTATGTACTGCTATGCCTGATGATATAGACAATTCTATTACAAATAACAAGAAGCATCATAGTAACTATTGTAGATCACCTAGTATTGTGGTTCTATATGATTTTTTCATTTCATGTTTTTCTAGGAAGTTGTTTTATTGTCTTGTTTTGATTTGTTCTTCCCTCTATTACAGAAAGGATAGGTATACATGTAGGGATTCATACATGCATGGAACTTCTAAACAGTTTACAAGAATTGAATATAGTTAATGAAAAAAAAGAAAGGAAAAGAACGTATTCTAAAGACTATAACTGCATGTATGTTTAAGTGTGTAAGATTCATAACCAAAATACTAAGTTTCTGTTGGATAGGTGAACAGAACTAGTTGCAGTCTCACTGCCCACTTTGTATGCTTTACTTATGTAACTTGAACAACTACTTCTAAGAGAAAAATATGTAATTGTCAACTAGTGATTTCTTACTGCTTTTTTTGAAATTATGTATTATTTATGCCTTCTTTCTGCTTTGTTTTTTTCTTTAAATAAAAAAGCCTTAGATAACAATAATATTCTATTTCCTTCAATGAATCATTATTGCTCTTCAATTTTAAATATACAATCCTCTTTGAATTATGTTTTTACTTAATTATTATGTACTTCATGTATTAGATTTTCCTAATATTTTCCCTTATGTGTTACTGGGAACTCCCTATTAAGGATTATGCAGACTTGTCCTTATCAAGTATTATATGAACCAAATATTCTAGAAGTTTTACCTCACACTTCCCTAATTTTCATGAAATTCCTGTAAATCCTCTTAATTTTGGCATTTCTAAAACTGAAAATGCAAACTAGGTGGGAGATAAGAAAAGCATTAGATGTGTATATTTGTAAATTATTCAAAATTATTTAATAATACATACTTAGCTAATTTTATACCTTTAATAATGTATGTATTTCAATGTTATGATGCAAATATCTCAATTATTTTTTCTCCTCTGTTATATAACATAGGTTGCAGATTATATGAGTGAACTTTTCATGCGTAGTTTAAAAAAAATTATTCTTATGTAAATAGCACAAATCCTTCTTGTTTTGTTTAATGGATGAAGGCAAAGTTTTGGTAGCAGTAAAAATAATCTTTCTTAGAATTAGCCAGTCATTTAGAGTGCTATAAAGGCACTGTTGTCAATAAAAGCTGTGATTATTACTGTGGTTTTATTCTACTTCTATGCTAATTAGTTATTATCATTATTTATTACTTTATTTTATGGTTATAGCTAGCAATTTCAGACTTTAAATACCAAAAGCATAAATAGTGCTAATTTAATTACAGTATTGAAACTTTGAAAACTGCATGCAGTATTAATATCATTAATAAGGATATTTCCTATTCATATTCTAATCACAATTTGCATTTTTTCCTGATTTCTTGTTCATCATAATTTTGAACAAATTGATATGTTTCTGGTTTTGAAAATTTTCATACAGAAGTGAATGGCATTTTTATAGAGCTGGTTCTAGGGAATAAATCACAATTTTCCTTGGTAACAAATGAGATATAGTACAATGATTGAAGGAAAGAGTATTAACAAATTTATATTATTAGGAGGTCTCTTCTTACTTTAGAAATTTTTAAAATAGCATATAATAGGAACAGTATGAAAAAAGCATTATTCAGCATTTCCATTTTTCTTATTTTTGATAAAAGTGTTTCTATCAAATTTAAAGTATAACTTATAGATTTACCATCTATGTAATCTATAATCAAATGTAATTTGATTATTTTTGATTTTGTATTTTTGCCTCTTATACACTCTTTACCAAAGCATTACTAATTTTCACCAATAAAACATTAATGGATTTTGTAAGTGGGAAAAACAATCCCATTTGAGCTATTAGAAATTATCAGAGGAGGAATAAGGAAGTGAATGGGTTTTAGCATGTCTGAAACAGGCCTGCACAACTTAATGAGAGTCAACACACTAAGGGGAGAGAGGAATTATGTGCAAGTGTTCCCCTGGCGGAAGAATCAGTGAAACACCGCAGATCAAAGGGCGTTCCATGTCGCCGGAGAGGAGCAATCCTTACCATGCACACATGTATATAAACAGATGTAATCCATATCTGTGCTCACATGGAAACATAATTATGTAATATAAAAATATTTGCATTTCACATATTTTAAAAAGGATTCTTGTCCTAAGATAGAAGGAACTAATGAAACTTAGCAACAAAAACAACTCCCCAACATCACCAAACAACCGAAATATCTTCCTTGCTTACTTATCAGGTAGGAAGTTTAAACTTCTACATCGAAAAAAGTAACTGAAAATCCAATTTTAAAACTGAATTTTGGTAGTACAAGCTACCAGTTGGTCATACGCATTTTCACTGTTAAGTTCTTTCAAAGTTATCATATATTTGAAAATATTTTTCATGTAAATATCAAATTTTGTTGTATTTTTTAAAATATGCTTCTAAAATGTTAGACATAATTTCACAATTTTCAACAGAAGAAAACTACTTCTAATCCTTGGATATGCTACAATTAACTGCATTCTTATGTACTTGCCCTCCTATAACAGTATTGTACTTCTTTGTATGGGGACATCAAAACTAAACAAATGACATCTCTGGCCAATGAAGTCTAAGTAGGAATAACATACACCTTCCAGTTCTGAGACTCAGTTTTCACTCTACACTTATGTGCAATTTCTCAGTTGCCTCAAATAATAAGATTTTTTTTCTAATCACTTCTGATGAGATATCCTAACAAACATCTTATCAATGTAATTAATTTTCATTTGCTTATTCTCGCCAGTTTGGGCTGCCTGTATGCTAGGAAAGCATGCATAACAAGAAAATTTGTCTTTCTCTTACTTTTCCATTCAATAGCTGCAGTGTGAAGCCCTTGTCAGGATAAGATATTGAGTAAATAAAGATAAATTATGATAAGTATCTTAATAGAAAAAAACAACATTTTTGACTAGTAAAATTGTGATCTGTTGCTGAAGGTCTGTGCATGTGGCAGAATTTAAATTCTTTCTTATTTTAACTGTCTCTTTACTATGTATTGTCAAGGATCCTTCATCTCAATGTATTTCCCCCGAGCCTTGTTTTCTCTAGCTGGAAAATTTAAAAAAAAAAAAAATTAAAAGCCCACTTTTGGTATTTCCAGGCACACTTCTGTTTTAAATGTTATCTCAGAATTCCAGGAGTCATGATTATGGAGCCAGTTTTTGTCCAGTGTGAACTCTCATGGTTTCTGAATTACAGTTTAAGATACACTTACTTTGGTTTTATTAAATGGCAGGACCAATTGCAGTGACAGTAACATCCTCTTCAGATGTGAGGCAGGTCCTGGATATCACGTTTCTTAAACTTCCAAGTAAACATGTCAAGTGATTTTACAAGTTTATTAAAAGTCCCATCACTTAGCTTAAGAAAGATAGTAACTATTCCTTTCCCTTTCCAAGTAGAGAAAATGTAGAATATAGCAGTGTTATGGTTTGCATCAGGGTGTCGCCTCAAAGCTTCACAAGGTCATGGGGGCTGGCTTTTTGGAGGTGATAGAATCTAGAGTTTGTAATTAGTTCATGGTCTATGCTGGGATTAGTGATGTGAGTGCTACACTCATCCTAGGGCCTGTAGCCTGCATGCAATGTAAGACAGGAAAAGAGGAATGCTTCTCTTTTTGCTCTTGTTGTTTTTGTGGGCTTCCAATGGCCCAACGACCATGAACTATTGGCCCTCTGCTGTGCCACACTGTCTTGTAGGTAGCTGACTATGAACCAATACCTCTAAAAACTTACACTAAATAAATCTACTTCCTTAATTTTGGGGGTTGGATATTTTGTCTTGGCAATGAAAGAAAAGTAACCAGGAAAAGCAATTTACTGAAATCTCAAATTTTTAACAAGTTTTTATCACTGTAATCCTGGATGACTCAATTAAATCTTACCACTTATATTTATATTCCAGAAAGGGAATGTAGTCGGTTTCAAAATTCTCAACTTCTTTAGTATAGGATGTGAAGCAGCAGGCTTTACAACATCAGGATAATGACAGGTTGGGAGAGAAAATAAAATAATATGGAAAAACAAACTCACTTTTAACATACTGATCTTCTGTTTACATGTTATCAGTATGTAGGAAGCGTGCCCAGAGTTGTAACCACATTGTTAAAGAAAATGTGCACTGTTAAACTTATTGTCTCAACACTTTCCAGAGAAGATATATCCATTTCTATTACCTTCTGAAATTATTTGTGATTCTCATCTGCTTTCACTCAGTTGAACAAGGGGATAATTTTTGCCCTTTGAATAGGTGAAAACATAATACTTTCAAAATTAATTCTTAAAAATTAGTAAAATTGCACATTTCTTTTTTATGATCTATATAGATAGAGCTATAGGTATATATGCACTCTGAGCTCATATTTAAAGATATGTTTTGCTTCATCAATTTGCAGGTCATTTTAAGTGTACTATAATTATTTTAGTATAATTAAATTTGTCTATATTTATTGTTATCTGTATTTGTTGTTGAGGAAAACAGTATAGTTTCATCATGAAAAATGAGACTGTGGCATTACAGATAATCATTTAATCCACTGACAAGCATCTTAGTAATTAAGTCGGGAATCAGCATCGTCTTTGACTTAGCCATCTTCACAACCCTGGGATGTGTGCTATATGCTCACTTATCTTCATGCTGAAGAGCTAGCAGGTGTTTCTAATTTTGCACAAATTTTAACTTAGTAATTTTCCAAATAAAAAGTAATAAAATTGGAGGTCATAGTATTTACACAGAGAAATCTTACTGTAAATGAATTATCAAAGCAATTAAAGAAATTTTATATAAATTTACTTGCTTCTGTGAACTAAAGTGATGTACTATATTGTTAGGTAAGGCAATTTATTTTTAAAATATTCACTTTTAACTATAAAGTGAAAAAATTAAAAAATACAAAATAAAAACAGCTTAAATAAGTGGAATGTTCTATTATTTGATAATCCATTTTATATACATTTTGTGTAATTATGAATAGTATGTATAATATATTCATCTGAAGCCAGTTCATAAATACATTATATATTAACTATGTAAAATACATTTAATTATACATATATTTAGATTTATATATAGATTAAGTTTCATTTCTGTGCTTAGCCTATTCTTATTTGAAATAATGATATTATAAATTCCTTTATTTTGGTTACTTTTTAAGCACATTCAAAGATCAGGCAACTTTCACAATGTAAAATAGTCATATATTAACAACATATATGAACAAAATATATATAACCACGAGGTTGCATGAAGATGAATATAAAGTGAAAACTTTAATGCAACTAAAAAATGAGTTTTGATATTAGAGAACAGAGATGCATACACAAACTGTTAGGTGTGTCCTGAAGATAAACCTCGCAGTTGGTAATTGTTTGGACATCAAAAAACTAAAAGTTAATAACACGATTCCTAAGCTGGCAAGTTAGAGAAATCACAGGTCTTGTCATTAAAAGTCAAGTTTGTTTTTCTTTTTGCCCAATTTCAAAGGATGTAGGAAAGCATAATGTGTTATATTTTTGCAATAGTGCTATGTTGTGGACAATGGCAAGTATTGTTATACTGTCTGCTACTATGTCCCATGATGATTGAATAACAGAATAGAATTTAATACTTTGAGACATGACAAAACTCTGATGACCAATACATAAGCTAGCCCCAAGAGATAAAATTTGAGAAAGTACAACTTAAAAAGGAGTGATTTAAAAATAGATGTCAAAGCTCACTGATTCTTGTGATACAAAGTTTTGTCTTGATTATATCTTTAAAAGGTTAACATTCCCTGTGGGAGACTCCTTTTTTAGGATAAAAACATTCTATGTTAAATTTATACATGATGAAAACTTATATGTGCATTAGAGAACAACTGTTTCTGAGATATTTAAGTAAGGTATTATTTGGAGAAAGCTTCAAAACAGAACCTTTCTTGAAGGTACACTGACTGTTCAAAAAATTATTTAAACTGCCTCTTTACAATTCTACCCTTAAATAATATGGTCTATAAAAAAGATCTTTGAGCAAAACTTAGAAGTATGGAGGAGGATGTATATTGTTTAACCAGCTGCTATAAAATTAATGTGGCAACATTATTGTCACAGAGACTTCTACTGATTTTTTCCAAGATCCTTATCTACACATTCATTGTGTCAGTTCCCAACTTTATTTTATTGTGAATTCCAGGAAGAACATATTAATTGATAACTATTTAAAATGAAAGTTAAGAAGCATATTTTCATTCAAATAAAGACTTAACTGAATACAAGAGCTGTGCTGACACTGAAATGCTTTATTTTTGCCTGATGTTGAAACATGTCACGTAATTTTATATCTAATCTATGTTATCAACATATGTAAGTTGACTGTCTTTAAAACCAAATTTCAAGTTTTGTTTTTCCATTGTATGATGTGTTTTTTTAATTTAAATAGATTCTGCCCATGATTTGCATCAATGCCATTAAAATATGCAACTTCTCATAGATTTTATTTCTATATATTTTTTAGCTATAGAGAGATATCAGGTACCCACGGGCAAACAATAGCTAAGCTAGAATATAACTTCTTTTCTGTGCAGAACCTTCACACTGAACTATATCACCAGCCATTTTTTAAAATTTTACTTTGAAACAAGTACTTACTAAACTGCTCATTCAATCCATCTGAGCTTAAACTCGAAACCCTCCTGATCAAGCCTTCAAGAGTGGTGAGATCACAGTTGTCTCCTACATGCTCCAAATAAATTTTAATTGACATTCTTTGTTTCCTATTTTAAAATAAATTAAAAATATATTTAACAGAAGTCATTTAAAATGTTAATTTTAAGACTAGTACTTAATTTTTTGGCTTATAATTACTTTCATGGTTCAATCTGTGAGTGAGTGTTTGCATCTGAATGCAAAGATAAAGCCATTCCAGTTCTTAAGATCATTTCCATTTTCTTTCTTGTAGATTTTGGGAAAGAGTTGAGATGCTTGATGTTAATCATGAAGATCATGAGTGAGGAAGTGTTTGTATGTTGATAGTTCTTCAAACTAAATATTTTAGTTCATATCTTTTCTATATATAGAAAAATTAAGAAAACTGCAACATACTGGTAAAGACATTGATCTAGTACTCAACTTCAGTATTTACTGCTTCACAAAAGCCTTTTTCTGTATTTCACGGTCTGGCTTCCTTTTTGATATTTCAGTTTGAGGGTGTTAAATGACACACCTTGCACAAACTATTGTTACAAAAAATGTTTTACACAATATGATTCAAAGCTGTTCTCATGATTCATTAGATCTGTTGGAAGTGGTTGCTGTGGGACAGGTTTGTCTTGGTGGTTCTACTCTTTCCTTAGGTCTTCCTGAGATTTGGGAGAAAAACCCATTCATCCCCTACATGGTTATGATAGAAACCAAACTGAGAGCACAGCAGTTGCAAAGGAACCATTATTTGGCTAAATGTAACATCCCCAAGGCCCAGACTGCACATTAGTATATCCTCACTCTCTCTTCATCCATTTAGCCAAAGAGCATTCCTTTTCCCCATTTGAATTGAGGCACCTGAGAGTAGGAGCCAAAATTTGACAGTTGAAGTAAAAAATGAAATATTTCACCTGCTTACTAGACTAAATTGACTTATGCGATCTGGTATGACTTTAGCATTGAAAGTTTCAATCTATAATTTCAATAAACTTACAGCTGTATAACCCTCCATTTTTCCAAGCCAATTTACTCATCTCTCTCATCAGTCAGATTAACTGCTCTCCTTGACCTTAGGGTAGACCAAGGAGACCCATAAGGAAGAAAATCAGTATTGAAGAAAACATGGGGAATAAGAAATGCATGTTAAAATGTTCACACTTGGGCTCCGTATTTAGCTCAGTGGCATAAGTCCCTGCCAGGCAAGCGTGAGGTCATGAGTTAGAACCCTGATTAAAAAAAAAAAAAAGAAAAATTCACCCTTAACAAATTATAGTTGGAGCAAAACCAAAAGGATAAAAATTAACATTATTGAAATTCAAAAAGAAAAAAATAAGCATAGCAATAATAAATGTCACAGAAAAAGTATTTGAAAGGTTAATAAAATGATAAGTCTTTGGTGTAAAGACATTGTCATGAGGATTCATGGACATATGTCACTGGTATTATACAATACAGGTACAAAATAAAGCTGATCATCACAGTTCTTACAAGTATAGAAATGAAATATATGTGCTATCACTATTTCTATGGCAAAAGTATAAGCTTGTTCTGGAAACAGCATCACCAAATTCTATAGAGCTAGTATTCCAGAAGGCATATTTTCATAATACTTGATGGATGGGAGGCTCAATAATGTCTGTTTTTTTAAAATTTTTTATTAAAAACAAAAATAGAAATGATACAGAATTTCAAAAAATTAGGAAATATACATTAATATATTGTTTATTGTTATCTTAGAAGTAGTTGTTCAGGTTAAGAGATTCAGGCTTGAATAAAATGATCAAACAGTCAAACAATGAGAGCACAAACTGTCCTGCATCAGACACACACATAGTATACAAACACATATATACATATCTATACATCTATATATACCTATATGCATATAAACTTTTCTTCATTTTCTCCTTTCCCTTTTCCCAGTTGTTCTTTCTTTTTGAGCATTTTCTTTCCCTCTCATTTTCACAATATCTGTTGTACATTTGGATCTTATTATTCTTTCAGGGTTTTTTTTGCACTAAGGAGACAATATGAGACTTGCATATATGAGTTTGATTTATTTCACTTATGAAAGTTGTATCCAGTTTGAAGAATGGATAATATATATATATATATATATATATATATATATATATATGTGTGTGTGTGCATTACTCAGCTATAAAAAGGATAAATGAGGGTTTTTTATAAGCAATGTTTATTTGAATACTTACATTTAAAATTTCTAACTATCACAGACACAGTTGACAATGAATCTACATTTTAGAAATATCCACTAATTTCCACTATATTCAAATGCTCCTCCTCACAGCAAGCATATAATGTATACCATGAGGGAAGTAGAATGCCAGAATCATGGGTACCTAGTCCTTACAAAAGATCAAACCTGAAAAACAGAGAGCTGATAGACCCTATGACTTGATCATGAACACTAAATCAAGCAGCATACATCACTTGAAAGAGTTCCTTCCTGTGTAATCCTGGATGGTATACTGACTTTGGTGATGAAAACAGAAGACTGAGAAAGTCTAACCATTCAGGTCTTAGTAAAAAGAAGCATCCAAACCTGAATGATTTGAAATAGTCATACTCTATACACAGTGATGTTGAAGTGTGCAACATGAAATTCACTGCACAAATAGATACAGTCAATCCTTAGTGTGCCTTAGTAATTTGCAAATTTGAGTTTCCTGATGCACATGGTTCCATTTAGATGCTGAAGAGAGTAAGAGTCAACCTTTGTGTTTCAGATCTTATCCTCTAAACAAGTGTCATTTACGAACTATATGTAACACTACCATTTTTGCATTTTAATGTATTTCTTTGATGATTATTGTGTCTAAAATGACTCCCTCCTATGCGCAGTGCTAAAGTAGTTTTAGTGTTCTAAAGTGGGGGAAGGCCATGCCATGCCTGCAGCAGAAAACACCTGAGTTAGACTAGCTCTCTTTGGATATGATTAAAACTGCTACTGTCCAAGAGCTCAGTGTAAGTGAATCAGCAATATATTTAAAAAGTTGTCTTAAAATTGGAAAACATATTTAACAATGTTATGGATTAACTGGTTAAAACAAACATTGTGACCAGAAGTTCTCAGGAAACTAATTCTGTGTTTGCATTAAAAGTTAAAAAAATGCAATCCTGAAAGTATTCACTAATTCAGGATTTTGGTAAACTTTATTGAACATAAAGTATCACAAAGAAGGAGCATTTAGCACAAACCAAGTCTAAATATTGATTTATGGATTAACTGCATCAAAGCCCAAAGTATCATTCATACACAGAACCAATATGTGCTCTTATATACAATTTCCAGAATTGATATGCAAATGAGAAAATTTATAAAAATACAAGAAAACAATCAATTAAGATACAAAGTATCAGAAAGAAATATAGAGTTGAAATACATGATATCAACAGAGAAAGAAGTTAGAAAATTTCAAATCTATAAAATAGATTAAATAGAGAATATTTATAACCAAAGGACTTGTACTAGAAATGTGATACATATTTCAAAGATTAATTATTTTAATGGAACTATTACCAGAATTGACAGTGATAAAGATCACTAGGCTCACCTGGATATGAATTAATATACATTTTGGAAATTTAAATAAAATTTAAACAAAATGAAAATAGTATTGAAGGCATATTTTAGAACACAAAATAAATAAAAGATAAATATATGTATATATAACTGGCATTCTATGAAAAATGTAAAGGAGAGGATAACAAAAAAAAGTGAGTTAGAGACAAAATATTAGGGAATATATAAGAATATTCTAAACAGAACTCAAAAACTTGGGAATGTTAGAAGCTTGAAGAAGTTTAAATAGGATAAAAAACAATAAAAAAGTTAACCTGTCATAATGTGACTTCTGAGTATAAAAGATGAAAAGGAAAGTTGCTTGGTTGCTTAACAAAAAGCTATTATATATATATATATATATATATATATATATATATATATATTAGTTTACATTAGAATGATATCAGATTTATCCTCCAGAACTATGCTAGGGAGAACAATGTTGTGACCTACATGAAATACCAAGAGGGAGAAGAACTGTCAATGTAGTATTTTGTTCTCAGTGAGATAAATTTTAAACATAAGTGAAAAACAATGTTTTTGGATTAACTAAGAGAATATTTATAACAAAAACCTATTCTATAAAAGCAATTCATCAGATATTAACATAATACATTACAGAAATCACAACTTATAAAAATAACATAAAAATCGTGGGAACACAAAAGACAGGTTTTTTTTGGATTTTAAATTATATTCCAAGGAGACAGAATCCATGAAGTGAAATAGGGAAACTAATAAACAATAGATACAGCATTATAGATAGGATGGTGACATCAGCAAGACGGTGAAAGAAAATTTCCAGTAATTATCTCAGAAAGAATTCTTTGAGCTATTCATTCCAGAAGATAATGAGAACAAAAGATATGTAAAACAGATGAAAGATTTTCATTTAAAAGAATAGAAAAGATAGTTTCTATTGTTGTTTATGTCATCTCCTTTCCCAATACTGAGCAGCACAGCCTAGAGAGATATACCCTTTACCTGGAGAAAGAGAACCAAGTGAGTGCATAGCATCACTATGGACCAGGCACTAAGTATAACCCAGTAAACACAGGATTTCTCCTCCACTCTTGGTTCCCGATCAGCCTCTAAACGGCAACCACCCCTAGAAATTGTCAGGCACTCAGCCGACCTCAACATGGATGGAGGCATTGTGATGATTCCCAAAGACAAAGGCTAACTTTATTAGGTGACTGTGTTTGCACACCCATCAAAACGCTCACCCTGGTGATTCTTGAACCGGTCACCTCACGAAGTCCCAAACACCAGGTCCAGCGAGTTGAAGATTCTACTTGGAATCTTGGTGAAGAGCCCACCAGCTCGACTATCTAGCTTGATCTTTGAGCAGATCTTTAGTAAAGAAGAGCCTTTACTAAAATCAGTTTTCAAAGACTGGGGGATCTACTTATTATTTCAAATGTATATACATTAATACAAGCACAAAATTATTGTGAATAATCAGAGAAAACTGACACTACAGAAAGATAAAAATAAAACATCAGAGACAGATGTAATGAAATAGAAACCTGCAAGTGCTTCACAAAGACTGCACAGTGATAACCATTAAGGATCTTAACTGAGCTTCGAGACACAAAAAACAGATAAGTAACTGAGGTAAGAAAAACAATATATAATGAATTGCATATTAATATATTATATATATAAAATATGGTGATGAAAAACACAATGACAAAGTAAAATAATCCACAGAACATTTCAGAAACAACTTTGACCAAGCAGAAGAGAATATCTGTGAGCTGGAAATCAGATTCTTTACAATTGGTCAAATGAATAAAAAGAAAAAAAATATAAAACTGTAGAAGAAAAAGCCTATGACACAGATACGATACCATCAACTACATAGTATTAAACATTCTGCAAGCCTCAAAAAGACCAAAGGGAAAAAAAAAAACAAACATGTGTGGTGGATTGAAAACTAACTGCCAATTTAAACACCTGCTGAAATGAATCAACGTGGTACGGAGTGTAGATGGTCCACCTGAAGACTGTTGCCAGCAAAAGGGAGACCTGGAGAGGAAGAGTGGCCCTGTGAGTTCTCCTGAGTGTTGTTTGGAGCTGGAGGAGCTTGTTATGCCGCCTTCTTTAATATGAACTCAGTTGTTATCATCAGAGCAACTTGGAACTTTGTAGCTGAGAATGGCTGCAGTTCAATTTGGGAGGCCTTTACTCCTTGCTTTGAGCATGACTTCCTGACTCTGGAGGGGAAGCTGTGTGCTGGCAGTTCCTAGGACTGGAGGCATGGAGTGGAATTGAGAGAGAGATCAGTCAAAGGTGTTTCCTTTCAGTAAGACAAGAGCAGTAAGTTCTGGAGATCTATCCATACAGCAAGGTGACTGCAGTTAAAAATATGTGCTGTATGTTTGAAATTTTGCTATGAGTCCATTTTAAATATCTTTACCACAAAACATATATTTAAAGTGAACTTAGAGGGCAGGCATATTAATTCTCTTGGCCATGGTAACCATTTTAGAATATATGTGAAGACATTTCTCTACAACCTAAAACCTAGTAACAGGCAGTAAAATGCTTTATTAATCATCTTTGAAACAAGCAGAATCATAGCAGAGGTTGGGAAGAAAAGCAACCAGCTTCTAAAAACCATGAGAATCATAGTAATTCAGATATTCAGCAGTACTGATGAAGAAGCATGATGGGGCTCTTGGGGGGCAGCAATGAATCCATGAATCTTCAAGTTTACATCTTGTAAAGGAGTAAGAGGTTTATTGTGATAGATTGTGACAGATTCAATGACACTAAAGAAATATGAGTCTTATGAACTTTTGAGACCAATCATTTAAATCTTTTTTCTAGGACACAGGTACTCCACCAGGGATGCTGCTTGGAATAGGGGTTACATTTACGAGAAGAAAGAGAAAGAAAAGAGGGAGTACAAGCAAAGAGAGGAAAGCAGGGGAGAAAATTTTTGTCACCTCTTCACAAAAAGAAGAAACACTGTAAACTTATGCAGGTAGAGAAATTACTCTGATACTATTTTCTTAGTAAAATGCATGCATATACACACATGCATACATGTGTATAGTATCTATATATAATTTATGTATGTTTTATATGTATTTATAAGTTATACAACAAAAAAGTATATTTAAGTTCCCTACAAGTTTTCTATATATTATTATTAGACTCAAACTAAAATTCTCCTATACAAATGAAGATGATATGCAAATAGAGATCTGTAAAACTTGTAAAAAGTATCTTAATTTAAAGATAAGTTAAAATGTTTCAAAATATCTAAAATACATATACTATGGCTCATCAAACTTTAAAAATCCAAGCAATGAAATTACTTAAATATTATTGGAATATAATAAATTACAGTAAAATTAAATATTATATTTGCATTTATTATTCTTGCATTTAATAAATTTAAAATTATTTTAAATAACATATTGATCTATTATATTATATATCAAAGAATCAACCCAAAGTGGCCTATTCTGAAGGATATTATATAGTTAGATTTTTCATTGAAAAAGGAGAAAACATATTTTGAACAAAGACTAAAAGAAGCTAAATGTCCTTTATGAGAAAAAGAAATTTTACTAACATCATGACAGAAATGTCCTATTATAACAGAAAAAATTTACCCAATATAGTCAAAGTAGTATAATTTCAGCCAAGGATAAACAAAGAAAGAGAGAAACAGAACGAGAGAGAGATAACCTTTGTAAACACAGAAACAAAAATTGTATCAGAAAAAAGAGTAGGAAAATATGTTATTTATCCCTTTGTTTATTTATAAATTCATGTAAGACTAACAAACACAATGTGAGATATATTGAGCATGTATCCTATGGGCAATATCTAAAGTCTGATGGCATAATTTCTTAACAGTTCTTTGGGAGTATCAGCAGTTGCACAAGTTCCTTGTACAAATTTTTGAAAGATCACAACTACAGTATGAACTTGAATGTTGAAGGGCTAAAAGATATTACTGTAAGACACCCTGAAAATTAGATTTTCTTAAAAGTCATCAGAGAACCAAGACTGTAGCTAAGCAAGCAAATAGAAGGAGAATACATGGGAAGAGAATGAGACTTTGAGTTTAAAATGATGTTTATGAACTCTTAAATGTCAGAAGATTATGCAACCAAAAGAGAATTGGTGTGCCTACAGGGAATGCGAATAATCTCATACAGCCTCTCTCTCTCTCTCTCTCTCTCTCTCTTTTGCTCTCACTCTCGCTCTCTCATTCTCTCTCACTTATCTCACTGACTTTCATTTTGAAGGGAAAAATGTTGCAGAAGCAACAACTAGAAAGTGAAGCACAAATTTGTTTCTCCAAAAAAGAGAAAATACAGTATTATATACTGTTTTAAACTAACTTGTAGTAAACTTTATCAGAAATTGCAAATATTGAATGCTCAGTTACATTGGAATATGATATAAATATCAAACATACATCATTTGGGAACTCTTACATTACACTTTTTTCATCATTCATCTAAAATTCAAG
The DNA here is from genome assembly GCA_004027455.1 of Hydrochoerus hydrochaeris. NCBI lineage: Eukaryota > Metazoa > Chordata > Mammalia > Rodentia > Hydrochaeridae > Hydrochoerus > Hydrochoerus hydrochaeris. Next base: position 278,495 of record PVLA01000023.1, on the reverse strand, counting down.
TGTATCTGGGCACTGTGTATTTCATGTCACGACACTACATTTTTGCAAATGAAAAAAGTCTATTAAAGAATCCAAGTAATGAACTTGTCTATAATATAGATTGTCACTCTGCAGATTGTCATTTGGCTAATTAAAACAGAAAGATTGTATAGAGAAGCAGAAGTCATTAAGAAACTTACAAGAATGCAAAGAGATAAGATATAGAATGCTTTTTCTCAGGTATTATTTTCCTTTTTTTCTTATTGTCACATGTATGTGTTTCTATAAAAGCTTATAATCCCACCTATTATTTAAAAGATTAAAAACGTAACATATAAGTCTTGCAGGAGTGTGTCTGAGTATCAATGGTTTGTGAGTGGACTTGGGAATTGTGACAAATTTGCCTCCTTACCAGTGCACAGTAGATGTAATTGTTGATAGATGGCAAGGGAGCAGCTGAAAACTCTTAGCTGCATGTATCAATTATATTTATTTTTCTTAGTGACATAATGAATTTCTAGGAAAGTTTTAGTGCCAAGATTAGAAGAACATTAAGTCGAAGAAGTGCAATGTGCAACAAAAAGATCTGTAAAAGCCATGTGTTACCTGAAGAAATAAATCACAAATTTTGACCCTAATAATTAGTATCTGGTGACATAGATTCCCAAATGAGTGTTTACATATAAATTCAATATCTAATAGATTGCTGTAGACTTTCTATAAGTTAATTTTGTTTACCCTGAATTAGATGTTACTTGTTTAATATACATAGAGGTGAATATTAACGATGCTTTCAAAGGTTTCGATGACAGAAAAGCTAAAATATATCTCATTTTGTTTCCATATTATGTGTCCAATTTGTTTTTCTTTATTCCCTCCTTCTTGCCATAGCCATGCTTCCTGCACTTACACTTTCCTCAGACCTTCATGAAACACACTTCTTCAAAAGTGAGGTTTAATTGCTTGCCCTAAACTTTGATCATTTTAAGTGACTCAAACTTCATTGCATAAAAGTGGAATCAGTCACTCAGAGCACATTTATAACTGCAAACTGCACGATGCAATCTTGGGAGCAAGAAGAACATTTCTGTACACCTAGCAGTCATGTATAAACACTTAGGAATCTAAATTTGTTGACTACAATGATGAAAGTGTTTAGACCTAGGTCCTATTTGAAAAGATTTACTAATGGGAGCATCTTGGAAACTCTTAGGGTTCCAACCATGATGGTTTGCTGTATGTAACCCAGCCCTGTGATAAAGCAGAAAGTTTACATTGTTTTTAGATTGATGTTAAGAGGAACTTAGACTTCTATGTCTATTTCCCTGACCTGCTGACTACATGTCAAGAGTCTATGTTTCACAGAGTTTCTCTGTGGAGCAAGTGGACATACTTGATCCACAGAGAATACTGCAGGTTTAAACCCAAGGCCTTTGTAATAAAATAGATGCCTATGTATTTTTTGTTGTTGTTGTTAAATTTTGAGATGGTGTCCAGTCTAGGCTTGAATTAAATTGTGATCCTACTGCCTCAGACTCTCAGAGTGCTTATATTTCACATATGGATCACCATTCCTGGCTAACAATCACTCTATAGAATATATATATATATATATATATATATATATATATATAATAGAATATATATATGTACACATATACATATCATATATAACATATATAGCATATAAATAACATGTATATATAACATGAACTCTGTCTCTACAACTATTATATTTTAACACCTATTTTAACATCTTAAAAATTTTAACGCATTTATTTTCCATAAAACCTATTATTTCCTATGAAATTTTATAGAAGTGAAATCTTTCTTGAAAGTTTCTTCCTTCAGGATCTATTTTTGATTATGTTACCTGCATCATATCAGTTCATCTTTCTTAAACCAGAGTAGGATCATCACATTTTTAAGTTTATAAATGAATAAAAGGATATTTAAAGAAATTAAGAAGCTCATAAAATCATAGACAGTAATTGGCAAAGTTTACAGTATTCCAGAAACCAAATGCTAAGTCAGTACACATTCTAGAGACTTCGTATTTTAAATATCACACAACGAATTCATCAAATAATTAAGATAATTCTACATACAAATTATTACAGAATGAGATAATCAAATGATAAGAAAAAAAGTCCATTTTTAAAATGTTTTTCACTAGGATAAATATGTATAGAAAGAATTTGGATTTATTAGTTCTAATACTTAAAAAGCATTATAAATAATTTGACATTAATAAATATTATTAATGTTCTACAAATTAATGGAATTCATCTTTGTATTTCCACATATGGGCACATCATGCACTGGTGATATCCTTCTAGCCTGCTTCTGTTACTGCAGGAGCTTTTCAGTTAGATACAGTCCCCTTTGTCCTTTTTGCTTTCACTTTCTGTGGTGTTAGATTCTTAGTCAGAAAAATCACTCTCTGTACCAAATACTACCACATTGCCTTCCTCCAGAAGTTTCAGACAATGTCTTACAAACCAGGATCTTCAATGTATTTTGGGTTGATTTTTGTGCGGGTTAAGAAATAAGGATCAAGCTTCAGGCTTTTATTCTGGATATCTGGTTTACCCAGCACCATTAGTTAAAATGGTTATTCTTTCTTCAGTGCATGTTTTGGGAAACTTTGTTGAGAATCAGTTGCCTGTATAATTGTGAAATTATTTCTGGGTCGGCTAGTATGTTCTATTGGTCTATGCAGTTGTTTTTATGCCAGTATTATTCTAGTTTCGTTACTGTGTCTCTGTCATTTGTCTTAAAATTAGGTATTGTGAAGCCTTCAGATTTGGTCTTTCTGCTCAGAATTTCATTTATAGTTTTGGGTCATTAGTATTTCTGTATAAATTATAGGATTTTTAAAAACTTTATATAGCATGATATTAGTATTTTTATAGGGATTTTACTCAGTATGCTGATGGATTTGGGCATTTTAATAGTATTAATTCTTCCAATTCAGGAATCTGGGAGGTCTTTCCATCTTTTACAAACAATCCTACTTCAGTTTTGTATTTTTATTGGAGTATTTTTTACATTATTCAGCTAATTTTACCCTTGGCATTTCTGTGGCTATTATGGATGAGATTGCTTTCATGATGTCTCTCAGGAAATTCATTCATGATGAAAAGAAAATACACTGCATTTGTATGTCGATTTTATATTCTGAAACTTTAGTGAATTTATCGATTTTTTAATAGAATTTTATTGAAACTTTTAAGTTTTTCTGTTTATACAGTGACATCATCTCAAATACAGAACACTTTCTGTTTTCTTATTTCTATTACTTTTCTTTCTTTTGCCAAATTACTCTGGATATAATTTCTAGAACTATGTTGATTAAGGCAATCTCCTCTTCTAGCTCTGAGAAGAAATTCTTTCAAATTTCTCCATTCTGTATTTTGTTGGTTATGAATTTGTCATATTTACATTTGTTTATAGTGTTACATGCATTTAAATAACATATTATATACTTTTATTAGTATGTTAAGGTATGTTGCTTCTACACATAATTTGTTTCTAAATATTGTCATAAAGGATAATGAATTTTGTCAAATCATTTTACTGCATGTGTTGACATGCTTATACATTTATTTTTCATTCTCTTTATGTGATATATTATGTATATGCAAATGTATATGTTGCATGAATTTTTTGATGGGTTATTGCATTCAGTTGGCTAGTAGCTTATTGAAGATTATTGCATCTGTGTTCTTCAGGGAGACTGTCTATAGTTGTCTTTAGTTTTTTATTGTTGTTCTGGTATCCTTGTCAGATTTGGGTAAGGGTTACTGCTAGTTTCATAAATGCCTTTGTAATGAATTCCTTTCATTGAATTTTATGGAATCGTTTGAGAAACATTGAAATTAATTCTTAAAAATTTCATCAAGTTCAGCAATAAATCCACAAATTGCTGGACTTTTCTTTGTTGGAAGACATGTTATAAGTGATTTAGTCTCATTAATTGTTACTGGTCTATTCAAGACTCAGTCTCGTTAATTGTTATTGGTCTATTCAGATTGGTTCAATGTTGGTAGATCATATATGTTTAAAGATTTGTCTACTCATCTAAATTTCCTAGTTTCTTAGCATATATGGTAACAAAATAAACTCTATTACCCTTCGAATTTCTCTGATGCCTGTTACAATGTCTCCTTTTTAACTTCAATTTTTTAAAATATAGATTTCTAAAACCATGAATTGCATCAGTTGTTTCAGATTTTTTTAATGTGGACATGTATTGTTACAACTTTGTCTTTGAACTTTTTTCTGGATCTCACAAGAATTAGTATGTTGTGTTTTGTTCTGATTTGTTGCAAGAAGTGTTTTTGCTTTCCCTTCTGACTTCCTCAGGATTTCACTGATTGTTCAAAAAATGTCCACCAGTCTCAATGGGTGTTTATAATTTCTAAAGTTTTCTTTGTATTTTACTTTAAGTTTCATTCCACAGGGACAACAGATGTACAATATGATATAACATATTTATTAAAACTTGTTCTGTGGTTTAGTGTATAGTCTGTTTTAGGGAAAGAGCCATATCGAGATGAAAAAAATGTATCCTGCAGCTTTTGTAAAAAGCTTCTTAAATGTTTAATGTCATTTGATCTATAGTGTAGTTTAGCTGTGATATTTCATTGTTTATTGCTCCATCAGTTGATCTAATCATTGGCAGAACTGAGCAATAGTTTTTCACTATTTTTATATTGCAGCCTATCTTTCCCATTTACTTTAATAATGCTTATGAAATTGGGTGCCCTGATATGTTTAAGTACACATGGATTTGTAGTCAAATCTCCTTGATGAAATGATTCTTTGGTCATTTTATCATGACCTTCTTTGTTTGTGCTTATGTTTTGTCTTAAATTTTTGCCACTTCTAAGGATAGCTATTCTTTCTTGTTTTCTGATTTCTCTTTCTTGGAATAATATATTCTATCATTTTATTTTCAGTGGATGCATGTCTCTCCCGAGACATGAACTTTTTGAAGCAAGCACATTGTTGTTTAATCCATTCTTCCATTCTCAAACTTTTGTTGTAGAATTGAGAGTATTTACATTCATAGTCACTACTGAAATACACATTATTTTCATTGTGTTCATTTTCTTTCTTTTTTTAAATATTCATTTTTTTATGAGTTACAATTTTGGCTTCTGATTTATCTTAAATTCTCATTCATATATTGAAACTGACTACAACAATAAGAATTGCCAGGATAACTCTCTGTGGACTGGCATTTTATATAAAAGGAAATAGTAACAACTTGCAGAGGCAATATATTTTTAGCATATTAATTACAGTAGACCTAGTCATTCTCAGTGTTATTGTACAGAAGAAGACCTGAGAGAGCAACTTAAAATTCAGAGTCATGTGTGTTAACTACAAAGTCTGGCTCAGCATATACAAAGAACCCCATAAATGTACATTTTAAAAAGAAACCAGTTTCTTACATAGGGAAAGCGACACTCTAGAATATTCATTCTGTTAATTTCTAACACATTCCCAAATGAGACAGTATCTTGTGAAGACATTCTCCCACTTTCCCATTAAAAAAGAAAAATTTACAATATTTAAAGAAAAACCAATTTGTGGTCTCAATGACATCATAAATTAATGTAAAGTCACTAATAGATTTTTGCTGGCAAAGAAAACTTTAAAAGATAGATATAGGACTGGTAATTTTAAATGAACTAACTGTGATAACAGTAGAAACAACATCTATGGTAGTTTAAATAATTGAAAAGAGTTAATTGTAAAAAATACAACCAAATCAATGATTTTTTGAGACAATTAATTCACAGTAGCATTGCATTTGTATTCTTTAGAAACAATTATGTCTTGAGATATTTTTGTCTGTAATTTCTATTTTTTAAATTATCTATTACATGTCAAATTCCCATAGAGTTTTATCATAGACCTGAATAATTTTATTTCCCCTTTTAAATCAAATTCTGCTAGGATAATGGCATATAAATAAGGCTTTTCTTATAGTTATTTTATGGCATTCTTTTTAAAAAATTTTATTTAAAAAGGAAAAAAGCAAAACAGAAAAGGAGGTAGAAACAATACAGAATTTCAGAAAAAAAGTAAACAGTAAGAAATTATTAGTTGATAAATTACATATTGTCTTCTTAGACATAGTTGTTCAAGTTACAAAGTTAAAGCATATAGAGTGGACATTCAAACAGTGAGGCTGCAAAGAAATTCAGTGATCCAATAACAACTTAGCAACATGGTTATCAATCCTACACACTTAAATATACATGCAGTTATATCCTTTAGAGCACTTTCTGTTCCTCCTTTTACTTTAAATTTTTTTTTTATTTAAAGAGAAACAAAAGGATGTAAAGGGTAGAGATAAAACAGAATTTCAAAAAAAAAGATAAACACTAAGAAATCACTAGTTGATAAGTTACATATTGTCCGCTTAGAAATAGTTGTTCAAGTTACAAAAGTAAAGCATACAAAGTAGATAGTCAAACAGTGAGAGAGTGAACAGCTACGCATGCATGAATCTCTAAATGTATTTCTATCCTTTCTATATTAGAGGGAAAAACAAAACTTAGAAAGACAAAACAAAACAAATTCCTATAAAAACATGAAACCAAAAAGTCTTATAAAACCACAATACAAGGTGATCTACAATAATTGCTGTGTTGTTTCTTATTATCTTCAATAGAATTGTCTATATCATCAGGCATAAATGAATATAGCAATATAATTGAATATAGCAGTACATAACAATATTAGTAAAAATAAAACATTGCAGACAGTATAAAATTTCAAAGGCAGGTAGTAATCAAACCAGAGTGGATATTCTAGTGAATCTTTTCATCTTAAGTGCAGTTGCCTATACTCTCAGACTTGATACTATCAATCATAACAGCTTTGACTAAAATCTATCAATACAAAACAGCGATCTAACAAACCAGATTTGATTACGATCAGTCATGGTAAAACAGTGTAGCTTTTACAGAGCTTTAGATTAACTTAATAGGAAATTAAGGATGATTACCATACTATATCCTGTTATTTTCGGGATTACTGTCTGTGCTTTCAAATCTAGTACAGGTAGAATGACTGGAACAGAATATAATACATCTAAGCAGAGTAGTGTGAGTAATGTGGGTTTTAAATCCTGGTGCACTATTAACAAAATAGTGTATCAAGGCCATCTATGTTAGAGATTCTAGCCATCCTTCTCTGCCTCATTTCTGCTATGCTATTTTTCTGCCTGTTTGTCTAGTTTTCTCTTTCATTCTACTGCCTGCCCCACTCATTGAGGCCTTTCTGCCACTGTTTCTAAAATCCTGGTATTTTTTTTCTCTCTCTCTAGAATGTTCTTCAGTATTCTCTGTAGGGTTGGATTGGTGGTCACAAACTCCCCCATTCCCTCTTTGTATTGGAAGCATCTTGTTTCTCCATTAATTTCAAGTGACAGTTTTCAGGGTACATCAATCTGGGCTGGGGGTTATTTTCTTTCAGGGCTTGGAATATTTCACTCCAAGCTCTTCTTGATCTGATGGTCTGTGTTGAGAAGTCAGCCGTGATCCTGATGGGCTTACCTTTATAGGTAATCTGTTTTTTTTCTCTGATGCTTTTAATATTCTGTTTTTATATTGAATTTCTGGTATCTTGATTATTATATGTCTGGGTGTAGATCTATTTTGGTTGTAGGTGGCTGGAATTCTGTATGCCTCACATAACCGAATGTCATTTTTTTTTCCCATGCTTGGGAAGTTTTCCTTAATTATTTCCATGAATAGCCTTTGTAATTTGCCTGTATGTATTCCTGATTCTTTGTTCACATTTCTTATTCTTAAATTGTAGATTCTGTTGTCATCTTCTAGCCTTTGTTTTGTTACTGCCTGTTTCGTTGTTATTTTTAAGAGATCTTTCCTTTCATAATCACACATTGCAAACTTGTCTTCAAGTTTTGATAGTTTATCCTTAGTTTCTTTTAAGGCATTTTGCTAGCTTTCAGTGGAGTTTTAATTTCCTGGCAGTCTCTTTGAATCTGCTTCATGTATTCTATATTTTCTTTATATTCTTTATCGAATGTTTCTCTCCTTTTTGTGTGTTCCTCCCTTCTTCCATCTGTATCTTCCTGAGAGATGCTTCCTGAGAGCATTTCTTTTATTACTCTACTCATATCCTGCTTTACCTGATTTAATATTTCAGTTTTGAGCTCATCTACAAGGTTCCGAAGATATCTCTTAATGTCCATTGAAGCCATGTCTGATGTTGCATGTTTGCCGCCCTCAGTCTCCTTTGTTTTTCCCTCTCCTGGATCAGGGCTCTCAGGGTTCTGGGCTGGGGGCCTCCTCCTGCCTCTCTCTCCTGTCATAGTCCTGGCTTCCTCCACACAGGTTACAGTGCAGGTCCCAGCCCCCTTCCCTGTTGGCCATATTTCCTCTGAAGCAGGAGAGGGACTTCTGCCCTCTCCTGCCTGCTCTTGTCACTGAGGTGCAAGCAGCAGCTGCCTATGCCTGCCCCTTCCCACCAGCCCAAGCAAACTTCAGGGGCCTTCACCCGGTTAGTGCTTGCTAGGTGTAGTGTTTCGATTTGGGTCCTGGCCAGGGGTGTGGCCCAGTCCAAGCAAATCCCACGAATGTGCTCTGAGGAAGGAGGAACCAACTGAAGTCACTGTCACTCCCAGTTCAGGCTCCTCTTGCCTGATTCCAACATGTCTCCCATTTGGTAGCACCCTTCCCTTTGGGGGGTCTCATTCCCAGCACTGACTGTAGATTAATGAAGGTTCCTTTGCTGGCTCCACTCTCCCTTGGGTTCACCAGCCCCCAACTTTAGCACTGCTGTTGTTCCTGTGATTGGCAGCAGGAACAAGTTTGAGCAGCTCTGCCGGCCAGCGCGGATTCAGGCCATTGCAAATTTGGCAGGTCTCCGCAAACGAAAATGCCGTGTCCTGTAATTTTTAGCTGTTTCAGTTGTAGTTCTGACATATTTGATGAGCTTTATTACATTTTAATTTCTTCCTGTGTCAAGAGGCTCCATCTCCCTCTGTCTAGGGCTCTCGAGGGTGTTTTATTCTGGCATATGAGTTGTTTCTCCTGGAGGCTTTGTATTTTGTTGCTCACTGATTGGCCATCTTGACTTCTCCCCACTATGACATTCTTAAGATTTTTCCACTGTTTTCATTCCCAGCACATAAACTAAAATCTGAAGTGTTACAGAAATTAGCATGGCTCCTATGCAATTATCTGAAGTATTCAATATTTTCGTGTTATGTTTATGGACTAATTCCACACAAGGAGTAAGTACAAACATTATGTACTGCTAACACATACTAATAAAAAATAAATACAAATAAAAAAATGCTTTCCCACATCTTGAGTACTTCTTGCAATAAGACAGGAAGTAGTAGGTATATGAATGTTTCATTAAGAACAGGACACAGGGGCAGAGCTTATAGCTCACCGCTGTATCACTTGCCTTGCATATGTGCAGCAATGAATTTGTCACCCAACATTGCAAACTCAAATCTGAATTTAAGAAAACATAATAAATAAAAGTTTTTATATTCTAACATCATTACTTAATTGGGCATAAAATTGACTCAGATTATAACAATAAAAACAGGCTTATTTCACAACTACATGTGACAGACACTCTCTGGACATATATTGATTGGCTTATCACAATGTTTATAAATTTGAGGTAAATTTCATAAGAAAATACACACAAACAGCTTTTTGGCAACTTTGCAAAGCCACACTGTAAACAAAATATTTGAAAGTTATAAATAGATCCAGCTTTCTTCACAGAGAAAATTCTTCTTAGCTGATAAAAACAGGGAAAAAAAACATTTAAAAATCATAAAATAACCTTACAAAATTAGATTACAATTATTTATTTAGTACTCATACTGTATGATGATAAAGGTACAAATTTTATTTTACATTACATTATGCCAATGATGACTAAATCAAACATAGAAGCATAAAAACTATAACAGCATCATAGAGGAGCATATATTATGTATATGCTTGATGAGAAATGTTACAGAGAATTGCCAATTAAGGTAGTTTCTTATCATTAACTGTTTTCACAAACTGTGGTTCTAATACAGCTTGAAAGATATATTATTAAAATAACTAAAACACATATAGATCAATCATAAGAGAAACACTTATTTCTACTGCTGTGAAAGAATACCCAAATCAATGCATGTGGTAGGAGACATAGAAGAAGCACCTGATGCCATTTTTCCTTTGCAGCTGAAGGGGAAGTGGCCTATCACCAGCTTTCGAACCTCTACCCTTGCTGACCTTGGAACCTCCCCACATGAACTGGGACATCTTGCTTTCTTTTCCTCCCTGATTATCTAGCAGTGTGACCTGTGGCTCATTCTCCACTCCAACATTAACGCAGCCAGCCAGGGCAATGCTTCGTGTACTGCCACCACTTCAGAAGATGCTGCTCCTTTTTTGAAGAGGAAGGAGGACTCTTGGCATGGCTAATATCAGGCAAGGGAGGATCTCAGCCCCTCATTTACATACCCAATATTCACAGGACTCTTTTAGCTCTGACCATCAATGAAACAGGCTTGTAGATACTATATGATCAATAATCTAACCATCAATGAAACAGGCTTGTAGATACTATATGATCAATAATCCCTAGCTATGCATTGTATTTTAGTCTAGGAGATGTACTGACCACCCAATGTAGAAATTCTTTTTTGTGTGAGGAGTATCAGGAATTGAACTCATGACCTCATGCTGTACCACTGAGCTATGACCTGGGCCGAGATTCACTTTGTTGTTCCTGTAAACTTGCTTGTAAGTGTCCAGTCCAAAAGGCCTGTAAGTCTACTTAGTATTTTTATTCTGAGTACTGTGGGCAGAGTGGTCTTTTTGAAGAAAGGGCATTAAACATTCCAAACGGTTAGCAATGAAAAGCTACAAAGACCAGAAGCCAATGCAGACCATCAGCAGAGATCAATGCCTGGTAGAGTTAAGCTATGGTGTCACAGCATCAGAGGGTGATGACTGGCAGTGGTAGTAACCACTAGCTGGATCTGTCAACAGCTGACATGTGTCATCATCCAGTGAGAGCTGGTGACTTTGGATCTGCTAGCAGAACTGCATTTTGCCAATCCTTGATTTCCATCTGAAAAGAGCAAAAGAACTGTAGGCTATTTTAGGGGCACCACTACTATTTACTGGTGTTTGAACTAATGCTGATGGTGGGAATACTATTTTGGTGGAATTATAAGGATCAAAACTGCTTATAATTGGAAGCAAAATATATAAAAGAATACTGTGTTAAGAAATTATCAGAGATAAAATTGCTTAGCATAAATGGGATTCAAAGACTGCTGAATTATTATAAAAATATTTGAATCCATGGTTCCATGTCAACTCAAGAGGTTCATGAAATACTCTGACTTGAGCCCTTTGTTATCTGATAGTGACTGATGGTTAAATTTGATCACAGAATTAGTCTGTGTACTCCTGTAAGAAACAGGCAGAATTTTCTGCATCTTGTGGTTGAACATTGTGGAAAGAGCATTGTGGGAATAAATACTGGATGTGAAATTAGAAGGAAACTCTATCATGTGTAATATTGGTTTCCTTCAAAAATAAAACAAAAGAAAAAAATCAAAAGTCTTTATAAATTTATTGTTTAGTAACAAATTCATGGAACAAAACAAATTTATATAGCTGAACTATCATAGAAGATTCTATTAGAGGAATAAATAAACAGATAATAACCAAAAGGAAGTACAATAACAGACAGGTCTGTGCCATCAAGTTGTGGAAATTGTATCATAAACCATTAAATAAGAAAAATAAACTGTGTTCAAATAACAAAATAAATATCTAATTTATATCTTTTTTTCTGTAGAAGCCACGATCTTATTCATAGAAAACTCTAAAAGATTCACATAAGCACATACACTCGCAACTAACACACCCACAATACTGTTAGAACTAAAAATCCAGTAAATTTGTAGTATATAAAACAAATACACAAACATCAATTACATTCTTATAATTTAATAAATAACTCAAAATGGAAATTAAGAAACAATCAAACATTTACAATAGTATCATAAGACAATATGTTAGCTGGACGTGGTGTATACAACACTAATGTTAGCTACTGTGGAGGCTGACACAAGAATGCTGCCTGGTTATACAGTTTAGAAGATCTGGTCTCAAAACAAAACAAAACAAAAACAGAAAACTAAGCAAAATGAATGGGTCTGCTGTTGTAGTTCTGTAGTACAGCATTTGCTTAGCACTTATAAGCACCTGGGTTCAGTCTCTGGTATCACAAATAAAGAAAAAAAAAAAAAAACAGATCACAGGTGCATGCCACCACTGCTGGCCTTTATACTTCCTACTTTCTGAAGCAGTTCTGGAAATCCTTTCTTATATCACCAATTGTTCATTGGCTGTCTTGATGTGCTGAATTGATTCAAAACTGCTTACTTATCATGTCCACTTTGACAATGGGGAAGAGCCAGAAGTCACAGTAGCCACAGATGAGAACAATCTGTAGTGTTTCAATAAGCTGCACTTTCCATTGGATGGTACTTAGCAGCAGGATTCACCTAATTTCGATCATATCTCATCAATGCAGACAAGAAAGAGAACTTCCAAAGATGCTTCAGAAAGTGGCAAGAACCATGAAATACTTTGTGAGTTCAATATGGGAGGAGGTATTTTGAGGGAAATCAATGACAATGAGTATCTTAGTGCAATTATTTTTTAATGTAAGAATTCACTGATTTCTTGACTACTCTTTTTATAGTGAAACACCAAAATCATGCTGAAAAACTTTAAGATGCAAATAGAAAGATATTGTGTTTCTGGTTCATAAACCAGAATATAGTGCTAAAATCAGTGTTATCTATGGTAATCTAAGGATTCAAAAACTCCCTATCTAAACTGAAAATTTGTTTTCACAGAAATGGGAAAAAATTAACTTTGTTATTGAATTTCTGTAGACGTTCAGTAACAAAACTTACATTGAAAGTGAAAAGAACATATTCCACATTTCTTGGATTCAAGCGATAATACAAATCAGAATAATGTGGTATTGTCGTAAAGGAACATGTGTAGAATAGGGGAACAACACAGAGAGCACAGCAATAAATTAGTTTCAAGGTTACACAATGGAGAAAAGATGTTCTCAACAAATTAGGTTGGAAACACTGAATATTCAAATGTAAAATATAAAATTGGGTGTTTACATTATGTCAGATATGAAATTTAAATCTAAGTGGGTTAAAGATCTGAAAGCAAACTCTGAATCTACAAATCCTAACGCATATAAAAAACATGAAGGTATTAGATTGAGATATATCACTTGGAAACTGTGCCAAAATCACAAACAACAAAAGTGAAATAAACAATATCACATCAAAATTAAAAACATTTGCACAGCAAGGGAACAAATGAACACAATGAAAGAGCAATCTACAGAATAAGAGAAAATAGCCACAATGAGGAATATGGGAGCAGCTAATGATGTATAGTATACAAAAGCCCTGAAATATAAAAATGGCCACAAAAATTTATAAATGGGCTCATAACTTTAATAGATATGTTTTCAAATAAAATGTGAATGACAAATAAACATATGAAAAAGTGCTGAATATCATTTGTTAATCATTAGGGATGTTAAAACCAAAATTACATGAAAGATCACCATGTTCTTAGGATGCTCAGTATAAAAATGTACAATAATCACAGAAAATTACACATGTGGACTAAGATATGCAGGAATTGGAACATCTGTGCATCATTGATGGGAATTTAAAATTGTTTATCTGCAGGAAAAGCATTTGACAAAGTACAAAGCTCACTCATTAAAAAAACCTTACAGAAAATCAGAATAAATAGTCTTTACTTCAATCTGAAAAAAGTCATCTATGACAAACCAACAGCCACCATCATGCAAAATGGATAAAAACTGAAAGCTTTCACTTTAAATTAAGAAATAAGACAAAGATATCCACTATCACCTCACGACACCTATTTAATGTAGTTCTGGAAACAATAGCCAGAGCAATTAAAAGCAATAAAAGGAATAAAGATAGGAATAAAAGAAGTTAAATTGCCAATGTTTGCAAATGCTATGAAACTCTACATAGAAGATCCCCAAAGCTGCACCAAATGACTTTCAAATTTAATACACACATTCAGTAGTGCAACTGGATACAAAGTTGACTCTCAAAAATCGATAATCCTGTGCACAAACAACAAACTCGCTGAGAAGGACATTAGGGAAACCACATCCTTCAAAACAGCATCCAAAGGGGCTGGGGATTTAGCTCAGCAGCATAAGCGCCTTCCTTACAAAATAGCATCCAAATGCTGGAGATTTAGCTCTGTGCTTAAGCACCTGCCTGCCAAGAGTGAAGTCGTGAATCCGATCCTCATAAGAGAGAGCACAAGAGAGAGAGAGAAATCTACAAAATAGCATCCAAAAAATGATATACTTGGAAATCTAACAAAGGAAGTAAAAAATCTTTGTACGGAAAATTATAGTACTCTTTTAAACATCTGAAAATGGAGTTATCTCTTGCTCATGGATAGGAAGAAACAACATAGTGAAAATGGGGCCGTAGTCCCAAAACTGTTATTCATATTTAATGCAATCCCAATCGAAATGCCATTAGTATACCTCAAAAACTGGAAAAAAATATTCCTAAAACTAAGTGGGAAATAGAAGAGACCTAGAAAAGCAAACACAATTCTGGGTAACAAAGGCAAGGCAGGAGGCATCAAAATCCCTGACCTGAATTTATACCAAAAAGCTGTTGTGATATAATCAGTAAGGCGCTGGTGAAAAAACTCAGATTAAATGACATGGACACAACTCCAAACACACTCAGTCATCTTATCTTTGACAAAAGAGCCAAACATGTTCACTGAATGAAAGATAGCCTCTAATAAATAGTGCTGGAAAAACTGGCTCTCTATATGCTGAAGAGTAAAACTAGACCCATGTCTATCGCCATGTACTAAACTAAAGTCAAATGTATCAAAGATCTAAATATTAAAGCAGAAACATTCAATCTAATGGAAGAGAAAGTAGATAGAAATCTTAAAGACATAGGTGTAGGCAGAGTTCATGAAAAAAACCAAAACTGCACAAGAAACCCTTCAAAGAGTCAACAACTGGAATTTCATCTTATTAAAAAGTTTTTGCACATCAAAAGAAACCACCAACAGAATGAGAAGACAACTCAGAGGGGGGGAAAGTTAAGCTAATTGTCCTTCAAACAAGAAACAATCTAGAACATATAAATAATTGAAAAATATCAGACCCCCTAAATTTAAAGAACTAATCCAAAAAAGGGCTACCAAGATGAATATATACTTCTCAGATGATGAAATACAAACAGCAAATAAATATATGAAAAAATGTTCAACACCATTGGTCATTCAAGTGATGCAAATTAAAACATCTTCAAGATTCAGTCTCACATCAGAAAGAATGGATATCATCAATGAATCAACCAACGACAAATGTTGGTGGCATATGGGGGGAAAAGCAACCCTTCTCCATTCTTGGTGGGCGTGTAGACGGTTAAAACCACTGTGGAAATCACTGTGGAGATTTGTCAAAAATTGGAATTGGAGGTTACATTGGATTGAACTATTCCTCTTCTGGATATTTTCTCAGAAGAATTAAAGACATCATACTACAACAATATATGTGTACCTATGTTTATAGTAGCATAATTTGCAATAGCTAAATCTTGGAAACAGTCACAAATGTTCATCTACTGAGGAATGGATTTAAAAAAAGATATGATATTTTTATACAATGGTGTACTATACAGCTATAATGAAGTGGTAACTTGAGTCTTTTATAGGTAAATGGATACTACTTGAGACCATACTGGTAAATGAAATAAATCATGTTCACATGTGTAAACATCATATTGTCTTTCTTGTGCAAGAAACTGAAACAGCAAATAAGATCTGAAATGTACAAAAGACTTCGTGAAGTGGGAACAACTGTTCAAAAGGAAACAGAACCTAGGATGAGGCAAGAAGAGAAAAAGGGAGGGGAAAATAATAAATAACTAAATAACTAATCTTCAGGATAGTTAAGATTGTTCTACTACTAATTTCTACTAGTTCATTGAAAAGAAGATTTTGTGCTTATATTGATCACCTACTTTGAAGATAAAAATAGGCAATGTATTAACCTAAGTTACTTTCCTACCATCTTGTTTTGAAATTTTGTGCCAATGTTTATATTGTTTATTTTCTTCTAAAAATAAGAGAAAATATAGTATAAAATTTCCATGATCAGTTAAAAAAGAATTACCACACGATCCAACAATCACATTTTGGAACATGTACAGCATGATAGAAAGATACAGGTGTTTAAATTACAAAAATTTTATTACAGCAAAAGACATCTGATCATTGTTTCTCCTCATAATATTCCCTTCCCTTCCAATTCACCTATTGGATCATTATTGTCATGTTCTGAAGCAGTTTTGGAATTTTTATTGCGTGAAAATCTTTTAATGTCCTGTCATAGCTGCTTAGATGCCCTGAATTAATTAAAAAACATTTAACTTTCATGTTCATCATTTTGAGTTTTTGGAAGAGTCAGAAGTCACTGCCCCATCCAGTGGAAAGGTAGATGACAACACAGTATGCTACCGTTTGGATGGCACTGGGAAGTGACACTCACTGAATTTTGACCAGGCATCATAAACATACTCCTCCAAGAGGACTTCCAGGATGGTTTGAAAAAGGGGCAAGAATAAAGTGTTGAAAGTGATATGGGATATTTTGAGGGAAATCATATCAATGTATGCTTTGCTATAATGAATTTTTACCATTTAGTATACATGTTCTCATTTCTTAAATGTTCAAGAAGTTGAAAATATGATCTTACATATACATCTGTACTAGAATGTTCACTGCATGATTTTTCTCAAATAGCCATAAGGTAGAAGTTACCTGAATGTACATATACTGATGAGTGGATAGAAAAACATGTGGGTATACATACCATGGACTATCTTTCACCTTATGGAAATAAGGAATCCTGTTATATGACTCTAAAGTTATGATCTTAATGACATTATGCTAAGTGAAATAATCAGTCACATTCACAAAGAAAAATATTGCATAATTCTATTGACATGTAGAATCTAAAATATTCAAATTTATGAAAAAAATCTAAAAAATAGTATTGCCACTGCCTTAAGCAAAAAGGAAAATCAGATTTGTTTTTCAAAATTTTTAGAGTTTCAGTTTTTTGGAGATGTGGTACACAACAATGTCTAATAGTTAATTACACAACATTCTTAAATGGCTAATATAAGTTTCATATTATGTTTTTAATATTATCAAAGATCATAGTTTTAAACCTGGAATTACTGCATGCCATAGCAATTCTACTACTATGTATATATTCAAAGTAATTTTTAAAGATATATAAACTAATACTTGTACTCAAATGTTCAAAATAGCACTGTTCTCTACAGTCATGAAAGGAAAACCATTGAAATACCCATTAATGGAGAAATAAAAAAAATTATACATAAAAACCAACAAAAGTATTATTTACCCATAGAGAAGAATGTATTGCTGACCCACGGTGCAACTGGAAGAACCTCAAAAGCATCGTGCTAAGGGCTGAGGATTTAGCTTAGTGGCATAAGCACCTGTCAGGCAAGCACAAGGTCATGAGTTCCATCCCTGGTACAAATACACACACACACACACACACACACAAAGTGTCAGAAAACAGAAACTAAATGCCATGGTTTCAGTCAGACTTCTGTTTCCTTAGCATCTACATCAAATAATTAATTTACAAAGAGAAAATATGCTTTGACTGTTTTAGAGGTTACAGCCCATGATTTACTAGCCCTTTTTCTTTGGGCCTGGAGCAGCATATCATGATATTGGCAAGAGAACTTGGCAGAGGAAAGCTGCTCTCCTCCTGTTTGGGAAATAGAGAAATATCAAGAGACCAGGGGCCCTCAATTCCTAGGCACACCCATAATGTCCTGATGATCTCTCTCTAAGATCCACCTTAAAATTTCCACTGCTTCCCAATAGCACCAAGCTGGAGACTAAGCCTTTTACACTTAGGCTTTTCTTGTTATTTTAGATCCAAACTATAGCAATTGTACATTGTATTCCTGCATTTTTTCCCATTAAATACTTAGATTTAATAAATATTTAGAGATGGAAGCAATGTTACTTGGTGCTAAAAATTAGGATAAGAGAAGAATGGGATTTGAAAGCATAATGAGTGTGAGGTTGAAAACATTTGGAGCTACATGGAGACATTATCTGCACATCATAATGAGTGCACTAAATTCCACTCACTGCGCGTCAATAAGAAAAATTAACATAGACTTATGTTACATGAAATTCGCTTCAATAAGAAAAATTAGAAAAGTCAAGCCACCATGTAAAAAATAAAAATGATGTCTAGTAAAAGCAATATACTTAGAATATGAACCAATAATAACTGTAAGAAATACATGGCAGAAGAACTTCTTTCTTTTGCTTTAAGTAATTGAACTACTAGATTTCTAAAGTTAGCCTTCTGTAGTTATTTAAATGTTACATAACCTGAAGGATCTAATGTATTCCAAAAATAAAAAGAAGGCATGACCTTATATAACATTAAATTATAAGTATTTGTTTATTGATGGCACCTAGATAATTATTTTGTATATTGATCTTATATCTTGCACCTTTTTTATATTCCAGAAGATTATTGTTGATTGCTTAGAATTCTCTGTGCAAACTGCTAT
This sequence comes from Hydrochoerus hydrochaeris, assembly GCA_004027455.1. Classification (NCBI taxonomy): domain Eukaryota; kingdom Metazoa; phylum Chordata; class Mammalia; order Rodentia; family Hydrochaeridae; genus Hydrochoerus; species Hydrochoerus hydrochaeris. The sequence continues at coordinate 259,723 of PVLA01000023.1, read as the reverse complement.
GTCATCTGGAAATTGAGCTCCCCCTAACTTTTCCTACATATTTTAGTGTGTGTGTGTGTGTGTGTGTGTGTGTGCATGTGCATTTTTGCTGTGAGAGAGACTTCCTGTAAAACTTTTAAAAAGTCATTGTTAATATGCCCCTGTCCCTAGGGAGAAATCCTCATCAAGTCTCTTAAAATTGTGTTAGCCCCTGGCTCACACATGAATCTATCTAATTTCTTACAGCTGTTCTGTGATATCTGCATCAATTCCATTATTCCATGGGATGTTTAAAAGCAGTAAACATTTAAGCAACGTATCCAAATTACATAAATTGTTGATATACATAATTAATATCCCTGTCTGATGAATGATAAAGCAATGCTCTCAAACATTGCATTCCTTTCAATATTAGAAAATAAATAAAACAAAAGTGATTAGAATTGATTCATCAGTATATTAATAAGTATTATGAGTATAATTCATGTTTTTATATCATTATGTTTATTGATACACAGTTGCTTACTAGTCAGTTATATTGGTTGCTTGTACTTAGAGAATATCTGCTTTATTAGCAGATATCATGGACCATACCATACTGTAAGTCACTGAGTTTTATTTTTTGGCATTGAATGCAAAAGTGAAATAGTAAATTTGTTCACACTATCTTCTGATAAAATTGTAATTTGTGGATAAACCAGAAATGATTATGATCAAGATACTAACCACAGATATTAATAATACAAATATTTCTTTTTATCTCTGATATCTGTTTAAATTTTCCACAAAAATTAATCAGGAAAGTAGAATAACAAAGAATATATGGAAATAATGTAATAGTTATTAAAGTAATACATTATATTAATATACTAATAATACCTAAAGAATTAACCATAATGGGTAAGCTTATCTTACTGGGCTTGTTTTCATTTGTACCACTTTGGCATTTCTTTTCATGACAATTTCTGGAGTGATGCTTTGTAACTGAGCAATGTGTTACTTTATAATTCTAATGGGGTTCTTTGCATTACTCACAAGTGAAAAAAGAAATAGGCCACCCCCTTGCTTTTGCAAATCTATGTTAAAAAAAACAGCATCATGAGTCATATCTCAAAAGTATCATAAAGACAAATGGCATTAAGCATTTCCTTATAGCAGCATTGACTCAATCAATTCCTTGTCAGTTAATTTTTAAGCAGGAAATAAAAAGCCACGGCACTCATCTATGACACCAGGGATTCACCAGAGTCCTGCAGTTGTTTGTTATGTGAGAGAAAGTCCACTGGAGCTACTTCAGATAGGCAGTGAGTGGTATGACTAAGAACACAATCACTCTTTTGCTAATTCTTTTTATAAAATATCTGTAAAACACATCCCAGTTAGTCTGAAATGTCAATTTGGAAAGTATTTGTTTCCAGGTGAGATGGTATATTATACCCTTTTCTAAGTTTGCTCCACTAATTCATTAAAGTAAAAATTTAAATTTGAATTTCCTTACATACGTTCATCAGTTGTAGAATGCCCCTTACATTCCTAAATGTATCTTATTTCCTTCCCCTGACGTGGCACGTGTCTTTCCTTTCCAAACCTTAGCACCAGTTCCTGGGCAGATCAATTTATACTACTTCCCTCCACAGTTCCACTTCCAGCGGTCACCTCTGCCCAGACCCATAGACATCACTAGTAACACTCTGGCTATTTTTGCAGAAAACTTCTGTCCTTTCTATTCTACTAAGACAAGATCCTTGCAAGTAGGTACCACTACCTTTTCCTCTGGGTACAGCTACATTTTGGGGAAGCATCACTATGGTACATTTTATTGGATGATAATTATACATTTTTTATTATACATTTTTAGCCATACGTCTTAGGAGGTGCCCCAGCTAAAGGTGTTTGTTGATGTGTTGAAGAATCCCTCTTCTTTGTTTGGCATTTCAGTTTTGCTATAGTATCTGATGGCTTTAGCAAAGTCATGTTTAATATATATGTATGTATGTATGTATATATATATATATATATATATATATATATATACTTATAATTTTCACTGCATTCCAACAAGGAGCTCAGTCCAGTAGTCAGTGAAAAATTAGTGGAATCATACTACTGGCAAACGTAGAAGCACCTGGTTCGCTGGGAATATGTATATGGAAATATATACATAATCTACACAGAAGCACTTTCTCTTGGGATTGTGCTTAGAGGAAAATTCCATCATTTGATTATTTTACATCATTAGTGAGTTTAAACTTTGCAAATAGATGCAAATTAGGTCCAATTCAGGTCTTTATTGCAAGTATGTAAGCTGTGTTTAATAATCCTTCTTAGAAATGTCACAATTCCTGTGTGAATTCAATTACACAAGGATTATTATTTCAAAGAACTAAATTGACAATTATGAAGTAACTAGTGATAGAGTAAGTTATGAACTTTCTGTTTATATAATTTCACTTTCTTTGACTATAACTGAAGAATAATAGAAAATATAGACAGCTTCAGAAGAAATGTCAAGGAAGTGTTTTATCTCAAGATTTTACTTTACATTTTTGTGAATCTGATTTTTTAATTACATGAAGGAAAAGATAACAAAATATTTATCAAAGTACCATGCTATTATAATTTCAGCACATTTTTTCAATACAGTCTGATTTTCAGAGAGCAGTACATAGCAAAGTAAATCACACAATAACATGCAAACCCCTTGCCCTTCGTTAGGAATGTCCTTCAAATGGAAAACCTGGGTGTGTTTCACACACAGCCACCAGTCACACGACAGAGAGAGAGGAATCCTGGCAGTTGGCATGGGTACCGAGTAAGCAGGACTGATGCTGACAGCATGCATAGTAATCTAAGAATGCGATTAATTTCAAAAATAGACTCTAAAGGCCTCACAGAGAAGAAAATCTAAACATTAAAAATGCTATGTGTAGCTAGATGTAGTTCAACAATCAGAGTTAAGACAAGCAACCCAAAATTATGGTGAAGAAGGAGGAAATTTCTTACTCAGAAAATATATATATGAGCTTGGGCTGGAAATATTTCATTTTATTATTCTAATGGAACAGAATTTGCAACAAGCCCTTTTCTTAGTAGAGGACATCTCTCCATTCCAGTTCAAATTGTCAAACTGAATTTTTATAATTTTATTTTGCCTAACACAAAATTACTCATCCAAGCTACTTGTCATATCTCTTCATTCATACAAAATTTAAAATACTTAATAATTTAATACAATATTTCTAATATTCTTAATACATGAACTGTACTAGTTCACATATTCATATATTATAGACAAATCCAAATGTATCCTATCAAAGAATTGAACTTATAGTGGACTTAGCTCTTTCTTTCTTCCCCTTCTTTATCTGAATCTAAATTAATATATTGGAAATGGAATATTCAGAAAGACGTATAAGAGTTCATTGTGTCCATTGGCGTTTTTCCATTATTGCTCTTCTAATAAGAGTTTGATTCTTATAGCACAGTACTAATTGTGTGATTCTCCATTGAGAATCTTTGTTGTCTTCTTATGGAAGCCTGCAGCTCACATTCAAACCCCAAAGCCTGTACTCATCAGGTCCAAGTTTCTCTTTTCAGATTGACCTGTCCACTTCTAATTCCAAATGGTGCTCCATTTAACAAATATTTTATCTTTACCTGAAAACAAAGTTTTTCAATGACTCTTTTTGAATAAAACATATCAATTTATTCCTAGTAGATAATTTATGTAGTTTGAATTTCTGTAGTAAAAAATATATATTTTTTTCCATTTCAAACATTTTAAATGTGAATTCAATGGCACTATCAATACCCAAATATTGTCATTACTGGTTTTCATAGAGCTCAGAACCTTTTACTAATGGCTAACTTTTCTAATGTAGCATTACTTGTTTACAACTCTTCCATCTCCGTGAAAATCAGTGTATTCCACCACTCTCCACTCCTTTGTATATCTACTGACACTTGTCAGTGCATAATTATTACTGTGACAGTCAAAGGTAGTGTCAAGATTAGAACTGGAATCAAAAACATTTGCATTAAAATCTCCTTTCAACTCTAACTGAAGCATCTAGTATCAGACTTTGAGCCGCAAAATTTAATCTACAAAGTGGGGGTGACAAATACCTAGCAAAGTTGTTGTGATGATTAGAAAAAGTACTATATTTTGTTTCTCATGTTTAGAATATTACTGACATGATATTGTTTATTAGTTAGGTCTCAGCCAACTTGGCACCTTATTTGCAAAATATCCCTCTGTATTTCAAGTGGAATTAATTGCCATTAAATCTGTGATTAAACAACTTATTCATTAGTACTTATCACATTGTAATGTACAATCCAGATTTCCTTTAACTAGCACTGAAGTGTGAACTCTTTTTAAAATGACTGATAATAGAACATTTTAAGTATGAAAATATAGGTCCTTTTACTCTGCCTCTCTTAGGAAGGAAAGACATTCATCTATTTGATATAGCCTGAAATGTCTCCTGCTGGATTGTAGAAAATCCAAACAGTAGCTGGTTTTAATGGTCTATGCTGGTAGTCCCAGCAATCTAGGAGGCTGAGCAAGACAGCAAGATGAAGCCTCTTCTGGACAATTTAGAGAAGCTCTATTTAAAAAAGTGTAAATAAATAAATAAATGAACAAACAAGCAAAGAAGTCCCAAGTTCAAACCCCAATACCACCACTACCACAACAATGAAATCCAACTATAGTTCATTTTTCGGTCAGAGAATTATATATTCAAGTTTAATTCAAAGCTGATGAGTAGGGCTGGGGATTTAGCTCAGTGGCTTAAATGCCTGCTTAGCAAGCATGAGGTCATGAGTTCAATCCCTGGTACAAAAAAAGTGAAAAAAAACAGACACCAAAGCTGGTGAGTAAAACAATGTCAATCCAGTTGATTGTTTCCTACCTATTCCCTGTGGCCTTGCTTATTCCCTTGACCAGTATAATTGGGTCTCATTGTCTAATTTACTAGCAGTTCACATATAAAAGTGGTCTATGTATTTTTTGAAGTTTTTCTTTTTATTTCTACTTTTATTTTTTCTCTTTGTGATACAGGGTTTCACTGTGCAGTTCAGGCTGACCTCGAGCCCTCTTTGTAACCCAGGCTGATCTCGAACTTGCAAGAATCCCTTTACCTCAGCCTTGTGAGTGCTGAGATTATGGTGTGCCCCACTGCACCTGGTTTCAGATTTTTCTTTTTAGTCATTATTAAGATTTACTATATTAACTGATATAGTTGGTTCAAATTGAAATGAATATTTGATATCTATCATTTTTATCCATACACTCTACTCATTATTTGCTCACAAAGATTTTAATATTTGACAAGAAACAGACTATTTTTCAGGAAAGGCCTACTTTGATAGGTTGATGCATATCCACTTAAGATACATTTCATTATATTTCTCAAAAGACTGCAAGTTCCAGAGAATACTCTTAATTCGATAGAACTTAATGTGTGAACCGTGGCCTCCCAAAGAGAAAAACCATAATGGCTGAGATGAAATGGTTTGATTTTATAAAATTGATACATGATATATGTTATATCATTTGCTTAGTAAAATACTTTCATAAGAAGATATAGTTTAAAAAGTGCTATAGAAATTTCAATGTTTGCAGCATATCAAAAGAGACTCAAGTCATTGAAAAATTGATTTTCATGGTCTAATATGCTAGTTTTTTAATATGTGCAAACAATAAGGAAAAAATATAAACTTAACATGCATCTTCAGGTTCCCTGTAATACTCAGTTTTGAAAAGTCTGCTAAAATATAGTGTAACAACTTGGGGACAATAGATCTTTCTCAGGGCAGATTTATGGCTATTGCACTTTGGTTTTGCTTGTGTCAGCTAACCTTGGCTCAAAGAATCCTTTTGCTTTTGGGGTGAAACCTGTAAATCTAGACTTCTTTTCTCCTCCCTTCTAAAACCTTGTCTTAGACCTTGCCACATTTTTTGCATTTATGATATCTGTACTTAACTGTTGGTAAAATTCTAAATGATTCATTTTATTTCATCTTACACATTTTTAAAATCTTACATAAAATTGATAATAATTATGATTAACAAATACTCTTCTATGTCCAAGTATAAAAAGATGCACTGTTTTGAAGAAGCCTTTTTTGGTTTATATTTCTTGGCTTTTAAGTAAAAAGAAGACAAAAAGGAGCTGTTTTGTGTGCCATAAGTTATGAAGTAACGCCACTGAATTTCATTTCTATCCATACAAAAGCCCTTTTTAGCATTTCACATAAATTTAAAACTTATATAAAAGAATAATGCAATAATGTATACTCTATTTTGTATACTTCTTTATGGCCATATATAAAATATCTATAAAGACTCCTACATATCACTTAAGCATGCAAGGACTTAACAATTATATGCTGAGGTCAATAAATTAAACAACAGTGCTCAGTAATTTCTATTCTGTTAAGTGTCTATCAATGTATTTATAAAATATACTGTTTTGTTAAGGAAATTTATAGTGAATCTATACCTGTATATTTGAAAATCTATTTAAATAATATACCTAAATTATATGAAAGTACCAAAAGTTATTCAAAGAAAGTATACAAATAGGTTGTAAGTGTCTATAAAATTTACTGTAACAGTATAGTCTTCAAAAATAAATATTTTTCTCCAAATTTAAATGAGATATTTTTCTAACCTTCCTGATACAGAGATTTGTTTACGATATTCCTTAAAACCTTTTACTTCCCTCCATAAATAAGTACTACATCATTGACATTTTTGTGACTGACCCCAGTTATTACTGAGGACTACAAAACCAAATTGTAATCTATTACTTGATGTAAAATTGCAAACATGAAAACAAATCATTATGCATCAGAATGAAAACAATAATAAAACCAACAAGAAAAAAAATGGTCCCACTTGGGACTATGAAGCAAATATAAACTAGGACATTCTGTAGTGTGACTATCAGAGTGAGGAAGAACTTTACATGGTTAGAAGCTTTAAATGAAAGAAGCAGACGAAATGAGGTGTAGCCAGGATTAAAGTTAAATATAAGATAAATTAGAAAATATTTTCGCTAACTATATAAGGATCCAGTATTACTCTAATGTTTTATCTTGATATATTGTGCCATAGTTAGCAGTTCAGGTGAAGAGTTTCATAAAAGTTAGTTTTTATAAGCTATGGATGCTTTTTCAAAACACAGAGACATTTTCATAACTCATCTCAAATTCATCATTAGATTCAAGCTGTCAGTAGTAATGGACAGTAATATTTACCTACTCAGAAACATTTCTGTAAATTTAAAGGGCAGTGAACATATCTGTCAGTACAACTATTTGCTTGAAATTGTTGTAATTATGAGTTTTGGAACACAGTACCAAAACATAAATTCAAGAAATCAGTATTTTCAGGTGCCAGACCCAAGAAGCATTTTCTTGAAATATTGAGTATTTTAAAGTCACAAAATTGACAATGTGAATAACTTTCATAGCTAGAATAATATAGGCATGTTCTTTAAATTTTTAAAGCATATGAGAGACAGAATTCATTTTTTTTCCTTTTCTTTAATTCCACTTTTAATTCCAGCTCATGACAGTGTCTGCCCCCTTGAGAAAAGTGAAGACATCACTGGAAGAAACAAATGCCTCCTCCTTTATGAGAGAAGTGACTCACATGTGGTATTTGTCATGGGGCATGCCTTTGTTTCTTGGTGTTTTCAATAAATTTGGTCTTCAAGTCAATTATAATTTATAATATCATCTGCCCAAAAGTACACTTGTATTTGTACAATGACCAGTGTAACTATACATATTGCATGCAAAATAGTCTCTAAAATATCAATAAGCACAATATAATGAAAACAGCTCTACCACAAAACTCACATTTACAGTCAATCTCCCAAACATCTTATTTGTGTATGTGTGTGTGTGCATGTGTGTGTGCGTGTGTGTGCGTGTGTGTGTGTGTGTGTGTGTGTGTAGTGGCTGGTGGTACATGGAACAATAGATGATTAATAAGGCTTACAGGACTATAGAATACAAACCTATGTTTCAATTCAGTCAATTTTTGATTCAAGTCATGAAGTATCTCCTATATTGGAAAGAAACTCATACCTCAATTTAGAAACTGAGAAAAATGTGTGGAGACCATGAGGTAACTATGGAAAACAATGAGTGTTTTTTCTAGAGGTGAAACACATTCCTGGGGTCATTTCCCCACTTTCAGACAGTATAAATTATCCAGGTACAGTAACTTCCAGGAACAAAAAACAAAGGAGAAAGAAAAGAGTGATAGAGGCAATAAGTTAAATATGGAACTTGTTCCAAGTGAGGATTTCAACATAAATATTATAATCAGGAAAGTACCACATCTAGATTCTTTATTGAACATTTTCCAAGAAATTTTAATTTAATGTTTAAGCTAGTGTTGTAAAATGTAGCATCAGGTTTTAGAGTTAGAAGAATTCTGAGGCCTTGCTTGGAAAACTTACTCAGAACAGCACTCAGTAACCTCACTTGCAATTTAAGGAAGAAACTCTGTAATCACCTAATGGATAATAAAATTACCACCAACTTAAAATGTGAGAAAGTATTAGGTCTAGAGAGTATTTCCTTATTCATAAATAAAAAAGAAAAAATCTAGTAATTCATGTGCCTTCAGTGTTAAGCTAAAAGTTATTAGAAACCCACACCTATCTTATAATTCCGTACGGTGCTACATGCATATTTGTCTTCTCTTAAATGTTGATTAATGGGTTTGAGTAAAGGCTTACTGATAGGCTATTGGTGTAAGTGGATTTTATCACTTTGTGATTTCATTACAAATGTGTTGAAATTGAAAGAGCAAAAAGATTTTCTAGATGTCTATGATATATGTATCATACATCTAAGCTTTTACTATCATAGAATTAAATAAAATAATTGTACAAGGAGGTTAACAAGTTAAAAACATTGGTTATATATCTTGGTTTGTATTAATATTGCCTATTACAGTGTAGACATATTTGTGACTTGATATTACCATGCTTGCTTAGGTATAGAAATATTTAAATCCTGATGATATAAAGTGATTCAGACTCAACTTCCTCAACTCTTCCATAACTGATTTTTATATTATCCTGACCTGTAATTGTTGAATTCATGTCAAATATAATTCTTTAGTTTTCTCTGACTTGTCTTGAATTGTGGGTCCCAGTTAATTCTCAATGCTTGGACAAACAAATGGAACTTGCATGGTTTTCTTCTATTCTTGTAATTTGGTATATCTCATGTTTTTATAATTCTTCATTGCTATCAGTCTGAAATTAGTTCCTAAATCAAGTTTGTACCAAATGCTAACTTCTTAGCATTTTTCTCTCTTTTAGTTTCTATGTCTCTGACATCTCTCTCTCTCTTTTTTTTATGGAAATTTTTGGCGGATTGCTGAAAATGCCTCCTGCAGATGTCCAGAAGGAAAATAGAGACCTCAGTTCCATGTCAAACGAACTAAGTTCTGCTAAAAATCTAAATAAACATAGAAAAACACTTCAAGTTCCAGATATATAGATGGCTAGTGGCAAGACTCCAAGCAAAGGATACATCAAAGTCATACCTAGCTGTCTGGCCTACAAAAACTGCGAAGAGAAAAATATAAATAATTAATTAATTTTAAGACTGTATAGTTGTAGTGCTATCCTATACATCAGTAGAAATTAATATATCCCTCAATCCAAAATACTCCACCCCATAGATGCAGGTCAGTATGTGTTATTTTGTTCTTTATTTTCTTCGCAGAATGCTGTACCATCAAAATTATACCTTTTTGTAATTGAATAACAAAACAATCTAATATTAACTGATAGTAATTACAATTTTTGATGTCAGTTCTTATACATTACTCTTTTAAACCTCATTCTCATCTTATCAAGAAGAAAGAATAATTTATATTCCATATAAGCTAGCCTAGGGTATTCATATGCTAAATAATACTTATAAGGCCACATAATTGTTAAGTGGAAAAGTTGAAATTTAAATGCAATTTTTTTTCTGGAAGTTTTCACGATATCATTCTACTTTAAATTATGTGTTTCATATTTCACTTTATTATAAATGAGTTGCAATGAAATGTGTTACTTGAATTTTTCTATTGCAAATTTGGACAATTTTTCCAGAGGAAAGAAAGGATAAATAAAAGAATGCTTATGATCTCATTATATTCAAGAATTTATTTCCTACCTTTCATGACAAAATGTACTTTTACTTTTTCACATCATGATTGAAATACCCAAGGTAGATTTTTCTTATGAAAAATAGTTGACATTATGCTATTGAAGCAATAAAACAGAAAATCCAGAGAGACTTCACCACTGTGAAGATGTGTTGCAAAATTGTTCTGCTGTATTACACTGGAGTCTCAAAGGGCTTTGTCTGAAAGTTACAACATGAAATAACAACTGAAACATAGGTAGAAACAAAGTATAATCGATTATAAATGCAAATTATTTTTGTATAGCATGACTAATGCATATTTATGGTGAAAACTTTAGACTACCTCACAATGGAAAACATGCCTAAAACTCAAAAGCACAATAATTAAGAAATGACAACCATAAATATTTGACTGTAATATTTCAATATTATTCTATATTTACATTAATACAAGTACATTTATATGATGCATAATTTTCAGTAACTTTTCTAATTCATACTACTTTACAAAGACATTAATAACTTATTTGACTATAACATTATACTATTGAATATATTTTTGTTGAGTTCAGTAGATTTTAGGTTGTACCACTAATTAAAATATACATGTGCATAAAAACTCTTGCAGAAAAAACATGAATAATGAACGTATTCTTCTTTTGTTCCTGAATGTTAAATTCTTATATAAGAAATTGCTATATCAAATAGAATGTACACACATATATATATAATGCATATACATGTGAAAACATATATACATAATGGAATATATGTGAAAACAAGTATAACCAATATATAAAATAAAATGAAATTTTATATATATATATAAAATGAAATTATATATATATATGTATAATTTTTATTGTTGCATGTAAGATCCAAGCATGGGAATTTCACCTATATTATATATTGATTTTTGTAAGCATTTCTACAATTATAAGCCACTTCCTCAGGTATTTAATATGTACATGTTTTCTTCTTATCTTAAGATATAAATTGTTTTTTATGACATTTTGTCTGAGTTACTTTTCTTTCTTAGATACATTGGGGATTTGCTTTCTCCATCATGTGATTCCAAAAACATTTCTACATCAACATTTTAGGAGATCTTAATAAAATATATTATGCATCCAAAGAAATAATGTAAATGTTAACCTCAAGTAATCACAGTTTTCTTTGTAGAAGCTATCTTCAATTTTCTTGTCCCTTTATCTTGCTTTTAATATAAGAACTGATCTTCTGTTTTCTTTGGGAGACCCCCTAAATTCTAGGTCTACCTCATTTTATCATTCCATGGATTTTGTTTATTTTGTTTCTACTCCTGGTTTTGTAGTTATCCATATTTATTATCTTGTTATAATTATATTAAATTCTAGAAAAGGCAAAGCTAACCTATAGCAAGGAGTATTTGTGCCCAATGGTAGCATGAAGCAGAGGGTCTGATTTAACTCAGGACAGGAGGGAACTGAATAAATCAAATCTTGGTTGAAATCACATTTGTGATCTCTTAAGACTGAACATGAGGATCACAAATTCCTGACCAGATAGGTCTCTTGGGTGAAAATTGCCATTGCCACATCAAATTTGGTGTACAAGTAGTACCTTATAATCTAAGAAGTGAGGTACAGTTTTCAACCTGGGCACCTATGATTTGTCATACTTCACACATGTTTGAATTCCTAGATTAGATGCCATTTTTGGAAACCCCTTATCTGTGCTTCTCTGAGTCTTTATGTGATGACCTCTTTGGGGAAACTTCCTTACTTTGACTCAATATCCAGTAATTTGTCCTAATAAATTCAGGTTTAAGGTTTTCTAATTAAATGGAAAATTCTGAGGAAATGTATAAATTTCTAGATACATATTAACCTCCAAAGCTGAGCCAAGAACCTGTAACAGCCCTAAATAAACCAATATCAGTAAAATTAAAGAAATGATTAAAAAACTGCCTACTAAGAAAATCATAGTTACCAATAGATTCACTGCCAAACTCTAAAAGACCTTTAGAGAAGATGTTACACTAGTACTCCTCAAACTTTAATGAAATGAAAAGGGAAGCAAGCATTACCCTAACTTATGGAGGCAAGCATTACCATGATTCCAAAACCAAAAAGGGCCCAACTATAAAAGAAAACTACAAGCATCTCTTTAATGAACAGTTACAAAAATCCTCACTAAGATACCAGCAAACAAAATGGAGCAAATCATCAAAAAGATCATATATCATGGCCAAATAGAATTCATTACAAGGACCTAGAGATGGTTCAACATATGCAAATCAATAAATGCAATACATCACATAAACAGAGGAAAGGTCAAAATCACATGATCTTTTTAATTGATGCAGAAAAGTGTTTGACAAAATTCAACATTCACTCATGATAAAAACACTGAAGAAAGTAGGAATAGAAGGTCTTTATCACTATCTGATAAAAGGCATCCTTGATCAATCAATGGTCAACACCAAACCGACTAGAGAGATTGTAGAATACTTTCCCTCTAAAATAGGAACATGGCAAGGATGTTCACTCTCATCACTTCTTTAATACAGTTTTCAAAGCATTAGCTGGAGGAATAAGAGAAAGAAATAAATGGGATAAGGATAAGGAGGAAAAAGTTAAAAGTTAAATTATCTATTTTCTGATGACATGATCCTTTGCATAAAAACTCCAAAAATCCTCTTCCAAAACTCCTAGAAGTGAAATTCAAATTCAGCAGTGTAGCAGAATACAAAGTCAACACTCAGAAATCAATAGCAAGGGATGAGGCGATAGCTCAGCAGTGCAACACCCCTCTGGCAAGTGTAAGGTTCAGAGTTCGGTTCCCTGTACAAAAAGGAAAGGAAAAAAACTGGAGTAGGGAAGGGAGAAAGAAAGAATGAGAGAGCAAGAGAAAGGAAAGAAAGAAAGAAGAAAAAGAAAAAAAGGAAAGAAGGAAGGAAGGAAGGAAGGAAGGAAGGAAGGAAGGAAGGAAGGAAGGAAGGAAGGAAAAGAAAGAAAGAAAGAAAGAAAGAAAGAAAGAAAGAAAGAAAGAAAGAAAGAAAGAAAGAAAAAGAAAAAGAAAAAGAAAGAAAGAGTGAGCATTCATGTACACTAATAACATTTACTGAGAGGAAATTAGGGACACAATACCCTTCACAATAGCATCAATAAACATGAAATAAGAGTTAACATAATAAAGGAAGTGAAAGGCCTCTACAGTGAAAGCTATGGAGAGAATGGAGAGGTAATCAGAAAATGAAAAGGTATCTCCTGCTCCTGGGAGGGCAGAACCAATATATTCACGATGGCCAACATATTCAAAACTGTTAAACAGATTTAATGTAATCTCAATCAAAATACCACGAATATTCCTTACAGAACTGGAGAAATTAATCCTAAAATTCATATGGATTTCATATACAATTGTAAAATACTTCTTGGCAACAGAGGCAAGGCAAGAGGCATCCCAGACCTCGAGATATACTATGCATTTCAATGATTAAAAAAAAAAAAAGAAAGAAAGAAAAAACGTGGCACAGAAAAACAAATAACAACAACAACAACAAAAAATAAAAACCAGACTCATAGGTCAATGAAATAAAATAGAAAATATTTAAACAACTCCAGACAACCCTGTGATTGGAGGAAAGATGGCCTCTGTAACAAATGATTCTGGAAAAATTAGCTAGCCACATGCCAAAGGTTGAACATAAATATATATCACTCCCCATGCACTAAACTACCACAAAAATGGATCAAAGTTCTAAACGTTAGAGCAGAAACAATCTGCTTGAAGACAAAATAGGTAAAACTCTTAAGACATAGGTGTCAGCAAAGACTTTCTGAACAAAACCCCAGTTGCATTAGAAATTATACTGAGCATCAACAAATGGCACAATCAAATTAAAAAGCTTCACAGCAAAGGAAAGCACTAAAAAGTGAAGCGAAAATCTACAGAATAAGAAAAAAAAAATTCCCAGTTACTCCTCAAAGGAAAATATCTAGAATATATAAAGATCTCAAAAAATTACACCCCAAATTTAAAGACACAATTAAAAAAATGGGTATCTGAAATAAATAAAATCTTCTCAGATAAAGGAATCCAAATAACAATAAATACACACAAAAAATGTTCAACTTTACTGAAAGTTCAAGGAATACAAATTAAAATAACAGTGAGTCTCACTCCAGAAAAAAATGGCTACCATGAAGAAACAAACCAATAACAAACACTAGTGAGTGAAGCTGTTGTGAGAAAGAAACCCTTCTGAATTGTTGGTGGTACTATAAACTGATACAACTACTTTAGAAATCAGTACAGTTTCCTCAAAAGACTAAAGTAGAAATTCCATTTGACCCAACTATTCCCATCCTATGTATCTTCCCCAAAGAGGTAAAGGCATCATACCATGGTAATGTATGTGTACCCATGTTTATAGCAGTGACATTCATAATAGCTAAGTTTTGGGAATAGCTTATATGTCCACGAACAAAGGAATGGATTAAAAATGTAATATTTGTGCACAATAGAGTACCTCTGTTTCACAAAAAAGGATAAAATTGAATCAATTATAGGAAAATGAATATACCTTTTGACAACAATGTTAAGTGAAATAACTCAGGCACACAAAACAAATATGCATGATTTTTCTTATACAAAAAATACATTACAAAATAAAATATCATCATAGGAAAAAAACATTGTAACCCAGTATGGAAAATGTGTCTACAAGTGTAATTTGATTTAACTGTCTCATATATGTTAGATATTTGGGGGCTATAAATCTAGTTTTCACTCTGTCTATATGATAGTGTACTTTATAAGGTCTTATGCAGCAAATAAATGAATCTGATCCTGGAAAATAAAAGGAGAGTGGAGAGAAGGGGGAAAGAATGGAATTGAAATGTATTGTGCACATGTGCAACCCTGTAGCCATTCCATATATGTACTAATAAAACTTAAGAAAAAAACTAATGTAAACTACTGTTGTTTCCATTTATCACTTTTCAATTCAAATTATCTTATTTTAATAGAGCCTACAGTTTAGTAGGACTCAGTTAGTCTCTATCACTCTGAGACTATCTCTCAGCTACTGTACTTAGCTCTCCCTTAAAGGATGTTCCCATTACTACATACACTCTTAAAGCATTATTTGTTAATTTTTCTGCATTACTATCACATACATAATGGCAAACGTAGCCTCACTCCCTCATAAATCTCCAAGCCTGGATTTGTGTGATTTTAAATGTTCAGGTGAAATACTGAATAATCTGAATTAAGTTCCTGATAGCACGTACAAGTTTACACAATGTATGAAAAAATAATAAAGAAAATGGATATTATTCAGTAAAGATTTTTTTTTACTTCCTGTGTTCTTCCTTTGTTATATATCATCCCGGGAAGAGGCACAATCTAAATATATGGTGAAAGTTTAAACATATTTTTTTTTAAATTACAGTAAAAGACACATTGGATTAAACTTTCTCAAAATATTACCTCTCACTGAGAACACACGTATCCCATCTTTTCTCCTCTTTCTGAAGTAGATCTGTAAGATCTCTTTCATGTGTAAATTTGGGTGTATAGCTGTTGCTGAACCAATGTCCTGAATCAATTTAAAACTTTTACATTTTGGGCCAGGGGTTTGTCTCAGTGGCATAAGCACCTGCCTGGCAAGCATGAGGTTGAGTTCTATCCCTGGTACCAAAAAATAAAATAAATAAAATAAAATAAACCTTCCAGAAAACATTTACCTTTCAAGGTCATTTTGACTTTGGTGAACAATAAGAATCATAGCATATGAGATAAAGTGAATTAGGTGGATGAGGACATGCTATAATGTCTTTGTGACCCTGCCTTTCCTTTTGAGGGCACCAGGCAATAGCATTCACCACAATTTTTATGCCATCTTACAGACACATACACACACACACACAAAAGAAAAAAAATAGAAGTGATGGATGTGTAGAAAATGTGTCTCTTCTATTGACATAGAAAATGTGCCTCACCTCAGATCAATAAATTACTACCACAGTATTTAATAACTATTGCTACCACAAAATTATGACATGGCATGGTTCAGAGTACACCAATGTCTTCACATACATCTGATGACAATTGTTTGTCATAATGTGACACAGTAAAATACAACACGTCATATAAAAAATGTTGTTTATCCCATCTTTTAAATGTCTGTTACGTATGTTAAGCATTCTGCTATATCTCTAGGTTTCCAGTCATCTTTATAAAACAATATGTAATGCTGCACATTAGTTCATTTCATTTGTCACAACAATAAGTGCTTAAGCTCTGGGATTCATCTTCTGGTACTCACCTTCTTCTTACAGAAACTACTTGATAACTTACTTTCTGATGACCTTCTTTTGAAGGAAAAAGTCTTTAAATATATGATCAGAAACAGTAACAAGTCAAAAAAATGACTCATGTTTCAACAAACAAAACTCAATAAAATTCTGTATTGCTATTGATGCTTTAAGTTTTTAGAAGGACAACAATTTGCAAAAAAATATTGGAGAAGACCTAAGTTTTCCTATGGAAGAAGTAAGCAAGCAAAACTTCTATTAAAAGTACAACTGGGATTTCTATCTTTTTTACATTTTATTTTGGAATAGTATTTGAAAATAGGTTTTAAAAAGAGGGTATTGGAGAATAAATGGTTGGCAAATAAGACACAGGGTATCTAATTTAGAAAAAAAGGAATCTTACTAATAACCAACTAGTGGAATGATTTCCTCCAGTTTTACTCAATAATGTCAATCTGGAATTATGAAGGGTATTTAAGGGTTTTTTTATTATTTCTATTTATTATTTTTAATTTTTTTTTCCTGTGCCTTTGTGGCTAAAATAATGCATGATGGAAAATTAGCATCCTAGTAAGATAATGCATGATTATAAGTCCTAGTGTGCTGATAGAATAGAAATTTAGCTGATCAGCATCTTGAGAAATAGGTAAAGGGGAGTATAATACTACAAAGGGTAGAGTCCATGGATGGAAATGGGAACAGAAGAAAATAAAATAGTACAGAGAGCTTTTAAGTTTTAACATTTGTAAAGTGAGATAATCTTTGGGCATGAGATTCTCTAGATCAGTATTTCTCAAAATATGATTAGGCAAGTTGGATGAGTAAGAATTGCTTGGAAATCCTGTTACTCTGCAGGTTGTAGGGTGCCATTCCGGACCTACAAGACTCATAGGATGCGGCCAGTCAGCACAAATGGTCAAACTAAATGATTGAAAAGTGTAGCTGAAAGATCACTAATTTTAAAAACAGTGATCAGTAAAGACAACAGAAGTTGTGGGTTTAGGAATTATAAGATACCAGGGGTAAAATTCTCAGAGTATAACCATGATATTGAAGACAAGTATTGATATAAAGAGAAAAGATAAGAAGGATTATTGCCATGGTTTATCAAATAGGTATATATGGCAACAAGCAAGTATGAATTTCTTGGTAATTTTGCTAATCTGAAACAGGTAATCACACTGGAGTACAAAATTATGTTGACAGGAAGTTAGGGGCCAAAGATTCTGAAAACAGGAGTAAAATCTCATATAAAAAGATGAAAGTCTACAGAGTAGCCACTGGTTCATTGAAGATGCCTTAATCAAATGCATATGACAAGTTCATGAGTAAAGTCAGCAATCATTGGTTTATAAGTTCAATATACCAGAACATTAGATCATGTAATTCATGTTTCCAGCACCATCTCATCTTCTTTGCCTCATCCTTGCCCTCAGGAAGTCAGCTGGTCAAATTAAAATCCTGGAATACTGTTGAGCTTTTTACTTAAAGGAAGTAAGAAAGACACTTAAGAAGAATCATATGGAAATCCATTTTCATTTCTAGAATGCACAGGAACAAAGAAAGCCTAAGACTAATTGTCATTTTAAGCACCTCTGCAGGATCAGCTTCCGGGCATTCTGAGTAAAACACAGCAAAATCTAAACTTTTTTCTCCTACTCTATTTATTGTTGTATGAAAATTCACTATGGTCTTCTTCTGGTACAAAATCAAACCAGGGATATATGAAAGCAAACTGCAAGAATTGACAATAATGATTTCATTGGGAAGGTGTACAGAAATTCAGAGGGAGAGCCATTTAACTTTCAAATGAATCACTGATTGCTATTAGCATGCCTTTACATTTTCAATTCTCTCTGATGTGGAAAGAAATGCATCCACTGTGGAAGCAGGATAAAGAAAATATGAGGCAGTTTAACTCATTATGTGACACAGATGAGATGGATTTATAAAGAATTTATCCAAAAAGTAAACAATGAAAATCAGTAATGTAAGAATCCCGAAGTCACTAAATAGTGCAATGAAAGTTACATTTTAAATATAAATGCGAGTCTTTAAGTTTTTTTAGTTTTAGTTTCAGGTTTTAGTTTCTTTTATTTGTCATGTTTTAATCCCTCAGTATTAGAGACCATGAGTGAATCCATCTCATTAAATTTGGTTACAGTTACTAACAGAAGGATTCCACTAGGTTCCAGAACTAAGCTAGACTCCATTTAAAAAACAAAACAAAGTGAAGCAAACCAAAAGCCGGTTTTAGCTTTTATTTGTGTTTGACTGTGTAAGGGCCTGTGATTGTGTGAGAGTAAGAGAAGTAGGTATTGTGTCACTTTGTAAAGGTAAAGCATTACATGTGTGTAGTCTACAGGTTCCCATTTTGTTGATATGAAGGCACATATGGAGAGTTATATTTGTTCCAGCTGCTACAGATCTGTTGAAATTGTCGATATTTGGAAGATCCCAATAGAAATCCCACATATCTCAAAGAATTGTGATGTAAGATTACAGTTACAGCGTATCACAGTGGCCCCTTGTAAGTGCAGAGATGTGGAACAACTAAAACAAATTCAAAATTTTGTTAAGGACTTTGCTAGAACTGAATTCACACCTGGAAGAAAATGTAAGATTTTCTGTTTCAAAGATAACAAAGACAGGTACAAATCTTAACTGCATGAAGAACAAAGTAAATACAGAAACACTGTTACAGTTAACTCTGACTACTATGTACTCATGAACAAACGTCCATTCATAAATTTCCTTAACCCACCTCCAAACAACCAAGTAACTATTTATTTAATAAAATTATTGCTTTCTCAAATAATCAACCCAAAATATTAAATGTTAAATATAATCATGGGTCACTGATTTTAATAAAGTAGCTAGCCAGCAGTCAAATATAATGCCAACTAAATTAAATCTTTCTTCTCTTTCTTTCTTTCTTTCTTTCTTTCTTTCTTTCTTTCTTTCTTTCTTTCTTTCTTTCTTTCTTCCTTCCTTCCTTCCTTCCTTCCTTCCTTCCTTCCTTCCTTTTTTCTGTCTTTCTGTCTTTCTTTCTTTGTTTTTCAAAACCTACTTTAAATCAGAGTTTTTAGTTACCTGGACTATGTCATATGGCAATACTGATGGCCTGTTTCTCATAGGTGAAATCCTACTTCAATAATTCCACCTGAAATTGCCCTGAATTCATATGTCCAGCTGGTCTGTGAAAAATCTGGCATAGTGATTGTCTAAGAGGCTAATCCAGCTGTAAGGTCAGCATCTATTGTGTCAAATTACTGCCACACCAATTATTAAATATTTTAAATACAACAGTTCTCTTAATGCTGGTAATCTGTACTTGAGGGTCTTCCTTCAATTTCTGAAGCCGATAGAGCCAAAAATGGCAAATAAAATGAAAAGTGGAAGCAGAGAAACACTGCTCTCAAAAGATGTATTCTGATGACCAAATTTTTAGGTTAAGAAAGTAGAACATGCAGTAATGTGGTTTTAGAAGCTAATCTGGATAAAAATAACTTGTCATCCAAACAATACTTAACAATTGAGGAGTACTGTCAGAGAGAAAAAGTGACAAAATTTCTTCTGATTCCTGGAGATGCTTTAGCATCTTAAGAAGAATCATATGGAAATTGCTTGTTCCAGTGCTGCTGGTTAGTTTCCCAGCTGACTATCAGATGGTGGGAGGACCACAAAGGAGGCCTCTGGATCCTACATGGGGGGGGGGGATGAATCAGGACTCATCATGGGTGGTTGGCATAGATGCCATACAGGAAAGCTTTGGAAACATGACTGGTTGTTCTCATCTCATGAACCACAGCATAACAGTGGCATGAGATAGAAAGAAGAAAGTAGACAGCCACCTCCAGGCATATCACAGTCAATATACTTTGATCTTCTCATCATGATGTATGATCAAAAAAATACAAGGAATGATTAAATTTTTAAAAATTTATTACACTAAAAGACACATTGCTATTAACTTCCCTTAAAATAAACTACCTTACTTTTCAAACAGTTGTCCCACTTTTCTTGCCAATATCTGACTCAGTTTGGGAAATTCTCTGTCATGGTGACAGACTTAAGCTGTACACCATTGCTGCTTTGATGTTCTGAATTGATTTAAATCATTTACCTAACATGGTCATTTTGACTTTGGGAAGATGTTTCAAGGTACCATATCTGGTGAACAAAGTAGATGAGGGGGCACTTTAGTATAGTAGAGTCACATCTTCTGGGAGGGCCCTTGGCAGTAGCATGCACTGGGTTTTGATCACACACGTCTAAGGATAGTAATAACATACATTACTGATGAACAATAACTATATTTGTATTTCATCTCTCAGGTAAATCATCATACTGCTATTCATAATTTTCCAGTATTAATTCATATATTTTTCTTTACAACTTTGAGATTTGACCTTGCTCATGTCTGCAAAAACTGTAGGGGTTATATGCATATGATTTTCATATGTTTATTACATTTTCATGTCTATTTGAAACTCATTTTTTGCATAAATGTTGAAGATGATTTTCTAAAAAATATAAAGAATGAGGAAGGTACACAGGGCATAGTGGCCCCAAGTAGCAGGGGAACCTATTGTGCTGAGTCATGTGAGCTGAAAGCCTGCACACGGAACTCCACCTGGCTGTGAAACATTGGCTCCTCGCTTAGAAAGTGGGAGGGCCCCATCCAGCATCGCTACGCAGCCAGGGAGCAATAGTAGGTGGCACAGGTCCTGGTTGGACCCCACCCAGTGACACGCAGTGGCAGAAGATACTCCTGCACTAAGTGGCATGAGCTGAAGGCCTGCACAGCACACTACATCTAGCTGTTCAGGCTTGATAAGCCACTCAGAATTTGGTAAAATCTTGCCCAAGCAACCTCAAGCAGCCTGGGAGTTTAGGGGTGCTCTATGGGGTATACTGTAGGGCTGATGGGCATACTCCTTCAATTCTGGGAGTCTTTGAGTACCACTAGGGACCTAACAATGCTCACTGAGCTGGGGAAATTTGCTGCAGTACAGACAGATATACTCAACCTAGGAAGCAACTGAGACCTTGCATTTGGCTTCTGTGGGGGAATAAAGGAAAATGAAAGAGCAACATGTAATCTCAAACCTGCAGCCCATCCCAAACAAGCCTAGCAGACATGAATATAGAGGAAAGTATAAATCATACACCTCAAACTTCTGGAATGAGAGCAATTGAAGTAAAGAAACAACTCCAAGAAGCTGTAAAGGAACTCAGATCAGAAATAATCTCTCAGGTGAAAGAAGAAGTTATAAGCATAAGAAAGAAATGCTAAACATATCTAAAGAAGACATAGTTTAAAAAATTGCAGAAAGAGGGAAACCTTGAATGAACAATAAAAAAAGCAGGATGCCTGAAAACAAATTGAAAGAGATATCCAGGAAATCAAAAATTCCATTGAAAGCTGGCAAAATGGCCTCAGTGAATGTGAAGATAAACTTTCAGACTTCAAAGACAAGACTGTAGCTAGTGAACAAGAAAGGAAAGATCTTTTAAAAATCACAGGAAATTGGGAAATAACAATTCAACAGTTACAAGGTGATGCAAAGGAAAAATATAAGATTGATAGGCATACATGAAAAAGAAGGTGACAACACAAGTGATACCAAAATACTACTTACAGAAGTAATAGCTGAAAATTTCCCAAACATAGGAAAAAAAACTGATATACAGGTATGCGAATATGTAGAAATCCATTTAGCCATAGCCAAAATAAATCTATGCCAGGACATATAATAACATCCCAGAAATTGAACATAAGAGCAGAATGGTTTTTTTATATTTTATTTAAAAAAGAGAAAAGTCAGAAAAGAAGAACTAAAAGCAAAAGGCATAAACACAAGGGCAAACTCAAAACAATAACAATATAAGTTTTCAAAACAGAATGAAAGAAATTTAACAATGGACGTTATATTAAATATTGTTCTCTTTTTTCAAAGAAAGAAAAGAGAATTAAACAAAATAGAAAGCCAGAAAAGAAGGATAGAACAATGCCAAATTTAAAAAAAATTATCATCATAGAATCGCTAGTTGATATATTACTCATTGTTGTCCTAAAAAATAGTTGCCAAAGTCACAAACACTTGTTAACATCCTCACCAACATTTGTTATCATGGGGTTTTCTTGATGGCATCCATTCTTTCCGGGGTGAGATGAAATCTCAATGCTGTTTTAATTTGCATTTCTCGAATGACGAGTGATGGTGAACATTTCTTCATGTATTTATTTGCCATTTGTATATCTTAATGTGAAAACTGTGTGTTAATTTTTGGAGAGGGTCTTTGAATTTGGGGGGATTGATGTTTTTCAGTTCTTTGTATGTTCCAGATATAAGTCCTTTGTCTGAGGGATTTTTGGCTAAAATTCTTTCCCATTCTGTGGGTTTTCTTTTCACTCTGTTGGTAATTTCTTTTGAAGTGCAGAAATTTTTCAATAACATGAGATCCCAGTTGTTGATTCTTTGAAGTGTTTAGCGTGTAGTTTGAGTTTTGTTCATGAGTTCTCTGCCTACTACTATGTCTCCAAGATGTGTACTTACCTTGTCTTCCAGTAGATTTGGTGTTTCTGTTTTAATATTTAGGTCTTTGATCCATTTAGAATTTAGTTTTGTGCATGGTGACAGACATGGATCTAGTTTCAGTCTTTGGCATGTGGAGGAGCCAATTTTTCCAACATCATTTATTAAAGAGGCTATCCTTCTTCCAGTGAACATGTTGTCAAATATCAGGTGGCTGAGTGTCATTGTAGTTGTGTTTGCATCTTTTAACCTGTTCCATTGATCCTCAGGTCTATTTCTTTGCCAGTGCCATGTTGATTTTATCACTGTGGCTTTAGAGTGCTGTTTCAACTCAGGAATGAGATGCCTCCTGCCTTGCCTTTGTTGCCCAGAATTGCCTTTGCTATTCCAGGTTTCTTTTGTTTCCAAATGAATTTTAGGAGTGTTTTCTCTAGATCTGTGAGGTGTGTCAATGTTATTTTGATTGGGATTGCATTAAATCTATATAACAGTTTTGGGAGTATTGCCACTTACACAAGGTTGGTTCTTCCTAGCCAAGAGCAAGGAATGTCCTTCTTTCCTAATATTCTCTTCAATCTCCTTTTTTAGTGTAGCATAATTTTCAGCATATAGGTCTTTTATATTCTTAGTTAGGTTGATTCCTAAATATTTCATTGTAGGTGCTATTGTAAAAGGCAATATTTCCATAATTTCATTCTTGGTGACTTTATTGTTGTGTACAGGAATGCTATTGAATTTTAAGCACTGACTTCATATCCAACTACACTGCTGAATTTGTTTATCACCTCTAATAGTCTTTTAATGGAATATTTTGGGTCTTCTATGTAGAGTATCATGTTGTCTGCAAATAATGATAATTTACTTCTTTTCTTATTTTTATTCCTTTTATTTCTCCCTCTTGTTTGACTGTTTTGGCTAATATTTCTAGAACTATATTGAATAGGAGTGGTGATATGGACATTCTTGTCTTGTTCCTGATTTTAGAGTGAAGGCTTTCAGTTTTTGTCCATTTAGCATAATGTTGGCTGTTGGATTGTCACAAATGGCCTTGGGGAGATTGAGGTACATACCATCTATTCCAAGTTTCTGTAGCATTTTTAATCATGAACAGGTGTTAGACTTTATCAAAAGTTTTTTGTGCATCTATTGAGATGATCATGTGATTTTTATTTTTGGCCCTGTTGATGTGGTGTATTACATTTATTGATTTGTGTATGTTGAACCATCCCTGCATGCCTGGGATGAATCCTTCTTGATCATGGTGTATAATCTTCTTGATGATTTGCTGCATTCTATTTGCCAGTATTTTATTGAGAATCTTTGCATCAATGTTTATCAGTGAGATTGGTCTATAGTTTTCTTTTTTGGTTGGATCTTTCTCTGGTTTTGGTATCAGAGTAATATTTGCCTCCAACAATGATTTGGGGAGGACTGTTTTTCTTTCAGTTTCATTGAAGAGTTTAAGGAGTGTTGGCATTAAATCTTCTTTAAATTTCTTATAGAATTCAGCCATGAATCCATCAGGACCTGGGCTTTTCTTTGTTGGTAAGCTTAAAATTACATTTTCAATTTCAGTAACTGATATTGGGTTGTTCAAAATTGCTATATTTTCTTGGTTGAGCTTTGGTAGTTCATATTTTTATAGTAATCTGTCCATTTCCTCTGTGTTTTCCACACTATGTGAGTAGAGATTTTCAAAGTAGCTGTACATGATCTTTTGAATTTCCACAGGATCTGTAGTAATTTCCCTCTTTTCAGTCCTTATTGCATGAATTTGGGTTTTTTACTTCTTTTTCTTGATGAAGTTGGCTAGAGGTTTATCAATTTTGTTTATTCTCTCAAAAAAGCAGCTCTTTGATTCACTAATTCTTTGTATTGATTTTTTGGTTCCTATTGCATTAATTTCTCCTGCAATCTTTACAATTTCTTCTCTTCTATGAGCTTTGGGTTGGATTTGCTCTTCCTTTTCTAGGACCTTGAGATGTAGCATTAGGTTATTTATTTGTGTTCATTCTGTTTTCTTGATGTGATTATTTATTGTTATATATTTTCCTCTTAGGACTGCTTTCATTGTGTCCTGAATCTTACAGTATATTGTGTATGCATTTTCATTGTATTGTAGGCATTGTTTTATTTCTTCTTTAACTTCATTTTTAACCCACTGGTTGTTAAGAAGGTTCTTATTTAATTTCCATGTATTTATGCAGGTTTTGCAGGTTTTTTGCTGTTGATTTCCAACTTTAGTGCACTGTGATCAGATATTTTGCATGGGATAATTTCACTCCCATTTCATTTACTGAAGAACGCTTTATGAGGTAATAAGTGGTCTATTTTGGAGAATGTCTCATGTTAAGCCAAGAATAATGTATATTCTGATGTGGTTGGGTGGAACGCTCTGTAAATATCCACTCAGTCCATTTGTTCACAGGTGTGATTCAGTTCTGTTATTTCTTTGCTGACTTTTTGTCTAGTTGATCTATCTCTTTGTGACAGTGAAGTGTTAAGGTCTCCTATTACAACTGTGTTCTTGTGTACTTGGTTTTTTATGTCCATTAGTGTTTGTCTTATATAGTTAGGTGCTCTTGTATTTAGTGCATATATATTTAAAATTGTTAGTTCTTCCTCTTCTAGTTTTTCACTTGCAAGTATATAGTGGCCTTCTTTATCTCTTCTAATCCTTTTAAGTTTGAAGTTCACTTTGTCTGCAAACAGAATAGCTATCCCTGCTTTTTTCTGGGTTCCTGTTGCATGGAATACTGTTTTCCATCCTTTGACTTTTAGTCTATGAGTTTCTTTTTGAGTCAGGTGTGTTTATTGTATGCAGCATATTGTAGGGTCCTATTTCTTGATCCATTCTGTCAACCTGTTTCTTTTATAGGTGAATTGAGCCCAATTACATTTGTAGTTATCACTGATATGTACTGGCTTGACTTTGCTATGTTGTGTTCCTATTGTTGGGATCTTTTCCTTGTTTAATTTCCTGTCCAGCCTGGTGGTTTCTTTCTGTTGTTCTGGAGATTGTGGTCATTTTTATCTCCATCTAGCATGTCTTTCAGAACTCTTCCTAAGGTTGTTTTGGTGGACATGAATTTCTTCAGTTGTTCTTTGTCATGGAAGTATCTTGTTTCTCCATTAAATTTGAAAGACAATTTTGCTGGGTACATCAGTCTGGGTTGAAAGTTGTTTTCTTTTAGGGCTTGAAATACTTCACTCCAAGCTTGTCTTAACCTGCTGTGATCTAATAGGCTTTCTTTGATAGGTGAGTTGTGTCTTTTCTCTAACAGCTTTTTGTATTCTGTTTTTATACTGTTTGTCTGAGATCTTAATTATTTTATGTCTGGGTGTAAATTTATGTTGGTTATGACTGTTTGGCATTCCATGTTCCTCACTTATTTGAACATCATATTTTTCCCCATGTTTGGGAAATTTTCTGCCATTGCTTCTGTGAACAGCTTAGATACGTCCTTTGCATTGTCTCCTGCCTCCTCACTGATGCCTATTAATCTTACATTGTTTCTCCTGGCATCATCTTGAAGCTCCTGGATTGTCTTTTCGTGCTGCCTTGTTGTTTTTATAAGTTCTACCCTTGCATGATTGCTATCTGTGATCTTGTCCTCAAGGACTGAAATTCTATCCTCACCTTCATTTAAATGGTTTTTCCAGCTTTCAATAGAATTTTTTGTTTCCTGGAAATCTCTTTGAATTTGTTTCATGGATTCTGCTTGTTTTCTACATTGTTCATTCAAAGTTTCAATCAATTTCCCATGCTCCTGTATTTTTTATCCATTTCTTTGCTAGCTATGTTGAGCAAATCCTTTACTAAGGTTGTTATTTCTGTCTTTATGTAAGACATTACTTCTAATTTGACTTCCTCTAAAGCCTCACAGATTTGTTTTTTCCTTCATTTACATTGTTTTCAAAGATTTCTGAGGTATGACTTTTAAAATCCTCTGTTTCTCTGTTCCTTGTTCTTGCAACTGATGGACTAGATGTTTGAGATTGTATTTTGTTTTTTTGTCATGTCATTTCCCCTTTCTGAGCCAATATCTGGTTATTCAATCCCAATAGTCACAACTATTGACAGTGTATGTCCCAAGGTCCTACTGTGTGGTTGATGCCTGCCCAATTGTTGGTTACATAGTGATCAGAACCTACCAGGGTCCTCTGTTTGGGAAAGGGAACACCAAGTCTCCCATCAAACCAGCACTGCCTGTCCCGTCCAGTTTAAGGTTCTGGGAGGGAGAGTGGGAGCCAAACATTCACAGCGGTGCTTGGTCTAAGAGATAGGAAGGGTGGCTGAGGGCAGCGGATTGAGCCAGGGTGAGTGCGGCAATCCTCTGGGTCAGCACAAGGGAGGAGTGTGATGGGTTGCAGGCACTGCTCAGTGGCCTGAGCCAAGAAGGAGCACACTGGTCAGCCTCTGGGTGGTGGCAATAGGAGAGTGCTGATGCGTGCAGGCCTGGGTTGGCTGCCTGAGTGTGTAGGGCGGGCTCGGTGGTTTTCCTCTGTGTGGCAGTTGTAGGGAGGCACTGGGGCACTGAGGCACATCCAGTGGTGTGAGTAGGGACCGAGCTTGGTGTTTCTCCTCCACACAGCAGTGACCAGGAGCAGCCTGGGTTGCTGAAGAGCTCAGGCAGGCCCAGTTGTGTGAACACGGGTAGAGCTTGGTGGCCTTCTCTGCAGGGCTGCAGTAGTAGTGGGGCATGGAGGTGCACAGGCAGGCCCAGCATTCCAAGAAGGTGTAAGCCTGGTGTTCTTCCTCCACACCCATGTGGCACAGTTGGGAGCAGCCAGGGGTGTGGAGGCACTCAGGCAGGTCTAGTGGCAGGGGTGGGGGTTCAGTGTCTTTCCTCCACATGGCATGACCAGGCCAAGAGCAGAATATTAAAAGCTATAAAAGCTATATTAGAAGAGACAGATCACCGATAAAGGAAAGCCTATCAGAATCTCGGCAGGCTGCTCAACACAAACAATGAAGTTAAGAGAGCATGGAGTGAAGTATTTCAGATCCTAAAGGAGATCTTCCAATCCAGACTGATGTATCCTGCAAAAATGTCCTTCAAAATGGATGGAGAAATAAGATACTTCCATGATAAAGAACAGCTGATGAACTTCATGATCACCAAATCAACCCTGCAAAGAATACTGAAAGACATTCTAGACAGACATAGGAAAAAAACCATTAAGCAAGACAAACAATTAAACAGAGTGGAAAGGTAAACGCTCAACAGGGGAAAGATAATATGTCAAAAGTAAATCGATACATGTATCAGTTATAATGATTAATGTAAATGGCTTCAATTCACCAATTTAAAGAAGCAGACTGGCAGAATGGATCAAGAAACAATATCCAGCCATATGCTGTACACAGGAAACCCATCTAGCCCAAAAGGAAATTCATAGACTGAAAGTCAAAGGATGGAAAACAATACTTCATGCAACAGGAACCCTCCCAAAAAAGCAAGGGTACCTATTGTGGTTGCAGACAATGTGAGCTTCAAATCAAGAATGTTCAAAAGAGATGCAGAAGGTCACTACATACGAGTTAGGAGAAAGTTGAAGAGGAAGAGATAACAATCCTAAATATATATGCGCCAAGTGGTGAGAGCACACAGCTATGTAAAACACATATTAATAGTAGTGAACAATAAAATAAGCAAAAACACAATTATAATGGGAGACCTTAACCCTCCTTTGACACAAAGAGACAGATCAAGTAGACAGAAAATCAGCAAAGTAATAATAGAACTAAATCACACTTGTGAATAAATGGACTTAGTAGACATGTACAAAGTGTTCCAACCAACATCAGAATACACATTCTTCTCAGCTTCACATGAGACATTCTTTAAAACAGACCACATACTAGCCCATCGAACATACTTAAGACAATGTAAAAGAATTGAAATCATTCCATCAGAGCAGAAATTAATTCAATAGAGACTAACTAAAGAGTGCAAAGAATTAATAAATCAAAGAGTTGATTCTTTGAAAGAATCGTGTTGACCAGCCTCCAGGAGGCCTATCCAAAAAAAGGGGAAAAAACACTAAATTTAATGCAGTAAGGAATGAAAAGGGTGAAATCACTACAGAGCCTGTAGAAATACCAAAGATCATCAATATCTACATTGAAAACCTTTACTCTCATACTTTTGATAACACAGAAGAAATGGACAGATTCCTAAATACATATGAATTCCCAAAGCTGGATCATGAAGATGTAAAACTGCTGAATAACCCAATTTCAATTAATGAAATTGAAAATGTAATTAGAACCTTACCAACAAAGAAAAGCCCAGATCCTAATGGAGCCACTGCTGAATTTTACAAGAAATTCAAAGAAGACTTAATGCCAACACTCCTCAAACTTTTCAATGAAACTGAAAGAGAAACAATTCTCCCTAACTCCTTCCTGGAAGCAAGAGTTACCCTAATACCAAAACCTGAGAAAGACCCAAGTAAAAAAGAGAACTACAGGCCAATCTCCCTAATGAACATAGATGCAAAAATTCTCAATAAAATTTTGGCAAGCAGAATGCAGCAAATCATCAAGAAGATTATACACCATGACCAAGTAGGATTCATCCCAGGCATGCAGGGATGGTTCAACATATACAAGTCAATAAATGTAATCCACCACATCAACAGAGGCAAAAATAAGAATCACATGATCTTTTCTATAGATACAGAAAAAAGCTTTTGATAAGGCCCAACACTCATTCATGGTAAGACCATTATAGAAAATTACAATAGATGGTCTTTACCTCAAACTGTTAAAAGCCATCTATGACAAACCAACAGCCAGCATCATATTAAATAGTCAAAAATTGAAAATTTTCACTGGTATCAGGAACAAGGCACCAAGGATTTAGCTCAGTAGTGTAAGCACCTGCCTGGCAAACATGAGGTCATGATTTCAATCCCTGGTGCCACAAATATAAAACAATTAAAAAAAATAAAATCAGGAACAAGACAGGATGTCCATTATCACCACTCCTATTCAATATAGTTCCTGAAACAGCTAGAGCAATAGATAAGATAGAGAAATAAAAAGAATAAGGATAAGAAAGGAAGAATTTAAATTACTATTTTTAGATAACATGATAATTTATATAGAAGACCCACCAAAATCCACTGAAAAAATTCTAAATGTAATTACCAAATTAAGTAATGTAACTGGATGCAAAGTCGGCACTCAAAAATATATAGCAGTCTTCTACAGAAACACCAAACTCACTGACAGAGAAAGAAGAGAAACCACACCCTTTACAATAGCTTCCAAAAAAAAAAAAAAACCATGAAATACTTACGAATCAATCTAACTAAGGAAGTAAAAGATCTATTCGGTGAAAATTATAATACCCTGAAAAAAGAAATTGAAGAGGACCTCAGAAAATGGAAAGACATTCCTTGTTCATAGATAGAAAGTACAAACATTGGGAAAACGGCCATTACCCCAAAATTGTTATAGAGATTTAATGCAATTCCAATCAAAATACCATTAACACACTGTGCAGATCTAGATAAATCATTCCTAAAATTCATCTTGAACCAGAAGAGACATAGAATAGCAAGGGAAATTCTGAGCAACAAAGGCAAGGCAGGAGGCATCTCAATTCCTGACTTGAAGTTATACTACAAAGCTACTGTGTTAAAATCAGCATGGTTGGTAATGGAATACAAAGACCTGAATATCAGTGGAATAGATTAGAAGCTACAGCCACTACTACAAACACACTCAGCCACCTCATCTTAGACAAAGAGGCCAAACATATTCACTGGAAGAAAGATAGTCTCTTCAATAAATGGTGCTGGAAAATTTGGCTTTTCATATACTGAAAACTAAAACTAGATCCATGCCTATCAAACTAAGTCAAAATGAATCAAAGACATGAATATTAAAATAAACATTAAATCTACTGGAAGACAAATTAGACTTGAAGACATAGAGTTTGGCAGAAAATTAATGAACAAAAATTAAACTGCACGGGAAATACTTCCCAGAATCCACAACTGGTATCTTGTCTTATTAAAAAGTTTTTACATGTCAAAACAAGTTTCCAACAGAGTTAAAAGAAAACTCATGAATCGAGAAGAATCTTAGTTAACTGTCTTTCAGGCAAAGTATTTTATCTAGAACATATAAAGAATTTAAAAAAAAATCAGACCCCCAAAATTCAAAGACCCAATCCAAAAGTGGGCATCTGAAATGAATACACACTTCTCAGATGAAGAAATACAAATGGCAAATAAATACAAGAAAAAATGTTCGGCATCATTGGGTATTAGAGAACTGCAAATTAAAACAACACAGAGAATCCATCTCACTCCAAAAATTATCGGCAAGATAAAGAAACCGTCAATAACAAATGTTGGATATCTTAGGGGAATAAGGAACTCTTCTGCACTGTTGGTGGGAGTGTAGAGTGGTATAACCACTGTGGAAGACAGTCTGGAGGGTCCTCAAAAAGCTGGGACTGAAAGTCCCATTTGACCCAGCTATTCCACTTCTGCCCACAGTCCCAGAAGAACTGAAAACATCATACCACAGTGATATATGTGCATCAATGTTTATAACAGTACAATAGCAAATAGCTAAGTCTTGTACATAACCTAAATGCCCATCAACTGAGGAATGGATAAAAAAAGATACAATTGAGTACTACTCAGCCATGAAGAAGGATCACTTTGAGGCTTGTATAGGTCAATGGAGGCAAGTTGAGACAATACTCATAAGTGAAATAAATGAAACACACATGTGTAAATACAATATTGTCACCCTAGTGCAAGAAACTGAGAGAGTAAATAAGATACAAAATCTTCAAGAAATATTATGAAAGAGTAAGAAACTGTTCAAAAGGGAAAAAATAACTCAGGAAAAGGACAAAAGAAGGAAACTAAAAGAAAATAGATATAAATCTGTGTACATACACTTATGATAGTTAAGATGATTGTACTAATTCTATCAGTTCTTGGAACAGAATAGTTAACATTCATAGGATTAGATCAATTTTGCAGGTGTATATCTGGTAATATGAATAATTTTTTTGAAGATAATTATGCAAAATAACATCCTTAGTTATATTCCTACCATCTTGTTCTAAAAGCCTACATATTTATTTGCTTTGGCTCTTTGTTATTTATTTGTCTCTTTTGTTTCTTGTTTTTCTTTTTTTGTTTGTTTTGTTTTTCCCTCTAGTACAGAAAGGATAAATATACATGAATAGGCTTATATATGCCTAGAAATTCTCCTAAAGTGTTTACAAGAATTAGTTTTATTTTGTGTGATGGTATGAACAGCTACTTTGAAGAAAACAAGACATTAGGGTAACCATTGCTGATTTTCTATCATGTTTTGAAGTCCAGTAATGCTTTTATTCTTTGTTTTGATTGGTTTTGGTCTGTTTTCTATTGTTTGATTTCAATATATGTGAAGCAATGGACAACTATTTTGAAGAGAAAAAGAGACATTATAGTAGCCATTGTTGAAGCTCTTATTGTCTGGTTTTGAAGGCCTGTAATGGTTTCATTGTTTTGTTTTGATTGGTTTTATACTATTTTTTTGTTTGAATTCATTATGTGTGAAGATATGGACAACTATCTCAAAGAAAACAAGAGACATTATGGTAGCTACTTTTGATTTCCTATTGTCTTGTTTTGAAATCCTGTCTTACTTGCCTTGTTTTGTTCTGATCAGCTTTGTGCTGTTTTGTTTTGCTCTTTCTACAGGGGCAAAATTTGATAGACATATTATTTAATTAGTTACCAAGTCAGGGTAATTAGTATTTCTACCACCTTAAATATTTATCGATTCTTTGTTTTAAAGCCTCTACTTCTATTTCTTAGTTCTTTGTTTAATATAGATGATTACTCATTTCAAACATGTGATTTTTTCCATGCTTATTTTCATCAAGTTTTCAAAGAATTGATATATAAATTAGAATTTGTTCATTTCAACACAGAATCACAGTAAAGAAATTTATTCATGATAGGAACAAACTCAGGTCTATGATGCCCATTGGTTTTAGAAAGACATAACACTATCAAGTGTGGTGGCCCATATCTCTAATCCCAGCAGGCTAGGAGGCTGAGGCAGTAGGACTGCAATAAGTTTAAGGCCAGCTGGCTACATAGTGAGTTGAAATCCAGCCTGACTACAAAATGAGACCCTGTCTAAAAAAGAAGTTATATTCACTATCTAATTCAAAACATTCAGCTTTGTCATAGCACAAGATCTCTGGGAAAGTTCATGACACACTGATAAATATTTGTAAAATTTTCCCTTGATTGAACTGATTCTGTCAGTAATTTACATTAAAATTCATTTAATTTTCCTTTATGTTTGCAATCACCTAACAGTTATTTATGATTAGATTAAGTATATTGTCAGCCATTTATTTGCAGAAAATGTGTTTAGGTGCATGGCTTTTACAGATAATAACTCATATTCCTTAGATACTAATTTTATAAGCTTGTCAATTGGTCATTTTATAATCAAACTCTGAAAGAAAATTCCTGTGGTCTTACAGATTTCAAAAGCATGGTTATGCCATTCAGTTTATGAAAGCATTAAGCAGAAAGTGGATTTTTCCTGTAGGTTTTCTTTTTGCTCTTTTGGTGTGTACATTTATTTTTTTGTGCACAGTTTATTCTGCTCACTGGCATCTTATGTTTACACTCCACCATTCCTCATAGTTGTCCACAACTATAGAATTCTTGGCTTCAGTTTATCGTTAATTAATTTCTTGGTGTCATCCATGGACTCATTGTCCTCGTCACATCAAATGCATTCCTTGATGACACAAAGCAAATTCAACATCCAGGTATCTAACACCAACCTGTTAATTGTCGAACATTCCCAAATCCTAGTAACTTCACCTTGACTTAGTTATTGCTATACATTTCTGTAATTATCCAGAACTGCTACATTTCTGAACTCTGGAAAAGCCTCTCATTCATTTCCTGAACCTGTTTCTGTCTCTCTCACCTGAGACTTCCTGTTACACTTATCGCTCAGCGTCTCCTAGACCTCTTATTCAATTATTGCAATAAAGCCTCCACTTTGAGTAGCTTCTTCTCTTCATCTCACTACTGTAGTTTCTATCTTCAATTGAAAACAAAACAAAACAAAACAAAACAAATCTCTGTGGTATGTTATTTTATCTTTCTCTTGCCTACATGGTCAAACTCTTTTCCTTATTTGCATTTCTATTACATGCTGCCAGTAAAACTGCAATTTTGTGAAAGTCTAAATATTGGTTTCTCAGCTTTTTCACTCAGTTTTTAAATACTTCTGGAGAAAATCACTTTCTTAGGCAGACAGGTGGCATCATAGCGCCCATAAATAATTCTCTATTTACCTAGTCACAGTAAGTATTTGAAATAGTCTATTTTCTCAAAGAATTTGTCTTACCATATCTGTGCCATATTCAAAGAACCATGGCAGATAATTTTATAAGAACATCATTAACATTTCATGAGCACAGCATAAAGGAATATTATCTCCTGGTGACACCAATAAATAACTGTCACCTCTCTCCCTAGTATCTTTTTTGTTATCAACTGTTTCCATCAATATTTTGACATGGTTAAGGCTCTGACTTGCTTTTTAAAAAGTTCATTTACATTATCTTTATTTCCTTTAAGCAAATCAGAACAATTTTTATCTTTTCTTAAATAAGCTACTCAAAATATATTTACGTGCTTGTGGTTTTCAATTTTAACTTCTCTGCAGTGATACATGGAAATATTTCTTGTCACAAAAGGCATATATATATATATATATATATATATATATATATATATATGTATATATATGTATACATACAATATATATGTATGCAATATATATATACAGTATATGTACAATATACACTATATATACTAAATATATATATATATATATATATATATATATATGCTAAAAGTGTTCATTTTCTGGCAAACCATTTTGACATGGTTAAGGCTCCGACTTGCTTTAAAAAAGTTCATTTACATTATCTTTCTTTCCTATAAGCAAATCAGAACAATTTTTATCTTTTCTTAAATAAACTACTCAAAATATATTTATGTGCTTGTGGTTTTCAATTTTAACTTCTCTGCACTGATACATGGAAATATTTCTTGTCACAAAAAGCATATATATATATATATATATATATATATATATATACATACATACATACATAATACAATATATATGTATACAATATGTATATACAGTATATGTACAATATATAATATATATATGTATACATTTGTGTGTGTGTGTGTATGTGCTAAAAGTGTTCATTTTCTGGCAAAAGAGCATGATAAAATAGACAGATGAGCCTGAGAACTTTGAAACCATTAATCAAGATTTTAAATGACTATATGTATATATTCTGGGTAATGTCTTCATATGTCTATCTTTTCCTGCCCAGGAAAAAAATATAGCAAAGCACTTGAGTACATTCAAATTACTAATAGTTGAATGCAAGGCTACTTTGTGTCTATTTGGTGACTACTTATTTCTAAATACAAAGTGTTCCTCCAAACTATCAAGAACTATGCTAGTGGAGAACACGCACAGATTAAATGAGTTGACATCAAAGTGATACTGGTTTATGTTTTGATTCTAAACTCTAGGTATGCACAATACAATTTTTATTTCTATTGGCTCTGATATTTCAATCTCAATTTGTGAAATACTCCAAATCACCACCTACCACCAACCCATATCAGATGGGTAATAAATGTTACCTGAGTTATTACAAAACCCCCCCAGATATTCCACAATGAAGTGTAACACAATGTGGTAGATTGAATAAAGGTTTCCCAAAATGTCACATCATAATTTCTGCTTTTGTGAATATGTTACCTTCCATAGAAATTTTTTTGGTTGTGATTACAGTTTGGATTGTGAGATGAGGAGATTATTCTTGATTATTTATGTGGGCCCAATGCAACCACAAGGATTCTTACAAGAGTGAAAAGGAGAGTGACTCAGAGGAGGGAAAGAGCCAGTAGAACCAGGGGTACTATTTTTAAAAAGATAAGAAGTTGCTAGACCTTTGAAAGAAGGGGCCAAGAGTCAAGGAATGCAGGCAGTCTCTACAGAACAAAAAAAATGCAACTTACACGTTTCAGGAAGAATGCAACACTTGCTGTAACTTGATTTTAGGCCACAGTCTTTGTTTCCAAATTTCATCCTGCAGAATTGAGGGACAATAAACTTGTGTCAGTTTGACTCACCATTAATAGAAATTTGTTGCGACATCAGTAGGAATCTAAACAAAGTATAACTGTAATCAAAACAAGTTTGTCTTACTCATTCTCATGTAAGTGTTACTGATTTTTTATACTTAATGTATGAGTCAGATGTCACCATAGGAAGGAAAAACTATTCTGGGTTATCATGGTAGAAGTTTATCATGGTAGAAGTTTTATGAGAAAGCCTGGAAATGGGATATATTAAATCTTTCTGTATTCCATTCCAAGAGAGTCTATGACACATAGACTCCTGTAGTGTGATGTACAGGAAAAATAAATGACACTGAAGGGCATCTATCTAATTTCTGTCAGCATCTGTCTTCCTGGACATCCAATAGCTATTTTATTTTTTCTCATGTACATAGAACAAATTTACTGTACATTCTGTAAATGACACATCCAAATTCTTTTTGGTCACTAACAACAAGCCAAAGATATTATTTCTGGATAATATTCATTATCTCTATTATATTTTTTTAGTTTTTATAACAATATATGAGCCACAAAAATCCCTATATTTTTCTTCCTCTGGCAACCACTAAACAAAG
Source organism: Hydrochoerus hydrochaeris (assembly GCA_004027455.1). NCBI lineage: Eukaryota > Metazoa > Chordata > Mammalia > Rodentia > Hydrochaeridae > Hydrochoerus > Hydrochoerus hydrochaeris. The sequence continues at coordinate 222,919 of PVLA01000023.1, read as the reverse complement.
TAAATAGCATACTCTACTTTCATAGTTAATCTCATTATACAAAGATTTTTCAGAAAGAAGATAACTCAAAAATGTGTCCTATTCAGAAGAAAAAAAAGAAAAATCAGAAATGCATAGCACTAGTAAACACAAGGCAGAAGTTCTCCTGAGCAAATACTGCAAAGGTGCCCTCCATGCAGAGGGGCAGTGACTTTGTGCTTAACTCTCCCTGATCAGAAGAGGGCTTACAGATCTGTGCAGTCTCTACAGAAAGCATTATCCACAGTTCTGTAACTCAGACAAAGCGTGGACTCACCCAAACAGGCTCACGGGTGCCAAAATGCTTCATCATGAAGAACAAGCTAAAAGTGTTCATTTTCTGGCAAAATAGTATAATAAAATAGATAGATGAGCCTGAGAACTTTGAAACCATTAGTCAAGATTTTAACTTGACTAGATTAAGAGTTATTCAGCAGATTAATAAAACACAATTCTGGGTGATTCATAGGGCTTTAACTTTGGAGATTGTAACCAGTTCTTCTCTCTGTTCCTTCCTATCACCAGTACTTCTGGGCTGCCATGCACTCAGTAGTTTTTCCACCATTTCCTATAGCTAGTTGTCTCAGCTTCAGAACCAGGCTACCCTGAGTTTAAACCTGTGAAACCATGAACCAAACTATTTCTGCCTTTAAATTGGGAATGCTGGATATTTGTCTCAGCAACAGGAAGTCTAATTAATATAGACTTATTATGATATTATTAATTCTGTTTATATTTAAGCTATATAATATATGTACTATAATTACATTTCCTAATCTATTCTTATCACAATTAATTTTTCCAGATAAGTGCACTGCCTGAAAGTGCTTCAGAATGCTTGCATAATTCATTGTGATATCAACAGAATGTCAAAGTAGAATAAATTGTGACCAGAGGCAAATAGCTTTCATCATGGACTCCACCAATGAGTTCCAGTTAATCACCAATTCATCAAGCCAGATTAAATCCATTTACTCTTACTAATATAATTCTCAGAAGAGAAGCAAGTCATCAATGTACTGCATGCCTGTATTCTCAGCACTTGGGAGGCTGAAGCAGGAGAATCACCATGAGTTCAAGGTGAGAATGGATTGCCTAGTGAGTTCAGAGCTGGTTTGACCTATGTATATAGACCATGTCTCAAAAACAAAAACAAAAAGGGAAAAAATATCCATCCAACCAAAGAGGAAAACAATGTGCTTCAAATCTCATAGAATATTCAGAAGACAAAATGTATATAAAACAAATTCATCTATTCAACTACATGAGGTCATGTTAACTATAACAGTTTCTCATATACTCATTGACTCATCATAATGGAGCATATAAGTTAGGAAAATAAAATTTAATCAAAGAAAAAGAGTTAGAATGGACCAAAACTCATGGTTTCAAGTCTGAACTTCAGTTACTGGAACTGACCATTTTTGTAGGCACCTCATATTCTCTCCTGTGCCCCAAGTAGAGAGTAACACCCACAAAATTGGCAGCAAAGAAATACATTTTCTTCTCACAAAAAATCCAACACACAGGTACATTTATGATTACTGTAAAATTATACTAAATATAAATTGAAATTCCCACTTTAAATTTTAAAGTGAGAAATTCAATTACTTTTAAGTGAGAAATTCAATTACTTTAGCTTTCAGTTTCTTCATTGTAAACACTAGAGTTTATTAATATGAATAAGTTGTTTTATCTTCAAACACTTTTTCCTACTATTTCCCTCTGAAATTAGAATTAAAATTCTCACATTTATTTAGTGTTTTGTTGGTAGGTTGGTTTGTGAAGCATTATGAAAAGGTTTCTCAGCAGGTGGACAATTAGAAGGATGTGCTATTGGCCTCCGCTAGGTGGAAAGAAAATAAATGCCTTCAACTTGAGCATAGACACATCGGCTACATTCAAGAACATTATCTAATTTGCATAATGAACATCCTATGTCACATTATTTTCACCTGGCTTATAAATTTACTGATATTTTCACAACAATTATCAATGATCATATCAAAATAGCAACTATTCCCAAATGCCATTTCACTAAACAGTTCTTCTCAAAGTGATTTGGTTTTTTCTTGATATTTGTTGACAGTTTAATTTGTGGAACTATATTATGTAAAAACTTTTGAAATAAAGGCTAATATAGTTTGGGCTTTAAACTTTAGTCCAAGAAAGATTGAGAAAGAAAAAAATGACCGCACTTAGATTTTTCAAAATGACAATATTTAATCTTTTCTCCTAAGGAAATGTGTACCTATTAAAGTATATGGATTGCCTAAATAACTCAAGATACAATTTGTAAACATCAAATGTCAAGACATAATTGTTAATAAATAGAAAAAAAAAGCATTGCAATAAATAGAAAAGCATGGGTGTTTTTCTTACTGAACATATTTTGTGACTTACAAAGAGGCAGAAAATATAGGTTAAAAAAAGAGAATTTGTTAAATAGTTAATATGTTTACAAATGAACAGTAAATAAATTATAGTATCAAAGAATTAAAGGTTTTACAATGAAGAATTGTAAGAATATAAACCAATTGTTATTGTTTAAGTAGCCACTTGAATCTAGAGCTGATTGCTTTTAAAGTTGTTCTGTAACAGTGAAATTATCCCGTATCTCAACTTATGTTTTTACAACTTAATTTGTAAAACTTATTTTACAAATTATGTCTTGACAATTATGTCTTGCCAGACCTTCTCTTCTCATGCCCTTATGTAGGGAAGCTTTAGTGACCTGATCTTATATTTCTTTGTCTGCAACAGAATTACGTTCAAGGACTGTGTTAACAGTCGATCTAAACATATTGGTTCCTTCTAGAAACAAGAATTTACCTTCCATCTTCCTGTAACTCACAAGCCTACAACTGTAATAACCAGAACTCTACATATCCCTCCAACATATGATAAATACATTTTCTATATATACTTTAATTCTGTTAATTTCATATTCTCCCTGAAATTCCACTTCTCTGTTTCTTCCTGTGTTTTGACTTTGCCTCTTTGTTTCTGTTTTAAAAGGACATTGATTTAAATAGAATGAATAAGGGTTCATAAGATTTTATGAGCTTTGCTTCCACTTGCTAGTATCTATCCATTTATTTGAAATTTTTCTGAATATATATAATACTCAGAATATATTTGAAAAGGCATAAATTATTAATGTAGACATTTAACACAAGCTTTCTCCAAAATTTAAGATAAATATTTGTATAATTAAATATCACATTAGTTGCTCTTAGGCAACAATTTAAAAAGCATTAAATGAACAACAAATCTTTGGTATTGTCAGATCAGCATATTTAAGTGCAACTAATATTTAACTGGGCACTAGCTATGTCCCAGACACTAGCTATGATTTGCTCTTTGGTTAATCATAATGCTTAGGTAGCATAACTCTTCCTACACATAAAAAGCATAAGATCAACACCCAAACTAGGTAAAACAAAACAAAACCACAAGCGCACACGCACACACACACACACACACAGGACCAATGTGAAATAAGAGATAAAAATAATGTTTATAAACTATCTTATTAATGGCCTTCATGATTGTTTTTGCATGTGCCTTATTATTTGAACAAATTCTACTTATTCCGTAGCTGATTCAGAGCCGGTGGATCCTGATATTGATTATACCATTGATTTGCTGTCTGGCACCAGTAAGGCACTTCATAGCTGTCAGTTAATACTTCTGAAAATACGGAGCTGAATGTGCTTATGATACTGTTTTGACTATTTAGTGGTAAAATGTCAAAACAGTCACAAATAAACGTTTTTAATAATGTCATTTTCATGTATTGCTAACATGAATGCCAATTAGCAATCACATTATAAAAGCTGCTAATGTAGCCCCATTCGTCTATGATGCCTTCCTTTGAAATTGTTATGAGGTAGGATATCGCAAGAGAACAATAGCAATTTGTCCATGGCAAAATTTAAAATACATTTAAGTTAATGTCTTAAATGTTTCTGTGAAAAGTAACTAATTTCCTTTTTGTGAGCAAAGAGTAAGCATTTTGCTCTGCAAAATAAGATTTTTGATATTGGGATCTCAGTGAAAATATTCATAAACATAGAAAATATTGAATAATTTACAAATAAACTCAGAGAAGTAGATATTAGGTATTTTGCACATATGTATCCACCCCCCATACACGCTGTGATTGACTAATGGGTTATAATTTCTGGCTTCATTAAATAATTTATATAATGAACTAAATAAAAGAAAGAAATGAACTTTACTGCTAAAACAAGCAGATTTGATCTGCCATACTACATTAAGATAGAGGAGAAAGAATATAAGAAACCATAAAAACACATTAGGTAGATACCATGATGTTAGCTTCATTCAGTGTAGTTTACATGACTATGTGAAGTAGAAAACATTTGAGGAAGACATTAAGATACTTCTGAAGGAGCTAGAAAGCATGAGGATGTGGGGTAACATGGCTTTCTGACAGATTAATTACACTAATAGTATAACAGTATTGTCTCTGACATTAGTCTACTACTATTAACTGGATTGTGTGTAATGGAAAACCTCAAAGTTCTGACCACAGCGAATCACATCCAATCAAGATGATAACCTTCTAAACTCAGAAGGGAAAACTCGCAATACAAGAAAAACAAATTCACCTGTTTGTGCTCAATGGGAAATGTTTGCTAAGGGAAGTTCCTGTTGAACATAAATTAAGAAATGTAAATAAAAAGAAATAAATGACAGTGTTTATGCAATTCTCTCCAGATAAAGTATACTCTGAACACAAACAATCTTCATCAACATGGACCCCGGAAGAGCTATAATTTTTGTTTTTTCCTAAAGAAAATAATGTGTGATTCATCAGTACTGTCCGTGATATGTACAAAATTTTACTTATTATTACTCAGTTTTCTCTTGTTTTTCGTACCTTATTTACTTGCATAGGTATTTCTAATATGATAGTGGAGATCAACACTGACTGTGTGTCATTATATATACATTTTTATTTTCCTGCCTTAGTCACTACAACTCCAAATTAGAGTGGCAGATCTTGAATTTAAGATTTGTGTAAGCCTATTTTCTTCAGAATATCACAGGGAAAACGTTACTAATCATAATGATACTGATAATTGTGTGACTTACAGCACTGTATAAAATCACTTAATACGACAAAAAGTTTATTACTATCATGTTTTTTTTTAGAAAGGAGGTTAAGCTGGGCGTGGTGGCTCACGCCTCTATTCCCAGCATTCGGGAGGCTGAGGCAGGAGGATCGTTGTGAGTTCAAGACCAGCCTGAGCTACAAAGTGAGCTCAAGGCCAGCCTGAACTTCATAGTGAAACCCTGTCTCAAAAAAAAAAAAAAAAAGACAAAAGAGGTTAATGGATATGCATGTAAATCATGGTTCATAGATATGTGTGCATATTGTTATATAAGTCATAGAGAAAAAAGCAATCATAATTAGATTAATTGTGCCGAGTTTTAGAAGATACTCTCATATACTGTGTACTCGCAGTCACGTACTCTAGAGCACAAATCAGGATCGGATCAGGAACCATCACGCAAAGTCAGTTCACTATTTGTTATCCTGGGACCATTTTTACATCAGCTAAATGTAGCTTTTTAAAGTTTTCAAGATTTTTAGTTTTAAAGGTTACCAAAAAGCCAAAGAAAAATACTGTTTTGTGACATGTAAAAGTTATACCATGTCCGTATTTCAATGTCCTTACGTAAAGCGATAGTTTTATTGGAATACAGACATGGTCTTTCATTTACATATTGTCCCCACCTAATTTCATTAATAATCACAGAGTTGAATAGCCAAATGTTTCAAAATCCCAACATGTTCTTTATCTGACCTTTCATGGAGAAGATTGTCAACCTCTGCTTTGCATCACATCTGAGATTACTTTTGTGCTTTTCCTCATTTTTGCAGATACGATATAATAAAAAGAATATTTTATATTAATGTAATTCTGCATCATCTAATGACTATAAGTACATTTTAAAACTTGGTTATGTATTAGATTGAGTTTTCAACATATTAAACATTTAAAATATGTATCACTCTTCCTGCAGAACAAATGTAAAGATATTCCATTTTGATTACTTCTACTTAAAACTAATTCAAATTATGGAATTTGAAATTTTAGAAGTGTACTTTAGCTGAGAATGATATATGTATGTGTTTTTCAATTGTTTGTTTACTTTGTAAGATTAAGATGCTCAATTAACACTTTACTAGTAGTAATATTTGGCAAAGTTTTAAGGTTAAATAGTTTAAGTGAGTCCAAAGATTATTACTGACCTGCAGCTGAAAACACTCTCATGCAGAATCATCCCAGGAAGATAATCTGTCCAGTCTTTGAAATATTAAATGGTTCACTGCAGTTCTAATTGCTATCTCTCTTGAAAAATAACCTCCCAAATGAGAACACATGGGAACAAAATTTTCAAGAGCACAATTTCTTCTCTGAAATAAGACAATTCATTGTTGCCTTTAAACTCAAGGCTAACAGATTTATATTGTGTCTATGTTTTCTTGAGTAGGCCACAAATATTTGTCTGAATATATTTGCTTGTATGTTTTCCCTCTAAGTGAACGAAAAGATGATTTCACAATTTGACACATCTGTACTGATGGTTAACAATTTAATAATACTCATTACATGATATAATATAAAGGAGACTTAAATTATATATTAATTTTAATTTTCAATATGAAAATGATTATGTTAAATATATGAAGCTGAACTACTAAGGTACATATTGGTTTTGGACATTTGTATTTGAGAAAAAGAGTCAAGGGTTACATAGAGGTGGAAATTTAATGGCTCAATAGCTGCCAAACAAATAAAGCATTACATATAGAAAGGCTGAGGTAGGAGGATCACAGCTTTAAGACTAGTTTGAACTACACAATGAGTTCAAGGCTGACCTGGCCTGCATAGCAGACTCTATCTCAAAAAGCAAAATAATGCAATTTATTATACATCAAGGTCCAAGAAAACAATTTTATAACTTCTTAATGTCCTGTATTCTTCTCTTCACTACTAAGGAATCCAAACAGCATCTATAATTTTTCCCTTGGCTTATGCTTTTATAGTGATCTAAAAAGCATTTATGCATTGCTTTGATGTGCAGTGTGTAGTATAATGATGTTTATTCTAGGAGAAGCTAGTGTAAATTGGATTCCAGGAATTTAATTATAGATCATCTTGGTGCCTCCTTCTAGGAGTTTAATAGAGAGACTAATTTGATTGCTAGTTTCAATGTTTCATTGAAGAAACTTTCCCAAATGGAATTTCCTGCCCATTGCCTTTTGTTGTTGTGAGTGTCAGTTGGTCTATGTTAGAATTATTAGATGTTGAGGATCACAAATATAAAAAATGTGCACTTTTTAATTTGTATTTATATTTTTGATGAATTGAATCTGAATTGGTTTAACATAGCCTTTTATATTAAATTAAATTCCTAACCATCTTTCAGATATTAAGCAGCTACTTTCCCCAAAAAGATTTTTAAAAAGGGAAAAAGAATTTCTTATTAATTTTTACAAGCCATTAAAATTATTATGCATGGAAAAGAAAGATTTTTTTTTTTACTTGTAAACAATTGACGCATTTAATGTCAGATTATGAGGCTTCTTTTTGGATCAATTTTCAGGTCATGAGTTTCTCCAAGATTTAGAACAAATGAGCAATCCTATAGGGAGTGAATAGTAAAGGAACATGCTGAAACTAAATAAGATATAATAATGTCAGAAGGGAGACAGACACAGAGAAAGAGAGAGGTGTGGGAAAGATTCTTCATTTTTGAGTTGGGAATATATCAGAGTTGCCTCTAAAAAAAGTGGAATCACTTATTTGCTCATCTTCATTGTATATAAGAATGGAAGGAAGCAATAAAACATTAAAAATGTAGGACAGCTAATTGATGACAAAAGATGTTTAAAAATAACCACATGATGAAAACACTCTGAATACCCAGTCCCTTGTCCCTTTTATTTTATATTAATTTTTTTGCTCCTTTTAAAAGCTTGCTAGGCTATGATATTCTGTATGTTTCCTTTTTTTTGGCTCAGGGAAGTCACCAAGGATGCCTTTGTTATTAGAGCTACAAAATTTTCAAGGAAAGCTAGAAATATCTTGGAATTGGATAATTTTTGGATGACCTGTGGCAAATGTGGACCTAAGGGGAAGATAAACATAAAGCCTTTTATTTTTTCTCTAATTTCATTCTTACTTAGGGAACCTAAGACACCAGACATAGTCTGGGCCAGCACTTGCAGTCACACCCTAATGGTTCCTCCAGGAACTATTTTTGCTAGACCTCTTATTCAAACAATTATTTGCTTCAGAGAAAATCTACCACCAAAATGCATCTGCACTCATTATGAAGAGAAATGTCACTAATTGTAGACAGAATAATTTGGATATTCATGAAGAAGTCTAATATTACTTGAAAGACATGTCTGTCATAAAAATGTATTTTCACATGACTTATAAAAATCTGTAGAGAAGCATGAGTTTTTTTTAATTTCCTAGTTATAAATGTTAATTAAAAGTGACTGCCTGAAACATTGCAGGAGACAATTATTTAAAAGGTTTCTGATTATCAACCAAATATTAGCCTGACACAAAAGGAATGCTTAAAATATTTTCAAAATGCCTGCCAAATAGTATGAGGGGAAAAAGGAAATAAACATCACTTGTGTTTTTGTGATCCTGTGAAATAAAATTTCATCTATAAACAAGTATTTAAGTATGCTTTGTTCTCTTTTTTGCTACATTGATTTTAGGTTAAGTTTTTTGGAAACTTACTAGAGAAGTTTCCACTTCTAAATCACTAAACAGCACTAATGCCTTTTGCAAACTGCCTATTTGGATCAATAAGAAACAAAGCCTAGTGTATTCTCCAACTAGACCTAGAATTACAGAATATTATTAATAGATATAACTATTTGTTGTTACTATAAACTAAAAGTGTGTCATGCATGGAAACATGCATGATACAATTTTTCTTCCAAGGAAAAACTCTACAATATTTCATTAAAAAAAATGTCTCTTAAGAAAGAGATTGATGACCTACACCATTTAAAAAAAAATTTATTCAAAGAGAAAAAAAAGCAAAACAGAAAAAATGGTAGAAACAATACAGAATTTAAGAAAAAAATAAACAGTAAGAAATCACTAGTTGATAAATTACATATTATCTTCTCAGACATAGTTGTTCAAGTTACAGAATTAAAGCATACAAAGTTACAGAATTAAAGCATTCAAATCGTGAGGCTGCAGACAGTTCTGTTCAATGATCCAATAAAAACTTAGCAACATGGTTATCAATCCTACACACTTAAACATACATGCAATTATATCCTTTAGAGCACTTTCTTTTTCTCCTTTTGCTTTTTAAGTCCATTATCTTTTTAGTTATATCACGTTTCAGCTTGCTCAGTACCTTACTGATCTATTTTGTTGTTGTTATTTACTTTTTAATCAGCTTATATTATTCTATTGCTTTGGTTTTGAGTTTTTCCTCATCCATGCCCCATGGATCAGCTTTGGTGGAGTTGGAAGTTTTTTGGAGGTACTTTGTTTTTTATTCTGTTTTTTTTTTTTTTGAAGGTAGCAAAATACAGCAGAACAAGACAGAAAAAAGCTATCCGAGACAATGCAATGAAATTGGCAAAGATTCTCTCAGCAGGTCACCAGGGAACAGCAACTGGCACAATAGTACATCCCGTTCTCTTAACATTAGCTGTTCTTTCAGTCAGGTAGAGCAAAATTGAAAGAAATACCTAACTTACAAAAACAGAATATTGAATAGAGCAGTACCATGAATCAGAATTGAGCAAAACAGTGATAAAAATATTTGCCTTCAAAGAGATGGCAGAAGGAAATCCCCCTTACTTCCCACACTGTATACATTTATCCTCCCAAGAGATACTCAGACCTCCAGCTCCCACTTGCTAACGGGGAGGGGGTGGGGAGAGTTTGATTCTTAGCCCCCATTCCGGCAGGCCCACAACTCCTTACCAGAGCTGGCTGGCTATTTTCCCAGCACCCCAAGTTCCAACATTGTGCAGACCTCAGGAAATGCTGATAGTTCTTGCCCTGGAGTGGCCACGGCTTGTCAGGCCCACAGTTGCTTACAAGAGAAGTGAAATGGCTGCCTGTTTTCCCAGCACCCCAAGTTCCAACTGACCTACATTATTTGATGCACAATTAGATACTGTAGGAACAGGAATTTAAATCAGGATCTATAATGAGTACATTTAGTAAAGAAACTCATTACTCTTTTATCAGCATGAAAAGTCACTAAAACTTAACATTGTAAGTGATTATCAATAGCTGACTGCCAGGGATAGTGCAAAAGTCTATAAAACCTTAATAGTGATGGACATTTAAAGTTCAATACCTTGTGTCTCTAAAACCTCAAAGGAAGTCTGTTTCCTAAAAGCCCAGGTGTTGTTACTATTTTACTGGTAAGTGATACAATGATATTTGAAAATTCATAAATACAGTGACATAGAGTAAATTCTCTGGCATCAAACTACACTTTCTTGAAATTTAGGTCTTTTTATTTTATTTCAGGAGGCCACCATATTTGCATTGCCAAAGTGGTGTCACTTTGTTAAAAATCACTGAGATGAGTAGGGGAGTGTAGTGCTGGATAATTAGTAAAAGAAAAAAAAATGCATTCCTTGACACCTAATAAGTATATATGACTCTAAACACTAAATACAAATCAATAGCAAAGGAAAAGTGAATACTAACTTAGTTTTCAGGTATCATCAACTTGAACACTTTTAACTTAAAATTTTATTCACTACATATCCATGTGTATACACATATTGAATCAGTAACAACCTCTGAAAACAGAAATCTAATAGAATGTATGAATTTTAAATCATACAAAATAAAACTCTAAGTAATACCCAAAAAGTTATAAAAAAATGCAAAAAAATTAGAACTAAAAATACATTTTTATAAAGATGAAACAAAAGAGGAAAAGTCACATATTACAATTGTAACCATAAATATCACATTTTTTTTCCAATGTTGTAAATTGGTATAGTCTTCCATACTCAGTAGAAAATCAGAGATTAAATATGCAATATGTAAATGGTAAGCTAAATCCAAATGCACCATTTGTATGCTCTCAAAATGCATACAATAATAGAATTTATAACAGTAATTCCATAGGAAAAATTAATTTAAGAATAAAAATAAAATATCACAAATGGAACTATTTAATGAATGGAACACTTCTAATAAAAAATACAGTATCTGTAGCATCAACATGGACTAGTGTATCAGTAAGGACTAAGAAAAGGTATTTGCCTTAGAAACTTTGTTCAGGCTGCTAAACCTTTTGCTAGGGTAACTTAGTTTGGCAAGAACTCTGTATTCGCTGTAAGTTTTCATTCTTAATATTTAATTTGATGTTTCTCATTGGCCAAAATGTTGAAAAACAAAATGTTACCTTTCATCTGTGTCCCCAAAGCAGGAAATGAGGTATATAAATGACAAAAACAATTCTAGTGAATCAGACAATGTTAATATAAGCATACATAAAAACTTAAATGTTATTTTTTCTAATCTAAAGTAAAATAATAATTTTATAGTAATTATTGAAAATTCTAAAATGAAGTAAAAGTACTGGTAGGATATACCTCTCTTTCAAAGAATTCATGCCATATGCAAAGATAGAGACAAAATTTTAAATGTGAACATATTGACATGGTACGCCATTCTTATAAGCCAATAAGAAAACAATAATAGTATTAATAATGAAAAACATGGACTATTAATGGTTGATAATACTTATTTGGTAAAGTCGATGAAATATAAGTGCTTATAAGATTGTAAATCAATGCAGTATTTCTCAGTAAAAATTTTGCATTACAACTTGGTTATAAGAATGTTAAGAATATATATTTGTATTACTGCCTCAACACCTACTCAAGTAATGAATACTCAGATTGGATATAAGCTTTATACATTTTAATAGTATTCGCTCATTATTTTTTAAATTAACAGACTAAGTGTGTAGATCAAAAATACAAAACAAAGGAGTTTAAGTTTTAATGTTAAAATAAAATATTAGATAGCTTTTTAACTCTGGTCATTAAATATTATTCAAAGAGATATCACAATTCTTGAAAAATTGATACTAATTTGGAAAAAAGAGAAATTATGCTACATTAGAGTTCACTTTTTGTTGTCCACGGTGGGGATCCAACCCAGGGCTTTGTATGTGCTAGAGAAGCACCGGACCTAGCCTTTTTATCCTGTCTTTACTTTTTTATAATAAGTAGTTCATTAGTAATGAAAACAAATTGGAAAAGAGAGATGCAAATTTAAAGGGGTTTAGCACTTAGAAGGTGTTCATAATTCCCCATACCTTATAATTCCCAATCTCCTGAATTCTTGCTCATTATACAGTTGTTAATCCTATCAGAAAACCTTCAGGTGTTCAGAAATTTAGAAACCAAACCCAGTCCAGAAGAAAGAATTTTATAGGCCTAAATTTTTCTGGCATTCAATTCTAGTTTTTTCATTTACAGAAATTCATGATTCAAGTGATAGTTTTTGTTTTTCCTGCTGGCAGAATGAAGTAGAAAAAACAGAGACAGTGACATGCAAAATTGTCCAATCCAGGAACAGACAGACCTAAAGATCCTTAATCATTCTCTGCTGTGTTTGAAGTTTAGCTAAGATCTTCAGACCTTCCTGATGTGTGTCTGCTTCCTTTCATTGCAGGCCCAGACAAATGAAGATGAAGTGGCCAGACTAGAGAAAGTATAGGTTGTTACTTAAACTATGTGATTTTTATGAGCACTGTACTTTTGAGAAAAGACTTCTGAGGGAAAAAAAAATACTTTAGGTACCACACTGAGACATCTCATCTCATCACTAAAAGTAAATCCCTTTGATTTAGCCGGCTTCTTTCTCAGTGCAAATGCTTTGCCTCCTTTACGGCTCAATCAAAGATAATGTGAGCAAGAAGGTCCATTTGAATGATAAATAAGGATCAGTTGTGAAGGAAAGGGAGTGAGGTTAATGGACCGAGAAGCACAAAGACATGATTTTAGAGTATTGTAGTGAAGTTTATGAATATGGGAAGTTATGAAATTGGCAGACAGAAAGAGACAGGAAAGCACAAACGTGGACATTTTCAGTTTGTTATTCTAATGCCCAGGAGCAGTCCCAGCACGGTTCTGAGTCAAACAGGAAACTGAAGTGCATTTGAGGAAGCGCTTTTGTGTGACTTTTTGTTTTCTCTGAAAACGTTTAACATATTCATGATAGGTAGAAAGTTACCATGTGAGCAGGAAGAATTAAAAGTGAGCAAAACAGTGATGTTTAGGTGACGTTAATAATTTGATACTTGGCTAAGCTCATTTTTTTCACTTCTTTACTTTCATCATTTTATTCCTGTGTTCCTTCTTTCCATAGCTATTAAAATATTTTCCTTTCTTTTTTCCTTCCCTATCCTCATCACTCCTTTCACAAATACTGATTTCCACTCTTGAAAATGGGAGACCCTTTTCAAAGTGCGAACTATAAAAGAGCAATCAGACTTTGTTTCTGCGCCTCATTCACAGTGTTTTGTTTCTATTACTGTAAAAAAGTACAAAGAAGAAAATCCATTCCACCATACATTTTAAAAAATTGAAAAAAGTCACAAGGCAGATAAATCTTAAATTGTAAATCAGAAGTGTAGTTGTATGGTTTTCCAGACAAACGCCTCTATTTTCCAGAATCCTGGATTTTGTGAAATATATAAAGAATATAAAGTTAATGATTAAAAATCTTTCTTTTGCATTCATTTAGTATCTTTGGGGTAGTATTTGTCCTTATTTTCTTCTTCCTAATCTTTGCAAATTACCAAAATTATCTTTCATTTGACAGTATAGATGTTGGCTTTAGCATGTTAATATTTTTGCTATACATTTAGTGCTGCTATTTATTACGGATTGTTGTTTGGTGGGTTCATGATGGTGGTGGTTTATTTATTTGGCTTTACCACTTTATCTCTTCAAAACATAATTTATATACCTATGACATTTGCTTGATTATTATATTTACCAAGCATATAAAGAGTGACAACCCAGTTTGACACATTGACCATAATTTCCTGTGCCTTTCAAATAAAAGAAGTTTCTAAACTCTTCACACCTTCTTTGAGATGACCCAGGTAAAACCAATTATTATTCTTCAAATTTAAAATCCTTATGTGATACATAGAAAATCTTCATGTAAGTATTTTAAGAGTGTAAAACAGCATGCATGCCCAAATAACCTTGCACTGGGTATGAACTTAGATTACAATTCCTTAAAATAACTGCTTAATGTATTGAGGTAATTTTAATTTTTAATATAACTCCTCTATTTTCCCTTTCTCTCTCCCCATATCCAGAATGAATTCTAGTTAGTATTTTTTTTTTGTATTTCTGATAAGTAGCATAAAGGAGAGTACCCAGACTTTAGGAGAGCTGGCCCATGGCGAAATCTAATCCACAAGATGGTCTCAGGAGCTTATAATTGAACTGAAGACCATTTCACTTGCACTTGAAGGTAAATTATACAGCAGAGGAAAAGACAAATAATAGGAATGAGGGAAATCTACCTTCTATAGATGGAAAGAGGACCAAGTGCTGGAAGAAGGCAGTAGAAAGGAGAAGGAATAAGAAGAATGAGGATGTTCCAGCATCTCATGATGGGAGTAATCAGTATATGCCATGATAGTGTACTAATAAAACTGATAATGATAAGAAGGCAGATGATAGGAAAAATAACATGGGAATTGAGTAATTTAGTGCTTGAGAAGAATTATGAGAAGAACATTTAGAATTAGTGAGAGCTGGGAAGTGGGTGAAAGCATATTATTTCATGAATGGAGAGAAGGCTAAGGCAGTAGATATGAAAAATCTAAGAGGCTTCTGGTTTATAGGGCCACTGGCCCACTAAGCAGCAGTTCACTCCAGCAGCATTACTGGGAACCTCTTGTTATAGAAAATCTTCTCAACTAATGAAAGTCTCAGAAAGCAAGCAAGGTCAGGACACGATCAATTTTGAATTTTCCAAATCTTTCCCAGTATGCAGCATTGAAAGAGTTAGAAAGTTATTGCCACAGACCCAGTGAGCAGAAACGATAGTTCAAACTGGAGTTATGGCAAGAAAAATGGATATCAAATACTGAGCACACTACTGAGATAAAATATTAGCAAATGAAAATGAGAGACAGTTACGAAAGTGAAGATTTCATGCTTTAAATTGTACCAAAAAAGAATATACACTTACCAGAGCTCCCCCCTCCACGCGCGAGCATGTACACACACACACACACAATTTGATATCAGTTAACCCTGGAAGAATGCCTTGGTTGCCCACGAGACTAAGACAAAGAAAAACCCAGACAGGAAAGGCTTGAATTAGAATTTCCTACATTTCAGAATTTTCCGGCCCACTCAAATCACTTTAATAGCAACATTTTTGTACTTTATTGTAAAGCAAACATTTGAAATATGTAAATTTAATCTGAGATAATTTTTTGCCTCTAAAATTTGTGATTCAATTTCTGATTTACCTAACAGCCTCAGATGGTGAATTTCACACCTCTTTCTAAAATACAGAGGAGAGCATACAGTGGATAAAATTTTAGAATAGTCAAGCAGAAGTGAGAAAGGCACTTGTCTGACGACTTGTAAGAATCTGGAAGAAAATTACAATTAATAAAAGCATGACCTGGTTGATAAATCACTATCATTTCTTTACCTTAACCTATAACATGACTCCCCTTCTGAGTCAGGCCCCCACCAACAAAATGTTAGTAATCAAATTTTCTTCAAAGACTCAGAAATCTGTTCCCTACTAACCAAAAAAAGCAAGTGAGAAATGTGAAGGGATTCAGAAATATCTATTCCACCCTAGTTTTATTTAAGCTCCAATCTCCAATCTTCATCTATGCAACAAATATTTATATAGCCCTGGGTAGCACAGCACTAGAATCTGAAAATACGGTGGTGATATAAATTCATGTGGGTTTTGTCTTTATGGCATTTTAGTTTCAAACAGACTGCAAATTTAAAAGAACAAAACTGTAACTCAGAGGTACCTTTAAGTCTCAGTCCAATTTCAATGAATGATCTTCTGTGAATCTCTTAATTCATAAATATTATCATACTATCTTGCATTCCTCTGGAGTTCTTTTTAATCAAAGTGTGGTGTGTATGAGCTCTGCAAATGTGTAGGAATGATTCATCATCACATTGCAATAACTCTGCTACAAACAGAAGTCAATAAAGGGCATATATATGACTGTGAACTAAGAAGAGTATTAATTTTTCATGATGTTATAAAAACAAAAATAAATGGAGAAAGAAGAAAAGGAGAAGAGAGAGGGGGAAGTGAAGAAGAAAGAAGGCAAGCAAGGAGAAGAAAAAAACATCATTGCAGAGAAAAGATACAGTGTATAAACCAAAAAGCCTCTTTGAATATAGAAAAGTTGATCTGACTCCCTTACTAAGAGTAAACCTTCCATTAATATTTGTGCAGTGATACTCCAGAACTCATTAAGCTGAGGACTTCAGTAGCACAGGAAGGATGAGACATACATGGATGCAAATCGTTAACAATTGTAGGTGTTAGGGATTGTGGTCTTTGATGAGCTTGACCAGTTCAGAGTACATAACAATTAGAAAAGAGACGTTATTACTATTTGGACAGCAAATGCTCAGACATGAGCAGAGGGTGGTGGTTTAGAACTGCCAAGCCGGTACAGGCTGTTTTTTCTGCAGTTGGTTAAAGGAAGCTAAACTACCCTAGCTGTATCTTTCTGATTAGGCAGGATGGGCCAAGCTGTGAGTGCCTCAGCCAATTAAAAGGGGTCCCTAAGTGAAGAGATGATGACTAACTGTGAAGGTGAACTTGGGAGTTTCCATCAAGTAGGTCCTGAGCCCTGACTGCCCTCTAGGTTCTTAAATTAATCTATCCTCATTATCATGGGCTTAAGGCCACACCCGTATGCACTGCATCTCATGCATGCTATTAGTCGCTGATGAACAGTGGCAAAAATCCATGCACAATTCAAAATTGAAGTGGGCAAAGATGAATAATGAATATATAAGGATGAGCTGAGGGCCACCTTAAAACAGAAACTATGGTAAAACAAAAGGGACCAGAATAAAGTGACTTCTCATCACTCACTTTCTGGTTGTATACAAGCTTGTTGGAATTTACTTACTTTGCAATAAGTTCTTTTGCTTTGAAACTGTTTCCTTGCTTGCATGTGGTCTCTAATCATTGATCAGGTGTTTGGGCATATTCTTCTCCATGGATTACCAACAATTAGAAAAGGCAGCAGACATTATATAGCTGTGCGGTGTGTGGATAGTTGGTAAAACATTATTCCTGGGTATATATTTCTTTTAAAAATTAGCATTAGAACCAAGAGACTATGTAAGGAAAATCTACCATCATCAATGTATGGGGCATTTTCCCATCCACTGAGATCATAAAGAGATCAAAATCAGAGGAAAAGTGCATTTTATCTTTGCTTCGTAAACTTGAGCATGGATTTCTCCTCTGAAACTTCAGAGACCTTTGTTCTCTGGCTTTCATATTTAAGAATTTATCCCACTAACCCCTCTGTTCCATGACTTCTGGCAAAGGTTGAGTTGCATGCCGTATTTCTTTGTATGCCTGCCTTTCTGCTTCTGTAACTAGTAGATGACAAGTGTGGAATATGTTGGGTTCCATACCTGCAAGAGCAATTCCCACAGTAAATGTAATTGAAGAGAATATAGATATCATATTAGTCGTATTTCTCTGGATAACAATAATATAGTCAACAAGGCATTTAAGACTATCCAGATGATATTTCTAAAATAAAGAGAAGAAACTTAGTTAGAAATGAAAAGTTTTTGCTTGTGAAAGAATATCTGTTTTTAGCTATGTGTCACATTTCCAAAGACTAGCATCAAAGCCAGGTAACTGAGAAAATTAGACTTAGCTTTCTCTACATAAAAATCACTCTAATCACCATAAAATTGCGTAAATATCTTCATATGAAAGTTGCACTAAGAATAACACTTTTTTTTTTTTCTGGACTGGGATCAAATTCACAATACCAGGCAGGCACTTTGCTGCTGAACTATATCCCTGGCCCCACAATTCTCAGATTTATGAATGATGTTTTCATTCATCTATGTCATTTTCAAGCATTTTGGTAAATAATACTGTGCAAAACAATGCATTTAAAATATAAAAGTAGGCAAACACTGGGATTAATGCTATTAATTCTGTAGCAGTGATGGTTTAAGTTTTCAATTCTGATGGTTACCATTGTGAGAAGTTTCTTGGTCACTGTGTGTGACTATTATTTCATCCATAAAAGAACATACTAATAATATACTTCATAGCAATATGAGAACTAAATGAGCTAATAGTGCTAAAGACTTAGAACCAAATATTGAGACTCTCTCTCTCTCTCTCTGTATGTATATATATATATACAAATGCTAAAATGAAAATTAAAAACAATTGTGATTTTACTGTATTTCTTTGATTATATTTTTATATTTTATCTTGGATTTATTAAGATTTTTAAAAAAGTAAAAACACCACTTTCATGTAAATAATTTCACATAGAGTGGATAGAATGTAAATTGTGGTTGTCCTAGAGATGCTTTTTCAATGATGCAAAAATCAATAAATTTTAGACAATCTAGTTTTCACTATTTGTAATTTACAATCAGAAATTTCCCAGTTTTGTAAATGCACCCAAATACTTTCTTTAATGTCATTTAGATTTTAACAAATGAGAAAAAATTAATATCCCTGACTCCTTTCAACTTTTTTAATTTGGTTATCTAAAAATTCTAATATGATATATTTAAGAATGCATTCTATCCTGAGTCGTTTTCTCTGAGTTTTCCAGTTTGTGTCTTGATATCTAAAATTAATTTGGTCAAATTCTTAAAGAGCATTAAAGTATTTCTTTTGCTGTATATTTTTCTTCCCCTTCAGGTATTGCAAATATGCTATGTATTTTGAAATTGCCCATTGGCTGTTATTTCTCTTTCTCCCTCCTTTCTTCCCTCGCTTTATTCTTTCCTCCCTCTCTCTTTCTCTCCCTTCTTCCCTTCTCTCCCTCTCTTTCTCTCCTTCTCTCCCTCTTTCCCCTTTCCTCTCTTTCTCATTCATTTTGTGAAGTTGCTACTGATACATCTTCAAGTACATAGATTATTTCATCAGCCATATTCTGTTTATTTGATGAGTCTATCAAAGATATTCATATTTTTCTTGATGGACTGAAACCTCCACAAATTGTGAGCTAAATAAACCTTTCTTCCTTTACTTTTGAGCATTAGATATTTTGTGTCAGCAATGAGAGGAAAGTAGCTAAGACATGTGTTTCCTTATGTGTTGCTTTCTTCAATAAAGTCTGAGCTTGCAAGTCTTTCATAGTTCTCTTTCTGTCTCTGTCTCTGTCTCTCTGTCTCTCTCTGTCTCTGTCTCTCTCTGTCACCTCCCTCCTCCACCATGAGCAATTACCATGCTTCCTATAGGCAAAACTCCAATAAGTTTTGTGTACCCTTAGTAACACAGTCATGACATAGTGACTGCTAAAAAGACCCAAAACAGTCAGACTCCTAGACCCTTAGGCTTCTATGCATTAAAAGTATGATGTATGTTTTTTTTTTCTGAGACTGAGAGACTTGAAAAGCATTTTTAGTAAAAACCACAACTCTTAACCAAATAGGTATCCAGTAGGTTAATAGTAGCAGAACAAAACATGAACTTCATTTTAGTCTTTGTTACTAGAAATTTTGGGTCACAATACTTCTCAGCTCTGGATATAGGTGTGTTAATTATTTAATATCTGTCTCAATGTTTGCAAAGTGAAGTTGGTTAGCTCTGAATTTATATTATCTCACCCTCCTCATGACTGAGGATTTCAGGATAGGTGAATTTACAGGGATATTCAACCATGCCCCAAAGTGTTCAGCTATTGTCCTAAACTTTTGATTGCTAGGATCTAGGAAAGGAATATGTCACCATGACTAAAATTACCATAAACAGAGAATCATTTATAGGAGTAGAACCAGTCCTCAAGACACAAGGATTCCACAATGATGATCAACTGAGCCCAGGTTAACATGTAGTCCTTGAAACGTGACCTCTGCCTTTGTGGGTGGATCAGTGTGATTCATTTCATCCAAGTGCCCCCCCTTCAGCTAGTCAAGCTGGAGTCCTTTCCTATTCTCATGTGTAAAGGCCCGGCCTAATCTAGGTCAATCCCTCAAGATAAAGTTCATGCCACCTTCTTTCACTTTATAAATAAAATCTTTCCTGTAACTTTCTGCTTTAGTTTTAATTTTCATTATGAATAAAAGCAATGATCCATACAATCTTGAAGAAACCCTCAGGAGTTTCTTATTCTAGCACTATTTCATACTTATCCTCAGTACTGCTCAGAAGTGATCCCAGTGGTACTCCTCCATATTTGCCAGTATCTTAGGGTTTCAGGTACCATTTTCTCTTCTCCTTTGTTTCTCTGATGGACCCTAAAAATGTCGCTGATAATTATGTTCTTTTAATTTTGCTTGTCTATAAACAGTAATTATAATTACGAAGTTTTTTGCCAATTGGATTTATACTTAGTTAAAAATCTAATGCTTGCAATATGCTAAGAGAAAATCATGTTTTTTAAAGAAAGAGAACATACGTAACATGTTGTATGTATGAAAATTTTTGGAATTTTGTTACATTGACCAACAGTTACAAACACTCTCCTTTGGATAAAAGGGTTATATTTGATTGTCTTTGCTCTTTATTCTATATTTGCCAAATTGGTTCAGTAAGCTAATTCTCATTGTATAATTAAAACTGTACTTCACAATTCTCTAGAACTCCAAGGAAAGATGTAGTGAAGTTAGTTACTCAAGAATGTTGGAGAAAACCTACCTACTCTTGATTGCTGGCTCAGTTCATAGGTTGAGTGATACTGGGTGAATGTCTTAATTATTCAGTGCCTCAGATTCCTTTCCTGAAAAATGGGAATATTCATATGACAACTGTACAAAACTGGCATCAGAATTGTAGGATTAATGTATGCAGGTTACCTAGGACCTTAAAAGAATACCTTATTATATTATTTGAAATAAGCAATTATGAAACCCTTTCATTTTTTAATTCATTAAAACAGATGTAATTTATTATTCATATCCCTTGATAAAGCCATGGCCTGTGTAACTCATCATCTTCTCGAGTGAGTCAATTAACTATTCCTCACCATCTGTTTGGCGGGTGATCCAGTCCCTTGCTTCCAGTCATATGCAGTGGCATTTAACAGTGCAGAGATCTAAAAATACTGGAAGGATACCAGCTTGGAGGGTGTTTGGCTAGGAGAAAACACCAGAGAAAATATATAAATATTTAGAGAGAATTAAATATGCAACCTTTGAAATTGTTTTATGCAAAGCTTCTCTTTGGCTTGCAACTCTGACATCAGTGCAATCAAGGGAAATATAATGTTTACTCATTTGACAGTCAGTTCCTCTGTAAAATCAATAGATCAATGGGGTGAGGAACTTTTGTAGACCTGGCAGGGATCATATTTGACTTTACTCATTTATTGTAACTTTTGGTAATATTTGTTTGATTTTGTTTTATTTATGAGAACAAATATGTTTTGGTTTTTCCTTTTTAAAAGCATATAATACATCTTAGCAAGACAGAATACATTTGCAGCATGAATTAATATATTAATGAGATTCTTGAAATGAGAGGGAAATTTTAATTTTGAATTATGAAACTAAAATAATAATACTAGATTAGTGAAAGTTTCTTAACATTTGTTAAACCCTACAATATTTTATAATTCTATATTCCACTCAGAGATGTACATTTGGAAACTCTCTGTGTCACATTTAAGACAGTGGAATTTTTACTGTGAAATGTAATGTTAAATATGAAGGTAGACTCTAGAATGTGCAAATTTTATGAAATATCTAAAAGAAAAATAGTTCAGTGTCCATATTCAGGTTTACCTTGTATTTTATAAACACAAGCTGTAGAACAGACAGATCCAATAATTTGATCTATACATATATATATATATATATATATATATATGCAGCATTTTCTGATATGTTCCAAAAATATATTTATTGACTTTAAAAAAGTTAAAAGTTAATGGTAAATACTGATAAAAGTAATTGAACTATTATCCCTTTTGTACAGAGCTGTACATGACTTATATCTAATATTGTTTTTAGTCTTCACATTGACAATAAAGTAGATGCTACTACTACTAAAATCTTTGGAAGATCTGAAAAGTATTACATTTTATCAAGAAGATATTTGATCGTCAGTGACAGTTTATAATAATTCTGAACATAGTGGATCATAGATCCCAATATATACATCCCAATCCTTAAAACCCAAATCCACACATAATTAACAGAACTTTGACAATCAAAAATTTATCAATTAAAGAACAATTTTACCTATTGTACAACATTCACAAAAGATAATTTTGATTCGATTTGTTCCCATAAGCTATAATGAGTCAAATGAGAAATCAAACAACTATTATTAAAGTACATAAATCAAATGGACTCAGATTAATATCTTTCACATGGTAATGTTCATTTACATTTTTCTACTTGTCTTTTTATGGCTTGATAACTGAGGTCTTTTGGGCACAGAAGACTCTCCCATTGTGTAAAAACACCACAGTTTATATAATTATCAACTAAAAGATGTGTCGCTTGCTTCAGTGATCTAACAGTCATGTGTATAGAAGAGTTTTTCATGGAAATAATTTTTCAACTCAGGGACACAGGAACACAGCTGCTGAATTTAGACCTAATAATATGTTTAGGTTTATAAAATACCTGCCAAATTGTCTTCTTGTGTGGATGATGTGAGCTAAATTATTTTCTCTCAAGCCAAATGCATGTGTTAAAAGGTTAACTTCTAATCGGAGGATATTTAAAGATAGTGCGTTTGGGGACTAATTAGATTTAGATGAGGTCATGAGAGTAGGCACCTCATAATGAGAATGAGTGACATAGCAGAGCCAAACAATACATGTCTTATGTTCTATTGAGATTCCACTCCCTCCTAGCTGAAATCAGTCTTTCACAAACAGGAATTTTTTACTTAGGGATTTTTTTTAGACCCACATGAGCAGGTGACTCTTATTGGTATCACTTGTTTTTTTATTTTTGTTTGTATGGCTTATTTTTCATTTTCTCCCATGCTTTGCTAGCTTATTTGGAATTAAATGAATGAAAGATAAAATCATTTCAGAACTTCTAGACAAACCTATCTTCTTTAGAAAAATTACATTTTTTAAATGGAACATGTATCAGCTGCCCCTCTTGATCCCGTTAAAAACTTGCTTTAAACCTATTTTGCAGATGGTTGCTTTCATTGTTTCATTTACTGTTAAGATGTAGATTTTTATTTTTAAAGAAAGAGCTACACCGTCACACAGCATTCTTTCTCAGATCTCAGGAGCAACCATATTATAAAGCCCCATTCATCTGGTAGGACAAAATCACTAGTACTTTATCAATTTGGAAAAAAAAAAAAGCTGAAAGATCTATTTACTTTGCGTGAATGTTGTCTCCAGAGCTACTTGGAATGTCATGTGGTTCATACACATGTTAAGTATCAAATAAGTCATGCAGGATATTTGCATGTGGATTAAAAGTTCCCTTGTTTCCAGTTGGTATAGCCTCTCCAATTTTGCCCCTCAATTTCCTGCTATCCTTGCAGCTTTGGAACTGAAACTATGATTCTGCAGCCAAGAAAGATTCCAATTTTCTGCTTGAGCTCACCTCTTTTGCTACATCAAACTGGAGCGAATACTCACAGAAGTTCTGCAATAATATCGAGGGTTCGCTTTTGTGCTTTCATCTTTCAAAGAGGGTAGTCCCTCTGCGGTCTGCCTCCACTGGAGGTGCTCAGTCTTTTAAATTGTCTCTTTTGTTTTTGTTTGGGTTAGTAATTTTACTTTTATTAGGATACATCATAAAATTGTAATCAATAGATGTTATTTCAGTGCAGCCTTGGAGATGTAGAAAAAAAATTCAGTGCAAAAAACATTTCTTATACCTGCTCTGCCTATACATTCCCGTTTTGTGAATATTTTTATTGGCGAGGTGTATTAATTATAATTAATCATAACCTCTATTGAAATGTTAACATTATCTAAGTCTGCTCTTCAGGGTTCATTCTGTGTTGTACATCTCTGTAAGCTTTGAAAATGTGTAATGTCCTTTTTTCTTTACTACAATATCATGCAGAATGGATTTACTTCTCTAAATGATCCCTGTGCTTCGCCTATTGATGCTATTTTCTACCGCCTGAACTCCTAGAAACTTCTGCTCTCTTATTTTCTCTATACCTTTGCCTTTTCTAGAATGTCAGCTTGTTTTATACTGTAATATACATTAATTATTTTATGTGCCTTTTCACAGTTCAGTTACTTTTGAAACAGCACAATGTCTTTCATCGGTGGAGTGACTCTTCTGCTTGTCTTATTATTGAATTCTGGGAGCACACTATGTTTGTGGTTTCACATTTTTCCAGGTGAGTAGGAATTTTGCTTTAGGAAACATCCTCATTCAAGTCTCAACTAAGTTGGATTTAGAGGATATTTAGATATATTTTGAACATCACACATTATTGAAGTTGGAATAAGCGAAAACTGTGGAACCGTTTTGATGAAATGGATGTAGTTTGCATTTGAGAAGGACATAATTTTATGCACTCACCAAATTCATATGTTTAAATGCTAAAATATTAATAATTAATGTGAATTTGTTTGGAAATGAAGCTTTTAGAAAATAAGTTAAAATAAGTCATAAGGGTGGAATTCTAACACAATAGAATTGGTAATATTAGAGAATGAAAGGAATCTCTCTTCTCTCTCTCTCTCTCTCTCTCTCTCTCTCTCTCTCTCTCTCTCTCTCTCTATGCTTCCCTCTCAAGTAAGGGCTATGTAACACAAAAAAGATATTTGTTATCTGCATATTAAATACAGAGGTCTCTGACTATCCTGGGAAGCAATTCTTAATTTCCCAACTTCCAGAACTTCAAGGAAATAAAATCATGTTGATTAAGCCATTCATTTTGTCAAGATATAGAAAATAATGTTAGAAGATTTTTTGGAATTGTGTTGAATCTGTAAATCGAGTTAAAAAGAACTAATACCTTCACAATATTTAGACTTATTCATGGTCATTGAATCTCAATTCATTTATTAATTTTTTAAATTTCTTTCCTCAGATTTGTGTATTTCCTCATATAGAGCTTCTACATATTATACTTATGCCTAAGTGTTTCATACTTTTTATACCAACATACCTGATATTATGTTTTTAATTTTATATTTCAATCATTCATTTCTAGTATACAGAGGAATACTTGGAATTGTCATGTTAACCTTCAATACTGGAAAGCTTTCATAATTCTTTATAACTTTGAGTAGTTTTTAGTTGTTCTTGTTGACATTATAGGATTTTCTACTTAAATAAATCTTGTGATTTACAAACTGAGACAGTTTTATATTTCCTTCCCAAGATATGAATGTATTGAAAAGTCCTGACTTATGAATTCCATTCTAGAAGCATGTTAAGACAGATTCATTCATAAGTCCAACGAGTGAGTCCTCTACAACTCTGACACAAATATGCAATATTCATTGCTTTGTGCTTCCTAAGAGTCCACATCACCACTATATTTCTTCACGCTTCTGGACATCCTGAACTCTGGATGAGCACTGTATTACTGTACAGTAAACACACAGCAACACAACTGTGACAATGTCCAGCAGACTGTGAAATTTCTTCCCATCCACAGATGTTTGTAATGCGAGGTCTGCTAGTATCTGTGACAGTAGGCAACTCAAATTCTCAACATATATTCATTGTTTATGTTAGTATTATTTCATTAGGTAGAATTTCCAATATGATGAAACAACTTCACTGCTTTCGTCATGATCTTATGGAGAAATCTAGGTTTTCAACATTTACCCTAAGAGTGTTCACATGATTAAATGCTGATTTTCCTCAAGAATCTACAAAGTGAGTGCAACCAAAACATAAATTAAAACAAAGAATAAAATATGACTAAAATAAGAGATGTTAGCATCACAAATGAACTGACACATTGTTGTAAGGGTGGTCTTTGTATAAAAATAGTAAATTCAGTTATGAATCTTTACTTACTATGTGTTCAGGACACACTAAGAAAGCCCAATCCAGACAAGTTCTCCCAATCTTATACTTCCCAACTTTCAGAAGTGTAAATCAAAGTAACTGCTATTGTTTATGCTGTTTTGAGTCTCTGGTATTCGGTTATAACTTCAGAAACTAGCCTAATACAGTTCACATTAACAAATTTGAAAACAGATGAATTGCATTAGTTCGTTGAAAAGAAGAAAACAAAGCAAAAACAAGACACACTACAAATACTTAATCAGCAGGAAGTAGAATCCAGACATGCTCTTTGGGGAAAAGGCTGGGAGGGTAACTGTAGTGAGAAGACATCTAAAAATTTGAGGACAGCCTGGCAATACAGTGAGTTAAAGGCCAGCCTGAACAACCTAGCAAGATTCTTTCTCAAGAAAACAAACCAAAAAAAAAAATACTACTGAAACATGAAGTTGAAAATCTAAATAATCTTATAAATGTGAATTAATTTAAATTCTTAATTAAAAATCAAATAAAAATTAATCCCCAGGCAGATTTTCACTAGAAAATTCTATCAAATATGTTTTTCATTAGGAAATTTTACAAGTCTTTCAGAATACCAAAAAATGGAACTGGTTTTCACTTTATTTTAAGCACCCAATACTATCTTGATAACTGAACCAATATGACTACTGATAAACCAAATAAATGACAGATCATGAAGATAGATTAAAATGGCATTAGTAAATTAACTAAAAATATAAAATAAGTATACATGTGTGATTCATGTCTGTTATATACTGCTGGAAAATATTCTTAAGTCAATCAATATGCATTACAAAGTCATGTGATTATAGATAATGTGATGATATCAACTGATTCTCAGAAATTGTTCTATCCACATTACTATAACTTCCTGATAAAACATAATAGAATATTTTTAAGAAATTTAGGAAAACAAAGAAGCTATCTCAATAAGAATTTTAAGAATCTCAAAAAAATGTAAAGCCCAAATCTCTTTTAATAGTGAAAAATTAAATAAAATGTTTTGCCTCTGATTTGGCAAAGAAAGAAAGATGCATGGTTTCAAAATCTTTATCAGTGTAAGTTCTAGTCATTGCAAGTAAAGGAAGGGTATATAGAATGGATGACAAAGAAATAAGATCTTCACTTTGGCAAATAATATATATATATATATATATATATATATATATATATGATATATATAATATCAATAAACCAAAGTGAAGAAACAAGAAAAAATTCCCAGGTCTAGGATGTGATTCAACAGAGTTACAGGATACATACAATACAGAGAAATTTGTCATATTTTAAGATGACACATGGAAAGCAAAGTTTCAATATAATACCATTTAAAATAAACACAAAAACAATGAAAAACTAAAATATGAATTTAACATGTAAATTTATTTTTAACAATTGAAAAACTCTTATAGAGAAAAAAAGAAATCTAAGTAACTAGAGAAATATACCAAGCTTATAAATAAGAATATTCAATATAAAAATGCTAATTCTTCCCATATGATAGCTAGCTATAAAATTTATTAAAATTTCAGTTATTTTTTCTCATAAAATGTAACTCTAAATTTTTGTTCTAAAAATTTTATGTGAAGACACAGAGTTTACATTATTAAAAGCAATATTGGAAAAAATATAAGAAATCACTTAACCTTATATTAAGGTTTTCCATAGAATAACCATACACAAGTAGGGTACTGACTCACAGTGTCCCTGCAACGTAAGAGAGATACCAACTTGAGAACCAAGCATTCCTGAAAAAATGACTTCTGGTAACAGTAAAGAATAGCTTTTCATGAGGAATTATTGGAGCCATTGGAAACCTTTAGGCAAAATTACAACACAAAACCCTTACAAACCTGGAATTATACCTTACAAACTGCATTATATATGCAAAACAATAACCCAAAGAACATAGATTTAAATCATAAAAAGTAGGAAAATACAGAGAAACTTTAGCGCCTAGAGCTAGCAAATAATTCATAGATTTAACTGAAAAGTATGGTTCATATTGTGAAAAATTCATAACAAATTCCAAAGTGGCTAAGACTTCAGTTAAAAAAGTATAAACACTTAATTTATCAGTAACAAGCCTCTCATGTACCAGATTAAGAATTAATTGCTTAAAACACAGCAGAACAACACATAATATTCTATTTTGAAAGTTGTACATAAAAGAACATTGCCTTAACCATTGTTTTTTTAAGAAAAAATATAAATCTTAAGGAATTGCAATTGTGATTTTACTCTAAGTATATCTTGGTGTCATCCACTTAAAGAACATCATCTAGATTATTCCAACAGCTGTTTCAGATTGTAAATAACTTGAGTCTTAATTTTAGACAATAGATCTTAGTTTGGAGAATCACCCGGCTTAATAACGGTATTATGGGTAGTTTTGAGTGAACATAATTTATTATTCCCAAAACAGAACAGTATCTTTATAAAATGTTAGATAATAATCTATTTGTATTTCTCTATAGTCAATATATCAATTGATTCACCCTTTAAACTTTAAGTACTTCTATGGCTATTGCAATTTCTACTTTATATGACAAATAAATACACATCATCTAACCATATAATGAAATATACTCCAGTCATTTTAAATTTTTTCACTGCATTGATCATATAAGAACAAAATAAAAATTCATTTTGTTAATGTAAGGAAACACTTTGTGGTAGAAAATATTAGGATTGAATAACTGCATTCTTCTCCAGAATTAAAGAACCCTTTTAAAAATCAACTTCACGAATTATAAGTCATTAAATTAATCTTTTGATGTAGAATTTGAAAGAATAATAAATTAAAACAAAACGTGTCAGATCGAATGAAACAAGAATGGGTAAAACTTATTTTTCAAGTATGTTCATTTACAAATTTTAAAACTCTAGTTCCTATTATAATTATGCAATAGTAAAAAGAGCACATCTTGGAATAAAAATGAATGTGAAAAAATTAATAAATTTAATTTTATGACAAATTTATGAATCACTTTTTCTTTATTCTTTACATTAGTAAAGACATTTTTCATAGATATTCATTTAGATCTACATTGGGAAAAACTGTATTATATTTATCTTCTCTCAAATTTCTCCCTATGAAAGAGGAGTGTTTAAATTTTATCAAACAATGTAATGGAAGTATTAATAATAACAGGGCAAATCTAAGATAAAAGAGAAACTGTTCAAAATAGTGCATGTGTCATAAATTTTAAGAATATATTCAACTTAATTCCTTTCTAAAAGAATATATCCCTACTTTCTAAAAAACATTTTGCTTTTTTTCATTTTTATATATTCATAGAGTTGTCTTTTGCCTTTTCATTTTAGCCCCAAATGCTTTATACATGAACTTATGTAGATATTTTGTCAGTTCTTAAGCATTGAGAAAACACAGAAATGAGATGGAACTGTAGATAGGTGTAATCTCCCTGATAACACTTAGGTAAGTATGTGCTGAAGCAATTTTCCTGTACTTACTTATCTATTTTGCTAATCATTCATGATAAAGCATGTGACAGCTAGTATGTGGAACAGAGTGCTTGAATCATAGCATGTGAGATTTGTTTTGATCTTTCCCAAAAATGTGGAAAGGTTACTTTTGAGTCCATTGTTCAACAGGTTGCTGTTGTCAACTAGAGTTCATGAAAAATAGGACTTTAAGTATAGCAGTGCCCAGGAGCAGATGAGTGGGCAGAAAAACTTCAAAATCACATACCAAATTTTATGAGACTTCTTGAGGCAACCCACAGGCTAGAATCTAACCAGTAAGGATACACAGACTGCATTAATAAGATTCCTGAACTAAATAATAATGTGAAGCATAAGGTCCAAAAGTTGGAGGGACACAGCGTCACATCGGAAAGTGTAAGAGAGGATAATGCAACACGTTATAATTAATCTGCATTTATTTCTAAACATAATTCTCTGCTTGTGAAAACTTCTAATTAAATGCATAAAAGTTATCTATAAATGACGTTAGCCTTTTTTTCTGTTTTTCTGTGCTCCTTATCTCCCTTCTGTTTCTCCTGTGTCTACTTTACCTCTGAAATACCTATAATAGCTGTAGAATTTATTTTCAATCTTTTAGGTTATTACCAGCCTTTATTAGAATAGATAAGATGATCAAAGTCTTAGGCCTTTAAAGATTTACTGCTTAGTAGAATAAAAAGATAATTACAGATAAAAGAATATTTGAATGTTTTATGCTATGTTAGACATTTCATGATATTTTAATTCCAGGGAGTTTGAAATTTTTTTGGCTTTATGATTAATTTATTTTTCTACTCAAGTATTAAACATTGTCCTTTACATTATTTCATTTTGGATTTATATTATCTGATGGTAGACCTTGCATTTGCATGCATCATATAATGTACCCTTTCCACATTTCATGATGTTTTATTTGCGGTTTGTACATGTGATATTCAAGTTACCAATATTTGGATATATGTTCACATATAAACGTGTCTTGGAACACATTTTTCTATAACTTTATCCTTAAAGACATTGTGCTATCTCTCACCTATAACAACTTGAATAATCTACTTCTTTCTAATCTTAGAATTTCCTTAAAGCATTTCAGCAAATACTGCTATTAGACAAATAAAGTTTAGTCCTATCAGTCAGAGATGATGTTTTCTTTTAGGGGCAAAATCTACTTATGTATTAGGATGTAAAATCATCATGAAATGTTTTTATATAGATCATTACAAACACAAGTGTCACAGATCAACTATTATACATATTCAGTATTAACAATACGGAAATTAGAGGAAGAAGAATAAGAGAAGAAAGAGAATATAAAAACTTGGTAAAGGAAAAAAACAAGATAAATTATAGCTTAATGGAAAAGAATTAAGCAGTAAATTATCTTATAACATAAATGCCTAATAGTAATTTTAAATTTTAAACAGTATCAATCTTACCATGTTTTTTCAAAGCCTCTTTCCAAAATTTCCTGCAAATTATGTTGAATTGGTGGTCTCTTGTTTTGAGTGAAGGGTTGACATGTTGTTTACCGTGTTGGCCTTTCTAGAGAAGAGATACCTATTCAGCATGTAGAATTGCAAGTAAAATTGACAGCTCATTAGTTCTGTTGAAGGTGACTAAAATATTGGGAGAAAGAAAGCATTGACATGTATGAATGTAATATTCAGTTTTCCACTGTATTATGTCAGATCTTCGATATTAGTTATTAAAAATAAGGCATGTTAATCTTTTTGAGATTCTCAACTGAGACAGAGTAATATTAATAACTAACAAATAATATCAAACAACAATGTCTTCATAACCAAAACCCCCTCTGCCTCACTATGATGTTTCATCTTAATTGTAACTGCCGGTTTAGAATTTGTGCAGTCAAGGAATTCACATATTATGACTGATTTACCAAAGAATTCTCATGTAATATGTTAAAATTGAATATTTTAGACAACTACTTTCTATCCTTTGTTACTGTTAATCATTAATTCTTATAAATTATACCTATCTTTCTTTAATTTTGTGCATAGATTTGTCATATTTTTCATTTGCTATGATAAGATATTGTATAAGAGGCAACCCAACACTTCTGAAAAATCGAGCCATTACTGTGCTGACTGAATTTAGTAGGAGATTTCATCATAGGAGTCAATCACCTCAATCCTAAATCCATGATACCCACCTGATTTTTCTGGGAAAGATGTGCAGATTTTTATACCAGAAAAATGTATTCTATATTCAACTATATCCTGTTGTAAATGTTGTTTATACCACTCTAAAGTAGTATATTTGTGAACTTGATAGGAAAGTAGCTCCTGTCCTCTCAGTGGATGCAAAGGATAAAACTTTCTTGGTGGAAAAGAAACAAATAACCTTGATTGTGGGGAGAAAAGAAGCTTGAGAACTTTACACTGGGGAGACTCAGAAACATAGGCTGACCATGCTATACATGAGCATTTTGCACACAGAGGCACAGAAAGAAGCCACTCATTTTAGACCTGGGCTTTTCAGGTATATGAAGCACACTGCCATTTTACCAAGAATCTTAATTTTCATAACAACAGGAGGTGCAATCTTCTTCAAAGTCAGGAAATTCAAGACTACCATAGGTACAATAGTCAGGCAGAGATCAGAGGTTCAAAAACTCACCCTAGCTCCTCTTTTCATGCTATCAAGATATTTGGTTCTAAAAGTAGACATCAAATGACAGTTGCATTAAAATAGAGATTTAATTTTGATGGTTTGCATTCCCCTTAAACTCTAAAGTAGTATAATTGGAATCATATTTATAATTAAAATATTTTGAAACTTAGAAAATGTCACTTAAAATGTTACAAAATTATTGATAGTAAATTATTGTAGAAGAAGCTCTTTGGTCAACAATTTTCAGTTAATATCATAATTTTGGCAAATAGCAAATAGCTTTAACATTTAAGTAAGTTCCTTAACCTTGCTGAGCTTCTTTGTCCTGACTGGAAAACTGTTTTTATATTGGTACAAATCTTAAACTCACCACCATTCCTTATGCATAAAAAGCCCAAATAAAAACAGCTATTATAACTCATATGGGAGAATGATATAAAGTGAGAAAATATGAGATAGTTTTAGAATAGTTTGTTTATTATAGAGTATCCCATACTATTACTAATTATTGTATTATTGCTCTCATAATTAATAAGAGGATAATAAAATAGCTATCTACTATAATATCCATGATTAAACATTTTCCTCTAAAACAATTATAAATCCACTGCTGATAAAAACAAATACATAAAATGCTTAGGAATGAAAAAATAAATGTGAAAATGCTTGTGATTGCAAAGGCAAAACTTCACCAAGTAATAAATAAAACAAATAAATAAATTCATAATTTTAAGTTTATATAATGCCTATTCCACTTTAGTCTTTTTAACCACAGCAAGTAGTTTTCAAACCTAAGAGAAGGTACTCAGGCATGATGTCTTATATAATTTTGCAATTGAATTGTCCATATGTGAAAACTAAAATACCCTTCCTGTGTGCCTGCTCTCCAAGTACACAGGCATGAAGGTTGAAAAAAACAAAACAAAACAAAAACAAACAAATAAACAAAAAAAAACAGGAAGTGAGGGGTTGGCAAATTAAGCAAGAATTTGAGTGAAGAAGCCGAAGAGGTCTTGCAGGGAAGATATTTGATTTAAAAGCCAAAATTTTTGTGCCCAGGAGAGGGGAAGAAGAGGAGTTCAAAGGCCAGAGACTCTCAGGGATCATTCAAAGCAGATGTTTGGTGCTTGAACAAAGGATGCTACATGCACTGTAATCAATTGCTATATTCTACCTTGAAGCTTAGTGTGGCTAAAGACTGTTGATCACAGATGCTACCTACATCAGTTGCATAATACAGAAATGCGCATATAAAAGATTACTGTGAGAAAATCATAACGTTCATTCTACGGAACAAATGTTGCTGCAAATAAAATAAAAAGATTTTTTTACTTTCAACAAGATTTAAAAAGGTATCATAAGCAAGGTAAAAAAACAGAAAGTCATAAGCTAGATAAATATCTTAGAAGAGTACAGAGTAAATATAGAAGAAATGGGCAAAGGAAATAGAACATCATTTTCCAGAAGTGAATAAGCCTGAGTTGTTAAGAAGTATTCACTACAGGACTTGAAAAATAACAAGGTTGGTGATAAAGAAAAATCTCCAATTTGGAATATTCTTGTGATTTCTCACACCTTCATGAATTCTCTAATTAATTTGTTAATTAGAGAAATCATATCAGTTATATGTTCGTATGATTCTAAACAGAAAGAAGATTATTTTCATATTTCATTCCATTGACAAGTATCTGTTGGTAGTTAATATTACCATTTGAACTGTGGCCTCCCTAAATTCATGTTACAGTACTAATCCCCAATTCTTCAGAGGGTGAATTTACTAGGAGATACATAGACTTTGTAAATATAATTCAGTTAAAAATGAAGTTATTAGTATGGGCATTAATCAAGTATGTCTGGTGTCCTTAGGTATGTGTCAATTTGGAGATAGATAATCATGAAAGGAGAATGATGCATAAATATGAAAAGAACAGAGGACTGGAACAGATACTAACATGACAGTCTGCAGAAAAAATAACCCAGTCAGCACCTTCATTTTAGACTTCTAAACCCCACATTCCCAGGAGTACAAAGTATATCTTTAGGGTCCAGACTGGGATTTTTCCAGACTACATAGTAACAGAAAGTTTACCATCTATGCCTCTTAGCACTGAATTTTCTTAACATTCCTTTTAGCCCAGAATTTTCTTTTCTTTTCTTTTTTTTTTAAGAAATCACTTGTTGATAATTACATATTTTCCTCTTAGAAGTAGTTGTTCAAGTTACAAAAGTAAAGCATACAAAGTGGACATTTAAACAGTGAGAATGCAATCAGTTCTCCAATAAAAACTTAGTAATATGGTTATCAATCCTACACACTTAAACATACATGCAGTTATATCCTTTAGAATACTTTCTTTTCCTCTTTTTTCCACAATAACTATAATCAATTCTCATAAATGTTTAGAAGTTCTGCACATGTATAAATCTCTATATGCATAACTAGCCTTTCTGTATTAAATGGAAAAACAAACAAAACACATCAACAATACAAATTTCTAGAAAAATACGAAATGAAAAGGACATAGAAAACCACAATACTAGGTGATCTATGGTAGTTACTATGATGTCTCTTGTCAGAATTTTCTTAACATTCCAAATAACATGGGTATAGGACTCACAATTTTATGGACAATATATAAAAGAGATGACAATAGATACTGAAAATATTGCAATAGTTTTGGGACTACATAATGTTAATTTTTAATATGGATTTTTAAAATTAAGGAAAAAGAATAGATTATGAACATGGGAAATATTTATGAACCTAACAATATTCTCACCACAGAACTCTAGTTGTATTGGTGAGTATAATTTTTCACTCTAGAATTTTGTAATTCTGAAAATATTTTTTTCCTTTTTTCTGAATATTATGAGAATTTTTATTCTTGTAACTTTTTCTTTTATTTCAGGCTTGTGGTACTTCATTTTACTGCTTCAGATAAAGATGTGGCCAGTTACTGCCATTTTTTCTAGTTATTCTTTTTTCTTTCTTTCTTTCTTTCTTTCTTTCTTTCTTTCTTTCTTTCTTGTCTTTTTGAGTCAGGGTATCGCTATACAGTTTGGGCAGGTCTTGAGCTCCCTTTGTAGCCCAGGCTGGTCTCAAACTTGCAACGATCCTCCTGCCTCAGTCTCCCAAGCCTCGGGATTCCAGGTATGTGTCATCATGGAGGAGCTCCAGTCTTGGCCCTCAACATGGACGTCAACTCCTGGCTTCTGGCACAGACTGTTGGGCTTCTGCCCGGAACTCTTCAGCCTTCCACAAAGACTCTTCAGCCTTCCACTGTAGATTCTTCAGGGTTCTATCATAGACCCATTGGCCTCCTGATGCAGACTTGCGCGGGTCACTGCAGTAAGCTCCAGGCTGGGGCTGGCCCATCAGGCTCCAGTATACAGATACCCTCTGCATGCTACCTCATCTGGTTTCGTGGCTGACTATTGTAAACCAATCTTGTAATTTCTTATGCATGTGTATGTCTTGTGTTACGTCTATTTCTCTAATAAACCATGACTGATGCATCCTTTTAACTTTCTATTTTAAATATTAATGTTTCTTAAAATGTTATATAGCTTTCACTGTTCATTCAGAAAAACAATGTAACATTTTTATTATAATAATTTGGTACAAACATAGATCATAAGAACAGAGGTAGAAAACCTACATATAGAACAACATCACATTTGAATCACTTTCTTCAGAGAGGAACTCTTAGGACACCTGGGTAGCAATAAATGTGGTCTACTTGATAGAATTCTTACAGTCAAGTATAATAGAGTCTAAAATTCAATCATTCAGAGAAAGCAGAATTCTTAATTTCTTTAATCTTGGCATAATGCAGTTGGACATCTTTGTCCTCAGTTCACCTGATGCTTCAAGACCAGATTTTCTTTGTCCCAACATTTTAAGGAAGGAAATATCTATTGTGTGCTTAGAAGATTAGACTAATCGTTGAGCTGTGTCAACTGAGGCCTTAATGGAATGACAGTCTTTCCGAAGATCTCTGTTCAGTTCCAATTACATCCCTGTCTTCCGGCACCTGCTGACTCAGTCCCTCAGTGTCTGATGTGTTGTGGCGTTTGTGGGTTTACTTTTTGCTCTGGCTTTCAGCGCTTCTATTTCAGTCACAGTGAATCTGTGCTCTGGCTCCTAACCCTCTGCTGGCCCCTCTGTTTCTTCTCTTCCTTCCTGTGTTCTCAGATTGGTGTTGTGCTAATTTATTATTGCATTGTAATAGCGACTCAAGAGTTTCAGCCAAAAGTATCATTTGTAAAAAATAAAAATTTTTCTGAAATCATGAAAAATTTATTACTTTTGTTTTACACCATTTGCTTGGAAATCTTTTAATTCTTTATAAAGAAAGATTGTTTGCACTCCCTCATATGAATATAAACATACTTCATTTCCGGACATTGCAAGGTGATTCGAATTTAAACACAGATATTAACATTCCATTGGTTTTACCGCATGTAATGAGATGGCCTGGGAAAATCATCTAAATATATCAAATGTATTCTCTAGCTGTGGAGGCTATGAACTGTAAAAGCAAACTCTAAATTGAAATCCTTACCAATAAGCAATTGTGTAATATTAGCAAATTATTTATCATTCCACTAATCAATATACAACTTATTAAATTGATTTCAAGCTTAATATATCAAATAGTAAGCACTGAGATAGTTATTAAGTTAAACGATAAAATATGAAGTACATATACCAATGCCATGCAATATATATATGTGTGTGTGTGCATCTATATATATATATAAATATAAATATGTAATTTTTTTCATTAAATGTTTAGAAAGTTAGAAAACATCTGACTTAGTCTGCTCCCTACTTGAAGAAATACCTGTTCATATTTTAGAAGGAAATAAATTTAAAGCAGTGACTATATAAAATATTTATTTTTGTAAAGCCCACTTTTTGTTTGAGACAGTTTAGTTTGCCTGCTACCTGTCTTGCTAGACGACAGCATAACAATTTGACAGGATTTTAGAGCAAAATTTTAAATAGGTGCTTAAGTAAGGAAAAAAATTGTTTCTTTGAATGTTTTTATGGACCTTGAGTTTCGATTTTCATGAAAATAAATAACATATCTGTGCTCTACTCATTTTCGTTGTTGGAGCAATCATCTGACACTATTTGTTTTTGAAAGTACAATTATAAATCACAAGAAAATTTCTTTTAATGAGTGTGTCACTTCCTTGCAGAATGAACTCAGGCTGTTGTGTGGTTGCAGAAGCCCATTTTGAAGCTGAGGGTTGAATACTTGCATAATCATCTTGTCATTAATTAGCAGGAGAAGCAGACTAAATACTGGGACAATTTTGTGTCTCTTCGTATTCTGCATTTTCTATTTTGTGAGGTCAAAATAACAAAATATATCTCTGCCTAGAAATATTCCAAAAAGTATTTTAGTTTATTGTGTCTAGAAAATATTCATAAAGGCCTCATATAATTTTTTTAAATATAATTTTTAAAAATATTTTTAGAAGATTTATGGTTCAGTCTCCACTATGAGTTATATTTCTTTGTTCAATTCTTTCAAATCAGTTTCTTTGTTGAATTCATATCTTAAAAAAATGTGTCCCAAACTTAGTTTTTTCTTTAAATGTGTCTTATTAGTACCTATTTGTGATAAGTGAAGTTTAAGTCACCTTATAGAAGAGGTACATGGACATAGAATATCTTGATTCTTTTTAAATCCCCTTCCCGCTCTACCTAAACTCCTCCCTCTGTCTCCAAATATTCTTTTCCCATTTTCTTTCATTTAAATTATTGCTTATTAGTATATGCTTCCAGTAGATCATGATTACTAACTTTTAAGTTTTGGAACTTTTTGAGGTGTTATTATTGCCAATAATAAACACTTATTTGTGCTATTCTGTGTTTTTAATATATCCAATCACCCATATGTTTCCAAATTTAAT
Organism: Hydrochoerus hydrochaeris; assembly: GCA_004027455.1. Classification (NCBI taxonomy): domain Eukaryota; kingdom Metazoa; phylum Chordata; class Mammalia; order Rodentia; family Hydrochaeridae; genus Hydrochoerus; species Hydrochoerus hydrochaeris. The sequence goes on along the minus strand of PVLA01000023.1, from coordinate 184,602 downwards.
TTCATTAAATTTATGAAATTGATAACTGTGATGAAGAAAATAAAATAGATTAACAAAGTTACAAAGGGAGAGGAGACAGGTTTCATTATAGACTGAATCTTATATGTCCCTCAAATGTCTATACGCTAAAGAAAGGCTTGTTCACTAACCTGTAGACTGTTTAGAAGTGGTATAATGTTTAGAAGGTAGGGTCTCAGTCTCTCTCTGTCCCTCTCTGTCTCTCTCTCTGACTTGGTGCCATAGAGTGAACAATACTTCTCCACACAATATGCTATGATTAACTTTACGACCACATGCTCAAAGGTAGTCTATATACCATGGACTGAACTCTCCTACACTGTAAGCCAAAATAAACTTTCCTCCTTTTACATTGTTTATCTGTGGTATTTGTCATGATAGCAACTAATGCAGATTTTAAGCAAGTTTTAAACTAGGTAATCCCAAACTCCTAAACACAGTACTATAGTACTTCAAGTACATTAGTGACTGGATTTTTAACTCTGCCTCACACACACGCACAGGGGCTACTGGTGTTTTCATGCTGGGTGTGGGAGCCAAATTGCTTTTATTCTTTTAAATGTGAAAAGTCAGTCATTAATTTCAATATTTCCTCCCGTATTCACTTCCCTACTCATCTTTTCTAGGGCTAATGGAGTGGTGTAGGTTGTTAATAGGTATAGCTCAAGGTACAGCTTGTTTACCTGAACTCCTTTGCATCCTTTTCTCCTGAGTCATTTTAGAGCAGATGACGTGCATTCTGGTGTGTTCTGCTGAGGCTCCCACCGGAGAGTGCTTCCAATCTGTTGGGTTAGTCAATTCAATTCTTAAACTTGCTCAAGAAATCTATTCCTATGTATGGAAGAAACATTCCCTAATCCAGAGGTTTATCTGTATGTGTGAATATATTGTTTATTTCAAAATATTTTCCTACTTCAAATGGGAAAGAAATGTTGAATTTATTAGCTTGTATAACACACACAAAAGTGAGTCAGATGTGGTGGCACATGCCTGTAATCCCAGCACTCTGGAGGCTGGGGCAGGAAGATCACCTCAAGCTCCAGGCCAGCCTGTGTTCCTTAGTGAGTTAAATGCCACCCTAAAAGTACACAGCAAGACCACATGTCAAAAACAAACAAAAATTCGTTGCAAGTATTTTTCCTCAAAAAGCAACACATACTTTTTTTTTTTAATTTTAATTATGGGCATCAATGATTGTCTATTTTCTTTGTAGGTAAGCTTTTTTCTTTCTTTTTTCTTTTCTTCTTTTTTTTTTTTTTTTTTTTTTTGGGTACCAGGTATAGAACTCATGACTGCATGCTTGCAAGGCAGGCACTTATGCTGCTGAGTTAAATCCTCAGCCCCTGTAAGGTAACCTTTTTGATGACTTAGAATTTTATTCTCTTTAAGATTTCAGATATCTTGCTAGTCTATTTTTAGAGGTAATCTAACTTTCATTGATTTGATCATGAGGTCAATTGGAATGGTCGCAAAGTCTCCAGCTTAGTAAAATTATATTACTTATGTCTTTAGTTCATAAAGAACGCCAACTATAAATGTGTCAAATATATTGTGTATTTTCAGTCCTCTTGTTAAATTCTATGATAGATTTTTTTCATATCACTGAATAGATTTTTATTTCTAGGAAAGAAAACTTTTTCTTTTTTGTTATTGTTTATTCTGTTTGAATTATATTAACACGAATATGTACTCCATTTCTTCAGGAATGCCCTCAGTGATTTCTTATGCTTGTTTCCTTCAAAAATGCTTTTAGTGTGTTTAAGTACTTGAGTTCCATGTTCCTTTTTATTCTTTTTAAAATTATCCTTTGGTATTTTCTTTTTTATTATTGGTTATTGTCTGAAGTCATTTTCTTCATTCTTTGCTTGATTTTTTCTATCAACATGAATATAGACATATTGTAGGATAATTTAAGACTCAAATCACATCCAATTCTATAATTTGTAAGTATTTCACCTAATTATTTAGATATAAAATTGTTTAAGTTAATGTGGTATTTCAGATTCTCAGCACGTTATTTTATTCTTATTTATGTACGTTATCATTACCATTATAATTAGAATGATTAAGGTTTAGACATTATGAAAGATAAAGTTTTATCTCTCCTTTCTCTTCTTTTCCTTTCTCTTCCTCCTTTTTTTTTTTTTTAAACTGGAGATCAAACTCATGACCTAACACTTACCAGCTAGGCACTTATTGCTGCTGAGCTAAATCTCCAGCCTCTTCCTCCATTTTTGTCAATGCAAATAGAGTTGTACAATATATTTCACTAAATATTAAAGGTGTACATGACTACAGTTGATATTCAAAGATAAGCCTATAATGAATTACACAGTAATTCCAGGCAAGCAATTTTTGCAACTTTTTGTTGTGCATGGAGCTCAAGATTTTCTAAATTTTCTAAAATTGGATTTCTGGTTCCTGTTCAGATATACAGTTTTTTATCTAAATGATTAGGTGTAATACTTACAAATTTTCATTTGCTTATTTTGCTTTCCTTACATTTTTAGGGACTTAACAATTTTATAACTTGCTCCCATCTGAATTGGGGGCACTTCAAGAATACAACTGTCTCTCTCTCTGCTGGTCTTCTTTACCTGTCTTTTCTCTGGAGAAGTCTTTTTCCTTCTTTGTTTACTTCTTCATTCAAGCAATATTTCCAATATCCTCTTGAGAAAATATATGAGAAACTAAATTACCCAAGAACTTCCATGTTTGAAAATATATTTTGCATTCACAAAATTGATAATTTTGTTAGGCATAGAATTACAGTTTAATATGTTTTAATTTAGAATTATAAAAGTATTTTCTTTGGTTTGCACATTTAGCACTGCATTTAAATGAATTATGATTTCTTGATAAATGATTTTACTTCTTTTATAAAATTTTGCAAGTGCTTTGAGGAAGGAAAGCAGGTTACTGCATGAACTGGGAGCAGATTTGGTATCATGTAGTTGGTACTGGTGTTTTAGGCATGCAAAATGCAAGAGTCCTGAAATCATGGTGGCTTCCTCACACATTCCAAAGGAGGGTCTGAAATGCCAATCATGGAAATGCTAATAGGTGATTAGTGAAGCTGTGTGACTGAAGGTAAGGATGAGTTGAAGACCTCAGGAGATGCCAAGAATGTGGACCTTTTTGTCAGGAAAGCACAGGCTGTGAGCAGAAACAGGTCGTGTGGGCTGCATTGGGCTCTGCATTAGAAGGAAGCCAGCCCAAGACATTTTTTTAAGTTCTCATACCACCACAACTTCCTTCAGTGTTGGAAATGGAATTGCAGGATTTAATGTTTCCTCTTCTGGATTTTGTTCTTGCTCTGGTCTGATTGCTTTCTATTTGTCTAGTTCTTCCTTTTTGAATGGCAATGTTTATCCTGTGTCATGGTATGTTAGAAATATTAACTTTCTTCTAAGTTTTTAAGAGCTTAAGCTAAGAGTTGTCTTCAGTCTCAGAGGAGACTGTGAACGTGGACTCTTTAGCACTGTTATAGCTTGTTAAGACTTTTTGACCCTTAGAGGTAGACTAAATGCATTTTGCACTTGACACTTTTGAGGACCATGGGTAGAAATTTATGGTTTATATTTAAAATGCTCTCCCAGTAGAAGGTATCATGAGGGCATTATACTTATCAGTGGGTTCCTTCACTGATGAGTTCAGTAGTTAAATATGTTGTTAGAAGATGGGGCATAGCAGAAGGAGGCAAGTCACTGGAGCAGTACGTGTGAGGGTTACATTTTAATCCCTGGGATTGGCCTGAAAAGGAGAATGCTGCATACATGAAATGAGTTAGTGACTTACTGGTAAAAGTACTCATAGCACATAATTAGCCTATATATTTTAGGCTTTCCACTTGTTTCAACACTGAGTTTGAAACCCATGGAATATCCAAAATTTGGAGTCATTTGAGAGTTCTGTGAAATGAATTTTTTCTTTTGTGAGCATTTATTTTTCTCTTTCTAAAAATCTGTATTTGTTTCCAATATATTTGTGGATGTTCATCAGTTTCCTTCATTTCAGGGGGCTGCGATGTTTCCTCAGGTTAACAGATGCTCTTATTCTCTTGTTACACATCATTTTCCCACCAGTGGCTCCATAGTGTTAATTTCTTCGCATTTCTTCTTAATTTATTCATCTTTGAGGAGAATGGTATTTGACTAGAATGGGGGTTTTTCATTGTATAAGGCCACTACATATACAATAGCATTTCTCTGACTTCAAATATATTGGTATGGAAGAAAGGGACAGATGCCCCATCTCCCAGTTGTTAATATCCTGAGGACCATATGGTAGCAGACAGATGGTGGAGAGGTGCATCTTTCGTATCTTAGCTGCTTTAATGAAGCTCCCTTGCAGTAACAAAACTTTAGAAAGTTTTCTTATTAATTGGATTCTTTGTATATTAAAATTAATTCCTTCCAAATGTTGGCTTTGCCATTTTTTGGCTTCGAGATTATTATTATTTATTGGTATTTTTTTGTATTTATCCAAACTCCAAAAAGGAAAAGTCTGCTGAAAATTCATACAATAACACTGTTTCAAACTAAGTTAAAATTTAAATATATATATATATATATATATATATATATATATCTTTAAAATATGTGTATATATTTAAATCTAAACTTTAAAGCCAAAACAGCTATTCAAAACTGTGGCATGCATAAATTATTTTTTTTGGCAAAAAGAATTAAACTCAACATGAAATGATATCATGTGGTCTAAGTAGAGGAACCTATTTTTTTTAATCATAGCATGCCATTTTAAGAGTGTCTACAGATGCTTCAACATCTGAATCTGTTTTAAATTAGTTTGTGGATGTCTATCATAAAATTAAGCAGCAATCATATATGAAAGCATATTTTTATTATTTCATGTTTCCTTAAATATTAATGTGGCTCATCTATCAGTTTTGATAGTGGTCAGAGTCATCAACTCTTTTGAATATTAATTTTAAAGAACTCAGATTCGAGGACACTTAACTTGATTTTTTAGCACACATAATTGTTCAATGATTTTTTTCTGGATGAGAAAACCATGCTTTTACTACTGTGAGACTGTAGAAAATAATGCTGAACAGCAGGGAAAGCAGAAGACATAGAAGGGGACTAAGGTCAGCATTCAACAGTAAATTTCTACTGACCTTTACTCATATATCTCCAGTGTTCATATTAGCACATATTCAAATCTTTTAAAGAATTTAAACTTTGTTATTTTTATTTTTATTTAGATTTCAGAGCTTCTTACACACTTAGTTGATAAATGTACTAAAAGCCTGATAGGCAGCATATTAAACAGTATGTCTTTTCTTTCAACAATGTAAATTAACTATTCTTTTAAAATTCTTTCTTGAGTCATAATTGAAAAAATAAAACCATATTTGAGCTTTTTTGTTTTTATTTTTTTGTTTTGTATTAAAGCCAAAAACAGTATCTGTCTAGAAGACAAATAGAATAGATCAGTTTTATCATTTTACTCGGAATAAAATTGTCCCCACATAATCTACCAAAATAAATTTTGAGTGATTATTCACTGGAAACTGGTTATATTGTTTTTTTCTTACCAAATTATAATTAGATTCAGTTTTAAATGTGTAGGTAAAAATATTTTTAAAACTTTTTGTGGAGAAATATTTGTTTTCTTTTTTTTTTTTACTTTATTGGCAAGTAAATTCTGATTCATATGTTCACCTGTTCATATTTGTTTTCATTATCTTTTTTTCCTTATTTTGTTGTGTACACATTAAAAAGTTATATGCTTTTAATATATGCAGTATTGTTTTGATAATGTGCATTGTGAGATATTTACTAGAGTTAAGGTAATTAATATTTTTAAAAGAATCAACTTTGCAGGTTACCTTTGTGATTTAGTAATAAAATCTAAGAGAGGGCTGGGGATTTACCTCAGTGGCTTAAGCGCCTGCCTGGCAAGCCTGAGATTGTGAGTTCAATCCCTGGTACCAATATATATATATATATATATATATATATATATATATATATATATGAAATACTGATTTAAAATTACAATTATCCACTGTCAATAAAAGGAAATGAATAACAATGTTTACTGTATCTTCAGTAAAACTCAATTCAATTGTAGATAAAATAATTGTTTTTCTTAATACTTATGATGTGACAGCAAGATAAATGGAAAACAGAATCTCTGAAGTCAGAAATGAATCTGAGTTCTTCAATTTTGCAGTGGGTAATTGGCCCCTGGAGAATTAAATTTATAGACATATTCTCTTCACCAATGGTACCTGTCTCTTCCATCTTTTTTCTCTTAGCAGGCTTATAGTCAGAGCTTTTGACAGAAGCCCTGAGGACAAACACCTAAAAAAAGACAATAAAGCTAACTTTTGGGGTCAAAATGATCTGGGCTTCATTCAGTTAAGTTACTCTCTCAGGAATTGAATTATATTATGAAAGAGTTTTTCCATTTTGATTTGAAGAAGAAAAGTTGAATTTGAACTTAGATATTCCTCCTCACTAATGGCTGTTATCCTTTTTCTCTTTAGAGAGTATTTTAATACATTCTCTCAATATTCTGCTGAAATTTTATCAGACTTTCCAACCTGAATGCCAAAGTTGTGAATTTATTTTGGTTTGGAACAGAATCTCAGAAAGTACAGTGTTTCTGAACATTCTAAGTAAGTAGATTCAGTGGTTGAACTAAATCTCACAACAATTAAATTTTCTCAGTTCTGAGAATGAGCAAATTTAAAATGACAGACAAAGCTGGAGGAAAGTGTAGAAAAAACCCAAATATTGTTAATCAGAATATAAAATAATAATCTTCTTTTGCACAAAACTTTGGGAGTTTCTTAAAATGTGAATATATATTTTCTGGCTTAGAAATTCTACACCAAGTTTACAGTAGAGAATAGAAAATGCAACTCAAAAAACAACAAAACAAAAAAGATCTGTACAAGAATTCATCATGCATTAGAAGCACATAAAAAAGAAACCCATGGCAGATATTGCTGATTAGTTTTTACATGCTTCATGCTGTAGCGTGAACCTTTATATTCACAATCAACAATTCATCCATCATGAAGATGGAGGTGGATGGGAGCTTTGATGAACTTGCTTAGGAATAACAATTTTATACTGAGACTATTTACTTGGAAATTTCTTGTGTCTTTAAGTCACATCCAATTTCCAGTTTGCAATGTACAGTCTCTATCAGCGATGCCATAAAGATTTGTAAATCTATGTAGAGCCAATTGATCTATATTATTAATGTTACATGGGAGAAACTCCAGTTTCAGCAACAAAGTAAAAACAAACAGGCAAACCGCGTTAACAGCTAGCTTTGATTTAAACAACATTCCTCAGAGGAACTGTTTCAGGATTTTTATTTTTAAATAAGAAAATTTTGCATCAATGAAATATGTTTTTCACACTTTGATGTTTCATTTTTTGCAAGAAGTTTGGTGGTCACCGTGTTAATTTGATTTCCCTACCAATATCCCTCACTCACATCAACATTAATGAGGTAGAGCTGTTAATTATTAAGTATACAAGGAAATATTTTTATTGGAATGTAAAATTGGCTTATGCTCATGAAATCTCTAATATAGTAACTTTAAGTTTAGACTTCAAATGGGGACATAAAATAATACAATCACAATATTTGTGACTCAATAACAGTAAAAATGGTATGTCTATGGTTTGTCTCATAATGTTGGATGAATTTTTTAACCAATTTTTTTAAATGCTCCTACAAAATCTTAAGGATAATAGGAATAATGTCTACACTTTATCACATACTTAGCTTTAAAATTATGCTTTTATCATCAGAAAAATTTGACTATCTAGGTTGATATCATAAGTTGGAAAATGTAGCATTTATTTGAAAAATAAAAAAAGCTTCTTTTTAATCTATCATCACTAGGCAGAAAGTTATGAAAAAAACAATACACAAAAAATTCTGCTTCGAAGGTGGAAATTCCTAGTAGTACATGGTAACATTGTAGTGAGTTCACAAATGGAATAGTTTTCAACAAGATTGAATGATAACACTTTTATAATAAAACACATGTATGACTTATTTTGTGTAAGAATGTCTTCCCAAAATATAGAAGGTGAAAAAGAAAGGGAAAAGACAATATATAGGTCCTATTTTGGGAACTTTTCATGGACTAAGCTTAGGAGAGAGAGTGGAGAGTGCACCAGTATTACAGAACAGAGTCCATACCTTTGTCCAAAAAGCATTGGCTTACTGTTGTCCTAAGCAGAAAGATGTCTAGGAAATATAGTTGGACTTCATGACTAGTAAAAAATGGATATAGGTTCTGTTTATACAAGACAGATTTTCTGTCATTGTTATTTTCCAAAGTTAGTTTGGGATACTGTCAGAAAATGAGCAAAAGGAATACAACTATGTCTCATTTTAGCTTTCTTTTTGTAAAAAGAACAGAGCTATGTTTCTTAATATAATGGTCAGTATATTAAAAATAGCCAGGGCTTGAGAAGGATTCAGTATGAAAAGCAGCCTATTTAAATGTAAATATAAGTTAACATGTCAGACAGAACTTTGCTATAAAGCAAATGCACATTCTTAGTGATTATTATAGTATATTAAATGTTCAGAAGCAGTTGTTTGGTTTACTTTTAACATCAATATTTTAAAAAATTAATTCACAAATTATTATTAAGCTTAAAGTCTCTGGCAGGAACAGATTTCTTTCAGAAGGTTATACATAAATATAAAATTCAAAAAAGAATGTACTGTCTTGTAAGAAAATAATTTTAAATGCCCAACTGTCTAGACAAGATAAATCAAGCACCAACTGTTTGTATTTTAAGACTCCTGGAAAGCACCCGCTAAGGTTGTCTCTGCTGAAATTCATCCTGGAATGTTCCTGTCAGCATTACAGTGGTGATAGGTAGAGATTTTCAAGAGCTAATGAGGTGATTAGGGCCTAACCTCATGAATGGATTAAATTTGTTTTGGAGACAGGGGTAGGACTTTTAAAGATGGATTATCTCTCTGAAGAGTGACTGGAGTTTTTACAGACTGAATTAATTACCAGGAGGGCAGATTGGCTTTGATATTTTGGGTCTTCTGCAGGTACAAGAGCTCCTGCTATGTGATGCCATCTACCATGAAGCTCTTAGCAGAATCTAAGAAAGTGAAGTGACTGCTCTTGGGTCCCCAGAATAGAAAAGCTAAACAAAACTCTCATCTTTACAAATACACTAGGTATAAACTGGCCTCACATTTTGTGTTACAGGGTCACTAAAGGATTGCGATGATGTCTTGTATGTGCCCTTGTAGTATGACTCTTTTTAAAACAGATTGATCCAATGTGATTTCTTTGTTATATGCCTTAAAAAGATTTCATATTTTAATCTCATGGAAAAGCAAAATTTGCTGCAATGGAATTACTGAAGCATTAATTTTGCTATAGTTCTTATCATGAATAATAAAGAGTAAATACTGTATAGTCAGACAGTGTAAAACTGAAAGCAAAATTTATTTTTAAAACTGTCAAATCTATTTCACTGGCCTATGTTTGCTATACATAATGATTACATTTGTCTTAAGGGAATGGGTGCAGACACATAGTACACTTGATTGTTTTTACTCCTTGTTCCTTATGGTCCTCACTGCCCAAACCTCAGTTCTCCTTCCCACTTACAAGTCAACCTCCTTGTTTCCTAAAATTTATTTTATTTCACTCTTTAAATGATTTATTTTAGGTGTTCTAGTAGAAGAGAAAACATGCAACATTTAACTTTTCATGTCTAATTTATTTTACTTAGCACTACGGTCCAGTGATACTTTTTTTTTCCCCCTGAGGAACATTTTATTGGAGAGGAGCAAGTAGAAAAATGAGATAATGATGGAGGTGCCACACACCCAGCTGTTTCTGAAAGGTCAGTGCAGCTTTTACAAGCCGGGTCTCCAGGATGGAGGCTGCTTGATGTTTTACTAGACTGTTGGCTTGGGAAATGGTGAGCTTTAGGAAGGCAGGGGGGACCCTGAAGTAGAGTTGATATGAAGTCTCCATTGGCTTGAAAAGAGGACAGAGTTTATTTTAGGTCCTGAAGTCGTTCAATTTCTTGCTATAGGTGTTTCAGCCTTGCTTTAGATTCATGAATTTTATTCTCTATAGCTGCATGAAATTTTGCAAATGTGTCTTCAAACAATCATGGTCAAAAAGTGAAGTCCCATTTTGTTTCATAGGCTGATATTGAGGTAGTGTCATCTAAGTTTTTGCTGAATTTACTGATTCCACATCAAAATTTCTATCATTATTCAGTGAGTGGGTCTTGCTTCTCACATTCCACTGGTGCTGAAGAATATAACATGCAATTTTCATAAGCAGCTCTGTTCTCTGACTGTGCAAAGCATAGTACACTACAGTTGGCAGCTTTGGGACAGAGCACACAGGTTACATTTTTCATCATTTTCTGCAACCAGAAAGACACCAGTGGGAAGAGGATCCCAGTCTTGAGAATGCTGGGTCTCCATGCTGCGCCTAGTTCAGGCAGCGACAGCCACTGAAACAGGAATGCCTGGGCCAAGGCTATCAGTGTCAGTGGCCCAGGCGGAGCTCCCAATACACCCATTTTCATACAAATGGCTAAAATGTATAATCTACACTAAATATTCCATTTTCTTTATCCATTTATCTGTTAATTGGCACATTGGCTGCTTTATTATTTGCTATTGTGAAATGCAGTACAGGAAACTTGGATATGCATTTGCCAATGTAATGTAATGGCATAAACTCTTTCAGAAAGGTACCCAGGAGTATGGCTATGTGACATAGGATTTCTAATTTTCAGTACTGAAGAATCTCCATAGTGATTTACCTGATGGTTTTGAAGGAGTGTGCACTCCTAACAAAAATGTGTAAATGTTCCTTTTCCTCCACAGTCTCACTAGCATGTATTGTTTCTTTTGCTGTAATGATAGCCATTGATACTGGAGTAAGAGGGAAACTCCATGTTGTTTTGATTTGCATTTCTCTCATGCAAAAGATGACAGGCATCGTTTATGGACTTACTGGATATGTGTACTTTTGAGAAGTCTGTTCCTTTCACTTGCCCATTTTTTGTTTGTTATCTTTTATCTTGGGGTTTCTTGTTTTTTTCAGTTGCTTATACATTCTAATTATTAGAGGCCAGTAAATTTTCTTTCCAGTTCTGTGAATTGTGTCTTTGCCCTGTTGAATTTTTCTTTAATGTATAGAAGTTTTCTAAATTTAATAAGATTCTATTTGTTCATTCTTTATACTATTTCTTGGGCAATTGGGATTCTATTCAGAAAATCCTTGCCTATGGTAATATTTTCAAGAGTTTTACCTATTTTAGCTTTTTAGTAGGTTCAGTGTTCCTGTTTGTTATCTAGGTCTTTGATCCATTTTGACTTCATTATAGTACTGAATGAGAGATATAGGTACACATTTATTCTTCTACATGCAAATAACCACCCTTCCTAGTCTATTTATTCTCCAGAATATTCATTTGCCTGTTTTGTCAAAACTCAGATCAGTGATGATATACGAGGTTGTTTCAATTATATTGCATTGGTCATTGAATCTATTTTTGGGCCAGTATAATTTTTGTTTAATTTTTACTGTACCTTTACAGTCTAATTTGAAATATGATAATATAATGCTTCTTACTTCACTGTTCTACTAAGGATTTCCTTGACTATTTTATGCTTTCTGTTTCCATGGAAATTTCAAGATTTTTTTTCCTAGTTATGTGAAGAATTTTGATGGTATTTTAAGTGGAATTTTATTACATGTATATATTATTGGTAATATGTTCACTTTATTAGTATTGATTCTACCTGTCCAGGAATAGGGGATAACTTCCCATTTTTTAATGTGTTCTTTCATCACTTTTTTCAGAGTAACATAGTGTTATGGATTAAAAACTGGTGGCCAACTTAACACCAGCTGAATTAAATCAGTAGGGTGCGAGTATAGATGGCCCACCTGAGGAAGTTGCCAGCATTAATAGAGACATGGAGAAGACTAGTGAGGCACTGTGGGTTCTCCTAAGTGCTATTGTTTGGAACCTTTGGTTCTCTTGGAGGAGCTTGTCATGCCAGCTTCCCAGTATGAATTCAGTCATTTTCATCAGAGGAGCTCGGGACCTATCCCTGAGGGTGGCTGTGATTCACTTGCAGGAGCTCTGGCTCTTACTTAGAGCACCACTTCCTGGCTCCAGAGGGGAAGATGCTTGCTACTTAATCTCCAGGAGAAGTTTCTCACACTGACTTCCTGGTATGCACTTGACTATTCTCATCTTCAGAGGAGCTTGGGACCTCACTGTCGCTATGGATGGCTGTGGTGCTTTACAGGGCAGCCCTGGTCTTTATTTGAGCATTGTTTCTTGGCTCCACCCTAGAACCCTAAATGTTCTAGCACAGCTCCTTCACTCTGCTGGCATAGACTTTCTAGGTTCCACTGCTGACTTTTGGGCCTTCCTAGCTGAGATCTGTAAAACAGACTGGCATGAGTCCTTCTCGTGAGCTCTAGACCTCAGTTAGAATCGTGGGAGGCACTGTCATAGGCTCTAGGTCTCCAGTGGACTCATGCAGGACATTACTTTGGGATACAGGCACTTGGATGAATATTCTGGGTCTTTAGTGCTGTGGGCAAATTTCCTGCACTTTCTTGAATTTAACTCTGAGTTACCATCATAAAATAATATTATAAATTCTATGTCCTATATATAATTGTTCTCCTTGTAATCCCTGACTACAACATATGGCTTTTCTTATAGAAGATTTTGAAGTACTTGAGGAAGTTATTTATAGGTATTTGAGATTTTTACTTTTTAAAGCTGTAGTGAATGGGATTGTTTTCTTGATTTCACTTTCAGTGAGTTTATGTTGTTGTACAGTAATGCTATTGATTTTTGTGTGTTAATTTTGTGTCCCCCTAGTTTTATTAAATTGTTTTCTAGTTCTATGAGTGGCAAATAATGGCAATGTGACTACTTATTTTTCCATTCATATCCTATTTATTTATTTATTTATTTACTTTCAAGTGCTTCATTGTTCTGGCTAAAGTTTCAAATACTAAGTTGAACAGGTGCTTTAGAGTGAAACCTTTCACTTGTTCTTGATTTTAGAAGGAACTCTTTCAGTTTTGTCACATGTCATAATATTGGCAGTGAGTTTCTTATTCAATTGTTTTAAATCAGTTTGAGGGAAGGTCCTTAGTATGTGTTTTCATCAGGAATTTTTAACAATTATAATGAATGTTCATTTTTGTCACAAACTTTTCCTGCATCTGCTGAGATGACTATGTGATTGTTACCATTATTTCTGTTTATGTTGGGAACTACATTTATTTATATTTGCATCCCCGAAATGAACCTGATTTGGCATATTGTGTGATAGTTTCACTGCTTTATTGCATCCTGTTTGCAAGTATCTTGTAGAGGATTTTTCCATCCCCGTTCATTAGGAAACCTGGCAGGCAGTTTTGTTTTTGTTGCTGTTAAGTTCTTGACTGGTTTTAGTATCAGGATTATGCTACTATCAAGGAGTGATTTAGCAGGGTCAGTTCCCTTTTACTTTATAAAAAGTTTCAGGAATATTAGTTTAAGTTCTTCCCTGAAGTTCTGGTAAAAATTAATAGTAAACTCCTCAGGTTCTATCTTAATTGCTACCTCTATTTCACTGCCTTCTATTTGTCTGCTCAAGGTTCTTACATTTTCTTAGTTCAATTTCAAAATTTATGTGTATCTAGTAATTTACTCTTTTCATCTAAATTCTCCAATTTATTAAAATATAGTTTTTAAAGTAGGTGCTTATAATCTGAATTTCAGTAGTTTTCACTATGATTTTGACTTCTTCCTTTCTACTTGTGTTGACACGAGTCTTTTCTTTCTTTTGTCTCATATACTTGGCTATTTAGCTAATGTAGACATTCACTGTCCTCTTAGAACTGATTTCATTGTGCTCCATGAATTTTGTGATGTTATGGTGCCATTATCACTTGGTTTTATGAATTTTTAGTTTCTTCCGTCATTTCTTCTGTGACCCATTGATTATTAAAACATATGCAATTTATGTCCATGTGTTTGCCTTATTTCTATTGTTTCATTTGTATTTTACAAAATATAGAACTCTAGTCCATAACTCTGACCAACATGAAAGATTCAAATATTAAATAAAATAATTGTGTGCAAGAAAATATTGAAGGAGGCTGGAGATTTATCTCAGTGGCATAAGTGCCTGCCTCACAAGCATGCAGTCATGAGTTCTATCCCTGGTACCGATAAAAAAAAGAAAAAGAAAAAGAAAATATTGAAGGCCATATTTTAAATGAGGAGAAAATAATTTCATAAGAAACAATATAGGAAAACCAAAATTAAAGGATTATTATATAATAAAATAGTAAAATTTATATAAAGATAGATCATTCAACATAAAATAATGCCAAGAATGTATGCTTGACACACATATATCAATATATTATTTAAAACATATAAACCTACTCTTACCTACATATATATTTATATACCCTATAAATGGAAAATAATACAACCTAACTAATATAAAAAAGAGATGTTTCAAAAAATATGAACTCGGGAATGATGAATGAACATATGAAATACCTATCCATTTTAGAAAAACATAGTCAATATTTGTCATCAGGTAAATGGAATTAAAATATTAACAAAAAACTTTTTAAGTCTGAAAGTTTAAAAGTTTTGAAGAGTATGAAAAACAAGCAAACAAAAAACATTTATTACAGGCAATGAAAGTTTTAGAAGTCCTTTAGGAAAAAAAATTCACATTCTTATAAAATAAAAGACATTCATGTACAATTAAAAATTACTTTTGACCTTCTTTTCCTATATGTCCCCCATCTCCATTTCTGTCTCTAATACACACACACACACACATACACACACACACACATTTTTGTATTACTCATAAAAATCTATGCATATATATATATATATACATATATGTACTTATAATAAGAAATGTAAATAACCCAAAATTCCACTGTTTGGCAGGCAACTAGAGTATTGAGGTAAATTCTATAAATCATAGACTCATACAAAAACATTTAATGCTTCTAAACAACAAAAGTATTTATGGAAGTGAAAGATTCAGGGAATTGCAGAAATATATAACATTCATAAATAACACATGTCTAAAAATAAACAATACAGTCTTACTGAAACCTGCATGTGTTCAAAAACTAGAAAGCACAGTAAGAGAATTATTGTTAAAATCTCAGATTCCCTGTTGTAGTGGAGCTGGGGAAATGAAGAAGGTTAGAAAAAAAACATTAAACCATATTTGGAGCTTTGAGAACAATTTCCATGTTATTTTTGTTTTTATAAAGGATATTCATACATTTTAAGGAGCCAGGGAATTAACCCATTTGAAAAATATTCCTTTTTTATTTTGCTTTTTAAGGATAGACCTCTGGTTATTGTGACTTTTGCATTTTGAAGTTTGCGAAGATTTCCTTTGCAACTCACAAACTGTTTAACTTTCATTCTTACTCTTTGTGTGTTTAGAGACATTCTATATTCTTCCAGGACAAAGTATTAGACGAAAGTTGCAAATTTAATAAGATCTCTTTCTAAATGTTTTATTTAATTCACCTACTGTTTAAAAAGTGTTTTGTTTCAATTGTGTCTGCTATCAAATCCTCACATTTCTATTTTGAGATTTTTCAATTTCGAGGTCTAATTTTTATCAGCCTATTTTTAGGTATGTCTCTACTCAGTATTTATTCAGTGTGCATTTTAAGTAAGCTCTATTTTTGGAGCAATTTTAGGTCTGAAGGAAATTCAAAGACAGTCCAGAGTTTTGTCAGTATATACTTAGCATCTGCCCCTGCAGACGCATAATCTCCCTTACAATCTGCAACTATTCCCACCCAATTGGTGCATCATTCGACATGGTAATTTACATTACACTTCACTCTCAGTGTACACTCTACGATTCTGCATGACATGTATCATCTATCACTGCACTATGCACCATATTATGCTAAAATTCCTCAGGAATCCACCGCCTCCCATAACATGCAGCAATCACTGATCTTTATACAGTCTCCAGAGTTTTTTTTCTTTTCTAGAAAGTCCTATAATTGGACTCATACATAATGCAGATTTTTCAGTTTATATTCTTTCACTTAATGAAACATCTTTAAATATTCACCTCATTTGGGAATGGCTTAACGGAACATTTCTTTATAATGCTGAAAAGTATTCCATAGTCCTGAGGTATCAAAGTGCTTTTTGTTTGTTTGTTTGCTTGTTTATTTTTAATTTTTGTCTTTGGTCTTTCACTTTCACCTACTGACACATCTTGGTTGTTTTCAAATTGACTATTATGAATAAAAGTGCTATAAACTGTAACATATAGATTTTGTGTGAACCTAAGTTTTAAATTTATTTGATTAAATTCCAAAAGGGGAATTTTCGAACTGTCTAATAAGAACACATCTAGTTTTTGAAGCAGCTGTAAAATAGTCTTCCAAGAGGGCAGTGCCATTTTGTATTCCCCACAGCAATGAACGAGAGTTTGTTCCACATTGTCGCTGCTGTCAGTGTCACCGATGTTTTAGATTGTAGTGATTTCAGCTGTTGGGTATTACTACGTCATTATTTGAATTTGAAACTCTAAATGACTTACAATATCACAAGATGGAACTTTCTTTTTCATTTTTTAATTAATTAATTAATTAATTTGAGGCCGAGGATCAAACTCACAACCTTGTGCCTGCCAGGCAGGCACTTGTGCCTCTGAGCTGGATCCCCAAATCTAGCATATTCTTTCTTATATTTATTTGCTATGTATATTTTTGGGTGCTATCTGTTCACATTTTTTGCTCATTTATTAATAAAGATGCTCATTTTAATAATGTATTAAAATAATTGCTGATATATCTTGGACACTAGTTCTTTATCAGATATATCTTTTCTCAACATTTTCTCCTAATTTGTCTGTTTATTTTGTTGGTATTGTATTTCACCAAGAAAGAATTTTTAATTTGAATGGCTTGTCGTTCATCAAATATTTTTCTTTCCTAGATCCTGCTTTGATATAACTAAAAACATTCATCCAATCCAGATTACCACTTATGCAATTTTCCAGGATAGCTACAATTTTATGTTTCACATTTAATACTATCATCCATGTTGAGTGAATTAATGTGAAGAATATGAAAGGCTGCATTGAGCTTAATTTTTCTTGTGGCCTCTATTTGTTCTGGCACCATATTTTGATATCCAATACTTAGGTGAAAGGTGGTTAATGTTTATTATACTCTTCTGGTTCAAAATAACTTTTTCTCACTTTAAAATAATACCATATATTCCAAGATTTATTCAATAGTAGACCAGAGAAGGGAAAAAAGTTAGAAAAAGGAACATATAATACATGAAACATTGGCAAAATATTTCCTTTTGATAAAATACAGCCAAAATCTGAATGAAAATAAAGAAATCTAAAAGATAAACATGTTGATATATTATGGTATGCTTTATAATGGCTAATAGAATTATAGGATTTATTGCGGTAATTATTACAGGTTAGAATTTTATTAGAAACATTTTAAAAATATACTCAAGAAGATAACAGAAAGGTTTTCATTTTCAAAGTGGAACCATTCATAACTTTAAATCCACAAATACTCAAAATATATTTTAAATATGGGATAAATGAATAATGTTTAATTATGCAACAACTGAGTAATCATAAGCTGTGTTATATTCATTTTAAAATATAACAAAATCACTCAGAAAAATGAAAACAAGTAATTTGTCTACAGAGTGAAAACTGCAGATTCTAATACACACACACACACACACACACACACATATATATATATATATATATATATATATATATATATATATGCATGTCTAAATTGAATCTAATTTGTAGAATACATGTAAATGTGTTCAGGTTCACTGTTAAAGGATGGAGATTCCTGTTTAGATTTGGAGAAATAACAACTTTAATGTATTTTCAAGGGAAACATAAAAATGTTTTTAAAAGATTAAAAATAAGGTATTGAAAAAGAAATACCAGAGACAAGTGCAAAAGCAGTTACATTAGTTTTAATTTTAAGCAACATAAGATAATAAATATGTATACATTTGAAACAACTTGACTCTTGTAATTAAATTTTAAATTTTTCAGTATATAAAATAGTATTTAAAATCATAGCATATATTCATGATCAAGAAAAATTTAAAATCTTGATATAGAGACTTCTGAAAATGTGTCATTAAAAATATACTCAATCCAAACTTGAAGGCTCATGCCTATAATCCCAACCACTTGGGAGGCTGAGGCAGGAGAATCCCTGTGAGTTTAGGGCCAGCCTGGAGTATATAGTGAGACTTTGATTCAAAAAACAAAACACAACAAAACAAAAGTGTGTGTGTGTGTGTGTATGTGTGTGTGTGTATGTGTATGCTCTCAAAATTTGGGCATATTGTACACAACTTCTTAAATTGTTTTAAATTTTCCTATTTCCTTACATTTCATTGCTTGTCATAGAAGTACATTAGACTTGACTGGAATTTGTCCTGTAACAATTAATTCTGACGCCAAAGATTCTGGGGAGTCAATTTTCCAACTCTATTTTTAAAGGATTTGTTACCATTGTCTCATAAATGATAATTTAGTCAAGTCAATAATTTTAAATCTTAAGTGACTTATTTTTTCTTCAGTAATTTGAAATTATTTATCCTTTACATTCTTTTAGTCATTTTATTTCACTATGTGTTTTTAGGGAAGAAATGGAGAAAAGGAATTTGGAATTTTAAGTTTTTATTTATTTACTTTTCCTCTTTTATTAGTACGTGTGTACAGCACATACTCGTTACACACTTTGTGCAGAGTTGGAGCAGGTAGAGGACACATCTTAACTCCCTTTGTCATCTCCTTTCCTCCCCTCCCTTCCTGCTCCACCAACTCTTGATCCCATTTGCTTTTCTGTAAGTGTTTGCAGTAGGGAATATTAAGTAGGAGTGTGCATTCCTATGTGTACAGCAGCACAATGCATATCAGCTACATCTTGGAAGTGGCCCGTGTGGCCATCAACTGACAAACATAAAGCCACCGTGTTAGGTACACATCGTGCAGTAGTACTCTATCACAAAGAGAGAAACACATGAGTCATTTGTAGGAAAACAGATGCAGCTTCCGCCTCATCATTTTAGCTTTCAATTTCTTGCCAAATTTCATCTAGGGAGAAGTCTATGTCACCAGTGTTACAGTGAACATGCTACGCATTCTCTTGCCTGCATATAGTACTTTTTTTTTTTGGTTAGGGTTTTCTGGTGAAATAGAGAAGTGAAAGGTTAAAAAAAGAAAAGAACAGGTTTATTGAGGACATAGAAAGGAGAACCCAATCCGTTGGGTTATCTCCTTCGACCGGATACTGGGGTGTGGGGTGTACCTGACCTTAGACCAGATGTGGCGCTCAGGGTGGGCATTTCTGACGCATGAGGAGCTGATTGGAATTTCCTTTGTGCACAGAGGGAAAGGAAGGAGGAAGCTGTAATGGGCTGAAGGGGAAGAAGGAGGGAGTGGCCATCAGGGTAAGCTTTCCTCAGCCTTGCACCACTTAGGCCACCGCCATAATGTCCTGTAATTTATTTTAGGGAAAAACTCTTTCACTTTTGTTGCCACAGTATTTCCCTCGATAGATTTAAATTTCCTGTCTTCCTCTATTGTGTCACTATTGTCCCACTATTCTGATTCTCGTGTTAGAGTTCCCCTTCCCATTGGTATTTCCCTCTGCTTTCACCATTCATTTCTTAATGGAGAAGTTACTCTTTTTTAATAATAAACTTAACTTACTTTTATGCCAATCCTAATTTTTTTCTTTAAACGTTTTATTTCTGAATTATTTATTTCTCGTCCTACACAATTTTGAAGTTTCACTTGAAATTTTGAATTTAAAGGTTAGATTTAGATATCCTATTTGGATGCCAACTTCAATAAAAGAAGCAGATTGATTATTTTCAATTTTGTAATGTTTTGGGGTTTTGTTTGTTTTAGAAATGCCTGGTTCTGTTTGTGGTGGTTTTTTACAAAATGCCATATATTTTATTATTTTCAAGCAAGAATGCTTGACATTGCTGCATTTTTATTTAACGTCACATATAGAGATATTTTCTATGTTTTTACTGAAAGTTCTGTAGTATTTTCTTTATTGCAAACAATTACATTATAATATGGAAATATAATAGCTTTTAAAATAAGAGTTACTGCTTTTATTGCCTGAGGTACCTGAAGGTTGCCACACAAAATTAATGAAAGTAAGGCCAAGTCCATGTAAGGATTGTTAGGTACTTTTTTTTTAAGCTAAAATAAGAAATTAATTTGAAATTTTAGAAATTATACAGTGACCATTATAGGATGAATGTTTTCTTTTACAAATTTATAAAACGAGTATTTGGCTGCTTTAGATCCTTCATTCTATTAAAAGCCAAAATCTTTGTGGGCATACTTAATTACTGACTCTACCACTTTTGGTCTCCTTAATATATCACTTTAGAACAGAAATCTAAGGTTTTTCTTATTTACACTTTTACTTTTCCTTTTAAGCACATTAAGTGACTGAAATGCAGTTTTTATTTTCAGTGCCACTGTCAATCTTGCCACAATTCACTTGACCTTTCTTTTCAGTTCGTAATAGTGGTGGAAATAATGACTTTCTCCTACAATAACGATGATAAGAGAACAAATAATTTCCATAATGACAGCCTTCACTTAGTGAAGAAAGGTTCTATAAGAGTGAGATTTTATTATCACTATTGTATAATTTTCTTGTATGTAAGGCAGTGTAATCATGAGACCTTGCTTTTATTTCTAGTATTTTCTGAGGATGGCTGAATGACCTTAAATATGTTTTTTAAGCTCGCTATTTGTCAGACAGTGATGGGATCAATGTAAACTTTTAGTTTAATTTTTCTTCAGAGAGTTGTGTTTTTAGAATGACTCTCTATCCCTCTCCTCCTCCCATTAATTTTTCCTGCTACTTGATGGGCTTCTATTTTTCATTCAGATGAGAAATGTCTGTGACTGTTTTCTGAATTTCTTTTTCTATTTTTGCTTAATGTACCTCTGATAATTTCATGTTCCATACATCAGTCCTGCTAAGTTTTCTAATAACACTAATTAATTTTTTTTTACTTATGAAAAACCCCCAGCTCTACAGTTACTCTTCCACTGTTCTAAATAATGAACTTATAAATATATACATTATTAATTAATCTTTCCTTCTTCCCTGCCTTCTTCTCTTCCTCCTTCCTTCATTTATGCCATCTTTCCTTGATTTATTCTTGATTGACTATTGTGGCTTAGAAAATTATTGGAAAAATCTTCCAAGTGACACCAGAATGAAGGTAGTCATTTATACAATTCTATATTCATTATCCCACAGTCAATGTGTTTATATATTCATAATCAATTATATTAATATCAACAATTTCTACTCTTAGCGGCTATATGTAAAGAAATAAAGTAAGGTTAAGCACAAAGTGTTATCATTACTGAAACCTTTAAAATGATATTTTCAATAAAAAATGTTTGATTCTTTACTGTGAAAAACAACACTGACAATAAAGAAAATACAGCTCTTTAACCACATTTTATGAAACCTGTTATTTCAGAATAGCAATCCAGTAAAAAAATCATATAAAATATTATAACTTATGGAGAAGAAAAGCTGTAAGACCAGGTAGATTAAATCCAGCTCTGTTAAAATACTCTAAGCCTTTCTCATGATTAGAATATTAAATAAAAATTTCATTTCCAAAACACTTTGAACTGTTATACTGAGGAAAAATTTTATTTTACATAATCTTCCATTTTATTAACTTTATATTATACTAGATGAATAGTATAGGATTAAATTATAATTAAAAATGCAAATGAAGTACAGATATAATTCTCAAAATTGAGTTATAAATAATTTAAACCAAACTTTCACTTATTTTTATGTGTTTTCATATTCTTTCAGGCTAATAATAAACTATAATATACAGATACATGAGCATTAGTTGTTATCATTTACATCTTTCTTAAGGTTCAGAACATGATACTCTTCGATAAACACCTCTGGAAGCCTCAGTATCAGTTTCTTGCTTATCTTTCTCTACCTTTAACTTTCTTTTCTGAGGCAAAATGCAATTCCTCTTATGCATGCAGGTCATAGATGCAGGAACTTCTTTTCCTCCAAAACCAGATCATAAATAAAAAAATATTACTGTGATTTTTCCTTCCCTTTCTGTTGAAAACTTATCAATAAATGAATTAATTTCTTAATTAATTCCTCTAATTTCATAAAAGGGATTGAAGATAATCTTGCCCCAAAAGAAATATGTGGCTTCAAAAATTTGGCTGCTGGATTCCCCTCAGTTACTGATAGATCATATCTTTCCCTGGGCCAGGTGTAATTTCTATACTATAGCTCATACTTCATTGATCCTAAGCATAAAAATAAGTAGCTCACTCTGCCACGTTGGACCTGTAATCTGAAGTCTCCAATTTTACATTTTTTAAATTTTCTCTTACTAATCAGTCTTTTGCTGCGAAGGTGTCAGCTATGAGCCCAAAAGATGGACAAGAAAGAGGTCACCCCCTTTCACCTCAGGGTTTAAATTTCTAACTTACCTACTGGCCCCCTTCATTTCTTTTCCCCTCATTTTTTTATTGGTAAAATTGTTTCTAAAAGTCACTTACCAGTGGAATATTATTTGAACTGATACCTAGACAAAGAGTATGCACTTCCTTCACTGATACAAATTGGAATTATTTATATATTTTTCTTAAAATTTGTACTTGAAATGTTTAATTAGAGGACACTATGCCACATTATTTGTGATATTTTTGGAAATTTATCCATCTCTGGATATCCAAGGAAAATTGGTTTTAAGCCTCCCTCTGCCCAGCAGATACTAAGATTTGTATGCTTTCTAGCCCTTTCCATAGAAATGGTATAGCATTATATCAGTAGAAAGTGGGTTGTGATAATCAGTGGGATGGAATATTTCTGTGAAAATAAAAACATGTTTTAAAATCTCCAAGTTGAGAAAATTAAGAGATTGTATAATCCTTATTTTAAATAATAGTGAAATTATTATCTCCAGGTAAAAAGGAAGATTATTTTATTTTAAAAGGAAATGAATATGAATAAATAAGGAAGATAGATTTGAAAGAATAAAATGATCTTTGTGAAAAGCAAAACAGCATGTTGACCAGGAAATACACTTGATTGCCTGATTTTGAAGATTTGATTATGGATTTGGATTTTAAGCTTAACCAATTTATTATGCTGGTGACTTCTGCTTCTGTCTGCATTTTTCTGTCTCTGAATACACTCAAGACTGAACAGATTAGTTGAGTTCTGTTAGATTGCAAGAAAGCTATAGAGAACAATGGAACCTGGAGCTCTGTGAAGATGCCATACATTGGTAAAATATTAGACACAAGCATTATACACTAAAAAAACCAATAGCAAATATTCCAGGACAGCAAAAACCATCAGGAACACTCTGAGATGCTGTCTCAATCCTGCTTTCTCAACACTCCTGCCATCACATGTAGATAGAAGAATGATAAGAAACAGAAACTACACAAGATTTCTTCCTATCAAAATAATTTCTAGATGGTTGTGTTTGCATTACACCCTTTCTTGACCTAATTTCATTTAGCAAAACCCAAACAAAATTGTCAGATTATTTCAGGTGCTCTGAACCAGATAAAGTTAAATTTTACAGCTGCAAACTCCAAGGTCTGTAGTTTCAAAAAAAAAAAAAAAGTTTCTCAGGATTCATAACTGAAATTGAATATTTTTTAGGAAATTTGTCATTTCAAATGTTATATAGTTCCAAAATTCCCATTTTCCATGAAGTTTTCTTTGAAATGTGTAATTCTTCAAATTGTAAAAATAAAGGGAAAAAAGTATTTTTTCAATTGAATTGTATATTGGTTCATTACATAATGGCTCACAAGAGTTTCTCTGTCTCTCTGTCTCTCTTTCTTTCTCTCTCTCCTCCCTCCACTCCCTCTTTGCCTCCATCTTGCTTTTGCTCTGGCTCTGTCTACCTTTTACCATATTTGCCAAAATATAAATGGATTACATTGTCCACTGGCATTACATAAATAATGGATTTTAGGATTTACTCTACAAGGATTTAAGGTAGATCCAAAAAAGAAGTGTTTTTAGAAGAATTGTTAACTAAGGAAACTATTTAATGTCAAGTTACATTTAAGCAGTGAGGATGTTAAAAGGATAATACAGAGGTGCTTGGAAAACAAGCAGCCAGCTCACCACTCTGGTAAGTGGCTGTGGTCTGGCAAGATGAGGCCTCCCCAGAGTGAGAACCATTGGTGTTTCCTGAACTCCACGCCATGTTGGAACTTGGGAAGCTGGTAAAACAAGCATCCAGCTCACTGCTCTAGTAAGCTGCTGTGAGCCTTCTGGTGTGTGAGCTAAGAATCAAACATCCATTGCCTCCTCACCCCAGTCAGCAAGTGGGAGCCAGAGATCTGAGTGTCTCTTGGGAGGATCAACGTATGCAATATAGCAAATATGGGGGATTTCCTTCTACCATCTCTTAGAAGGCAAATATCTTTATCACTGTTTTGCTCTGTTCTGATTAATGGTATTGCTCTATTCAATATTCCGTTTCATAAGTTCGGTATGTCCTTTCATTTTGCTGTACCTGATTGAAAGAACAACTACTGTGAAGAAACCGAGATATACTGTTGTATGTTTTACTGTTATCCTGGTAACCTGCTGTGAAGTTTTGTACCAATTTCACTACACTATCTCAATTGGCTTTGTTCTGTTTTGTTCTACTGTATTTTACTACCTTCAAAATAATAATAATAATTTTTTTTTTAAAAAGAGAGAGAACAAAGTAACAAAATACCTCCAAAAACTCCGAACTCCCCCAAAGCTGATCCATGGGGAATGGATGAGGAGAAACACACAAAAAAAGCAACAGAATTATACAAGTTGATTAAAAAGTAAATAACAACAACAAAACTGATTAGTAAGTTTCTGAGCAAGCTGAAACATGATATAACTACACAGATAATGGACTTAAAAAGCAAAAGGAGGAAAAGAAAGTGCTCTGAAAGATATAACTGCATTTATCTTGAATTGTGTAGGATTGATAACCATGTTGCTAAGTTTTTGTTGAATTGTTGAACAGAACTGTTGCAGCCTCACTGTTTGAATGTCCACTTTATATGCTTTAATTTTGTAACTTGAACAACTATATCTGAGATGACAATATGCAATTTATCAACTAGTGATTTCTTACTGTTTATTTTTTTTGAAATTCTGTATACTGTTTCTACCCTTTTTCCTGTTTTGCTTTTTTTTCTCTTTAAATAAAATCTAAAAGAAAAGATGATACACAAGAAGTATGGGGCAGCAAATATCTAAAGGGTAAAGATGTAAAATAGAAGATAAAGCTAGAAGAACTCAATGAAAGTAAAGGGTAAGAGGAGAGGATGAGTTAAGTTGATAAAATTTAAAATAAATGAAACATACTTAGAAATAAAATCAGTAAGAAGTATATAAATGAAAAGTATTGAAGTATTTTATATCCATTAGATCAGAATTTTCAAATGTCATTTTACCATACACTTTTGCACAATCCATTTCAACCTCCACTTTCAGTGTTTTGTGTTACCCATCTTCAGTGTTATGTAGCCACTGGTAACCACACTTAGTCACTTTCTGTGTCACTTGGACACGATATTCAATATTCACAATTTAAATGTCTCATCGTTTTTAGAGATTGATTTCTGTTCGTAGTTTGCTCTCTCTACTGCAGGAAGAGCAGGTAGAAAGCATTGGGTGGAGAGCAGCTGCTTATCCCAGGGTGGCCAGGTAAAGGAGCAAGAAAGCAGATACACCATTCTGAGTCAGATCCCTTGATCCATTTCTTCTGAGTAAGTTCCATCTGGTAGCAGTACTTCCAGACATAAACACGAGAGCTGATGAATAGATTGATAGGCATAGGGCCCTCATGATCCAATTTCCTTTCCAATGCCAAACTTTGGATCATGAATCTTTTCTGAGACACCCTGGATTGAACACACAGACCCTTAACCTGAATCTTGTCTAATATCTACTTCTTGACCACCAGTTTCATTCTTCCCCTACTATCTTCATTTGCTTTACATGAAATCCCAATTACAGTTTAAAATCCACTTTTCTGACATTTCATTATGAATCTCTAATAGATTATGGTCCATGTTCATTCACTTCCTTACTTCTCTTTTTATCAGCTCCTCACCCCACAAAATGTTTTTTTGTTTTTCCTTGAACTCATTATTAGTTTTCCCTCCTTTGACAAAGAATGAGGCTTTGTAACCCCTAACTCTTACCCTTCCATACACTCACTGAATTACAATTCCTTCATTATCTAATATTTCTCACTTAGTATGACCTAGTTTTTTTCTTTCTACTTTTTCTTTGTAATCAGTTCATTAGTAGCTGTGATAATCTTTAAAGTATTACAAAATACCCTCTTTTTAATCTACATTCTTTATTGTCTTTTTATGTTTATGCTAACTTTCACAGTTAAATAACTTTATTTTAAAATGATTTTTCTAACTCCACTGTATTTTAAAGTCACCATTTTAATTATGTCTCCTTGGTCCTGCTTTTAAAGATCACTAATAAACTTCTACCTGTCAAATCTGATACACTGTCTTCGTTCTAGTTGCCTTTTGAGTGATATTTGAGAACAGTAATTGATCCTTCTTTGTTGTTTTGTTTTGGAACATATGAAACAAATAAAAATAAAATAATAGCAAGTGAATAATAATAATAGAATAAAATAAAGGAAATCCTTTATTTTCTGGAATATTTTAAATTTATTGAAAATATGAGTATATGAATACTTATATGTTGTAAGTTCTGTTTTAGCATATTTCTTAAGGATCTCTTGTTCCTTTGGAGATCTTTGCTAAACAAAGACTGTGTGATAAATGTTTTTGTGCTTAGATCTGTCTCTAGATCACACAAGAGCAATTGCACAGTGGAAAAGTCATGGCTGATATAGTTTGGTTATTGTGCACCACTTAGAAATGAAAGGGGACACATGTAGAATGGGAAGCAAGAAAGGCAAAAGAGAAAGGCATAATACCACTGCATGCAAGAGAGGGGCACTGTAAAGAAACAAGCTTGGAAAGCTCAAAAATATTGAATGCCCACTGTTATGCAAAAATGAGTAAATCAAAAAAGATGCAGTGAACCCATTTTTTACTGCATCATGAGATGATTTGCAATTAAAATTAAGATTATGTACTCTGATAAAGTATATTAATCATATGCAAATTATTATTTTTACCTCCAGTCTTTATCCAAAATGATCAGATATTACGTATATTTATGAATGTATGTAGATATCACTATGTAATAATTATCGAGTGCATTTAAAAATAACTTCTGCTTCTGCTTCTAACATCAAATTATCCTTAAATTGAAGGGAATAGCAGATTCCAGAGCTTGTTTCTTATTATTTCTGTAATGATAGGACTGTAATGGCAGTCTAATGATAGTAGTCCCAGTGACTCCATTCTGAGAAAGAAGTGAGAATTACACATTTATTTTAGCAAATAAGCACGCAGTTAATTATAGCTCTTGGCTTCAGTCCGCCTTTTATTTTTTTTTAACTTTGGAAGCTAAATTCACATGGTTCATTAAAATAAAAGTTTTTTCATAAAGAGGTACAGTGTTTCTTAAAAGATAATACAAGAATAAAAAGCTATCTGTTGCCTAATGAAAGAAGCTATCTTTCACTGTAAGAAACTACCCTATATTGTGCCCCCTTAAATGGACAGCTGAAGTAGGAAGAATTATCAGTGTTGATGTTCATCTGACATTCACCTAACTGAGCTAAGCACAAAACAGTGTTTGCCTTCCAAGTGAGGCTCAACTGCTTGCTGCAGAGAGGTCTTGCACTTGTGTGCATTGGTCATTGGAGTTATAAAAGTCTTTAAATTTTTAAATGTGATCACAGGATGAATACTAGATTACTCATTGTATAAATAGGCTTGAAGAAGTACAAGCTGCTTCTTCAAAGAACTTTTGATGTTGGAACTCAATGAAATGCAGAGTCTTCCTTGTAAGCTGAATGTAATGGGGTAGAGAACAAAAAAGCAGCAATCTTTTTTTTTGTCCTGGGATTTGAACTCAGGATTTTGTGCTTCCCAGGTACAAGTCAGACACTTGTACCACTGAGCTATACGCCCAGCCTCTAAAGCAGTAATTTTTTGACTGGCAACCTCAACATTTTGTTAGAATGTTATAAGGAACAATTTCAAAAAGTGAGAGAGTTCTAAACAAACTATAGAGATAATAACTTTATGTGAGCTTATCCATGCCATTCAACAGTTTGAAGACACCCTTTCCACCTCTAATAGGAAAAAAGTGTTTAAAGAAGGCTAATAACATGCCACACTAGGTAGCTGTGGAGGTTTCTGATTAGTCTGAGGCACTTGGTAAAACTGAATAATATTCTTTCAGTTGCCCCTAGAGAAATGTGAGTCTCATGAATATTGGGTCATATAGAAATTTGTCCTGAGGGGTCTAGATAGTATTTAGCCTATCCTAATACAGGATAGAAAGATAGGAAAAAGAATAATCTGTGTTGCTAACACTTTTTGTTGCAACTCCCAACTACATGGACCTCTGCTTTATGGATCTGGAATAATTTCTTTGACATGAAATTTCTAAATCTAGTATAAAAATTAGGAATCCTGCTCATTACTACATATTTTAAAGTTTCAACAGCAGCTTGAAATGAATACAGAGGTACAAACTTCATTCATCTGCAGATCAGTGGTGTTTTGTTATTTGAGCCTTTATGTTCGGCTTCTAAAAATCTCTGAATTTATTAAATCTGAGGTTTGTTTCATATGTATGATTTAGGAGATTTTCTTGACTATGTATTACTAAAAGTACACTAGTGATAATATAAGCTAGAAATACAAATATGTCTGGACATAAAGGAGTCACTCTCCTTCATTAATGAGAAGTAACTTGCAGTCTTTCATAATTCATCCCATTAAGATCACCTTAACAAGACACATTTCAGATTATTCCAAGTATGTTCAAAATCAGCACAGACCATACTTAGGATTAGAGGAGGTGAAGAAAGATAGCTAAAGCAGTTTGTCTAGGCTTTAAGAACTTCAAATGAAATTTGGATGCTTTGTCTCAGGTACACAAAGTGCAATGACTTCATCATTGGGGACCACAAGATGTTGTGAAATACCTTATGCCATTCACATTCACAAGTTCCTCATTATACATGAGCGGTCATGGCTTCTGGAGCCAGAACACTATTTCACCTGTTCTCCACAGCATTAGGGATTAATAATACATCAACAGAAAATTAAATAAAGCCTTCCTGTCAATTTCAAGGAAGAAAATGTATTGAAAATCCAACTGAAGTTAATGTTATTCACAGACATGCATCTACTTCCACATACATGAGAATTGCAAAGATATGTATGATTAAACAGATCATCAGTAATTAGAATATTAAGATATCAGGATGTTAAAGATTCCTTTTGTCAGCCTTAGTCCTCATACTATAGCTAGTATATAAGCCCTATTCTTTCTACACAAGGGCAGCTTTTTATTTTATATCTAAAGTTTAAGAATGCAATGTCACGGTTAATTCAGCTCTTTTAATCACTCATATACTCATTAATCCTCATTTTGTGAAGACTGACAGAAAAATATTCATAAGAGAGATTATAATTTTCTTACTCAGAGCCTCATGATGCACAAATTTGTTGAGTAATGTATGATCTCTTCCTGAAGTGTACAATAGCATCATGAATAAATCTGCCATATATTAGCTAATACCCTGATGCATCCATTACATTCTACTCCATGCTTTTGTAATCCAAGTTACGTTTCTCTAATGCAGTGGGTTCATATCTTAGTACTGTAATCTGAATACAATTGCTCTGCCTTTCTCCTGCTATAAATGCCCATGACTTTATTGCCAGAATCTGCAAATGTATTAGCTTAGGTAGAAAAATGTGAGTGTTAAGAATTTTGAGATATTGGGTTATTTTGGATTATTAAATGAGATCAATATATTTCACATACACCCTTAAAATAATCAGAGGGAGATTCTACAATACAAACAAGGGTTATGGTAGAACCACAATTTGAAGTGATGTTCTTTCAAGTTGAGGGGAAAGACCTGAGCCTATAAATGCAGATTTCTTGGGAGTATAATTTTAAATGTGTGAACTTTGTCATTGTAAGAGAGTAAGTCTGTACTGTTTTGAGCAACTAAGTTCATGGAATTTTGCTATAGTGGCAATAAGAATCTAATGCAGATTTTAGAATCTGGAAATGGAGTATTGATAAAGGGAATATCTAAAAATGTGGAAGAGGTTTTGAGATTTTGCACTGGATAGAGTCTAGAAGAATTTTGAAAGGCAGGATAGAGAAAGTATAAATTGCTTTGAAGAGACTGATAGCATAAATATGCTGGTTAAAATACTTTGTTCATGAGTCCAGAAGGAAGGAGATGTCTGATAAAGAAAAACTACACTACTAAACTATTATGCAAAGATTGTTTGAAGAAATATTAATGCTAAAAGAACTGCTTAGAACACAGAAAGTAATAAGCATGTCATTATAAATAAAAGAAAGGAAATCTTTATAATAAAATGACAGCACTCTTTTGTATAGTTATATGGAAAGTAAATTTGTAAGTTGGAAAGTTAGCAAAGGCTACTTTCAAATAAAGTACTAAGGATATTGTCTTAATTTTATCTCGATGCTCAGTCTAAAATGCAATATTGAAGCAAAGACCTGTTACACAAAAGGAATTGGGATTTTATTATTTGGAAAAGCTTCAATGATCCATATACAAAAGATAATAGAATTGTTATATTTACGGTTGGGAAAGCATGTTCTGGAAAGAAAATCATGGGCATAGCTGGAGCAACTCCTGTGATTATTGCCTAGCAAAAACAAGACATCACAATATTTAGTCACACAGAAGACTGTTAGATGAGCTGAGGCCTGTACATTACTGATTTCTTCAAATATCTCAACAGAAGTTAAAAAGAGAGATCTAGTAATTTAGGAAAATTCTAGATAAACTTCTTGTTTAATCCCAGGATATACATGGAAAGAACACAGAAGTCACCAGAATATCAGCAAAAATATTACCAGCATAATTTAAAACGAGAAGTTTAAATAGCAAAAGGAAAGAACACTGCCAATACCAAAACTGTAACAGGCAAGATACTGGCTGACAAATCTACTGATCTCAACAGTTGGTATCCTTCCAGAAAAAGAAGAAAAGTTAAGAGATCATATTCTTGAGTCCACCAATATGTGTGTGGAGGTTTGTATTCTAAGGGTAGGACTGAAAGCTAGAAATATTCTCTTTAACGCTTGGAAACCAAATTGAAATTGACCACTTGGATTTTAAAACTGCTTGAAACTAGTGACGTTTCTTCCTTCTGTTTTCTTACACTTTCAATGAGAAGTTCACAACTCTTATTCACGGCAGCCTCATTACTGCATTTGGGGAGTGAATAGCTCATTTTCCTTTTCTGAGGTTCATAAATGGGGGAAGGATTGTTTTAGGTTCAATCATACCAAAAGCTTCATCCATACCTGTTTTAAATGAGGTAGACAACAGGACTTGGAAATGTGTAAAAAAATATATTTAAATGACTTTTGGAATCTGAGTTAATGTTGTAATAATTTTAGTTGATGAGAATGTTAGAAATTGAGGAATATTTTGGAATGGATGTGAATTTGGTGGGCCAGTGAGAAGACCATTGTGAACTTTGGTGGACCAGTGGTAAAGTGAACAAAAGCCCTCAATATATTCATGATCTGAGCCACAAAGCCAGTGAATATATGGTTTTTACAACTAAAAAAGAAACTCTGCCTATGCGATTGGGTTTCTTGGCAGAGTATATAAATGTTCTTATAATATAGGACTAAAAAATATTAAGTACAGGAGACAAAGGTACAACAGTAGAACCAGAGATTGTAGGGAGGCATTTTGAATATGAAGAAAAAATTATAAAGTGTGGAATCCAAATAGTTTCTTTAAACTAGAAACATCAAGGAAAAAGATCCTCCCATTAAGTCCCCAAAATAAGTGAAATTCTGACTACAAGATTTAAAGTTTATAATCCTCCTGACATATAAAATAATAAATTTATGTTGTTTTAAGCCATAAAATTTGTATTCCAGGAAATTAAAGAAGTTATTTTACTATTGGAGAGAAGTATGTTGACTGGCTCTTGACTCCTTACAAAGTTTAAAAGTTTTATAACTATAAAAAAATCTATATCCATGTGCCAAACAAAATCCTTCACAAGCCATGCTTTAAAATGTATCAATAGGTCTGAGGATATAGTTCAGTGGCATAGCACTCTCCTGGCCAAGTGCAAGGCCCTGAGTTTGATTACTGATACCCCTCCCCCAAAATAAAATAACACTCATTGATGAAGTCCTTATAATTTTCATTGGTTCTCTGATATTTCCTACTAATATTAAATATGTTAAAAGTATTTTTCTATCTCAGAAAGAACAAACTTTTTCATGTACTAAAGAGACCCTTGCCTCTCATCTTTATCACGGATTTCTCCACACTGCATACACTTCATCAGCTCTGTTCCTAATAAAAGCCGGCATGTTCCTCTTCGGTGAGCACTATAATTCCTTCACACCTCAACCATCCTATTTGTTTTCTGGCATTTACATCAAAATTTGCATATCTGGTTCTCCTACAAAACTTAGAAATTCTTTGCAGTTGGCTGTATACCCTAATTATTTCTCTGAGTGAATATGAGAAAATTCAACAAAGATCTAAAAACTTAGAAGCTTATGGAAAAATGAGATGAATGAGTTAGTAAGTGAGTGAGGGAAAGAATAAAATATATAAATAGCACCGTGGTGGTCTTACTTATTTTCTTGTTGGGAAAAAATACTCAACACCCAAAGTGAAAGGAGGAAAGATTTACTTTAGGTCACAGTTTGTAGAGGTTTCAGTCCATGGTTGGTTGGCTCCCAGGTAGGGGAGCATGGGGAGGAGCATGTCAGAGGACAAACAGTCCCTAGCATGGCATACAGGAAATAGTAGGCAGCAAGCTTCTATTTCCCTTTATATTACATGTAGACTATACATTTATTGGATGGTGCTACTCACATCCAGGATTAATCTTCCATTTTCAGATGATCCTTTAAGAACTATGTTAAACCAAACAGGTGGAGTCACTTTGAGAGACATCTCAAAGTGACTAAATAAAATCTCAACACAAATATAAGGAATACAAACTCATACTTTAAAAAAATGAGTCCATCTTCTTTTAGGGCATATATTTTAAGTAAGTATGTGTAAAAGATAATATAAAAATTATTTCAATACATACATAAATTGTCTTCAGAAAAGAAAAGCTAACAACTTTCCAAATATTATAATCAGATTATCTTCAAGATGACAGTAATCAAGTACATGATATGGGATAAAGAGTGAGTAGTTGTTCTCTTTTCAATAAATAGAATAAAAGAAAATGAAACAAAATATCCCAGGAAGCATTTTAAAATTAGACCTAAAAATAGCAAATAAAAAAATAATGTACTATGTCAGTAATTCAAGCAGCCTAAATAATTTATTTATTTGTCCTTTTTGTATGAAATAAGATAATGAAAATAATTTTATGCCTATGCTTTGAGCTCCATTTCCACTTTAAAGAAGTGAAACTTTTCAGGCTATGAGGAAGCACTGTGATTCTCAAAAATGTAATTATGAAAATTTGTCAAATTCCTTGAAACTTATATTTTCAAATGTGATTATATATGGCTTAATTTTTATAAACTCAAAACTCATGTATTTATCCTTTCAAACATGTTTATGAGAATCTTCTCAAAATGAGGCATTGTAAGAGTTATCAAAGATATTATTGAAATGAATTCAAAATGATTATTCAAAAACAATCATTATTTTCATGAAGCCTATCTTGTAATGGAAAGAATAAAAATCAAACAACTATTTAAATATCCATAAATGTAAGTTTTAATCCATTCTATGAGTTAAAAAACAGTTTGGTGTACAGTACAGTTGTACTTGATAGAATTAATTTTACTTAGTGAAACTTTCTCTGAGATGTTTGTATATAAAATTTTTGTGGAGAATTAGTAATTAATTTGGTGAAGTGTATATGAGTGTCAGATCCACATAAATTACAACTGTTGAAAATTTAACTTCAATAATAAAATAATAATTTAGCAAAATATTGATTGAGTTAATTCAGATTTTGATTCAGGAAAGGGGCTATTCAATGAGTAGATGAAAGTGTATTTTTTTGTTGTAGTTCATTCCTAGCTATTTAACAATATAAACTTAATCAAAGTCCTTACATGAAGGACTTCACATATTTTTTTTAAATACAGATGAAAAAACTGAATAAACAGAGTGAAAGAAAAGGAAAGTTCAATAGGCACAATGCCAAGATCATTGGTTAAAATAATAGCAAAAGATCTCTAGAAAGTTAGGACTATACTTTTAAAACTGCTTTACTATTTCTAGGTTCTTGTGTGATTATTAAACAGATCTGTTTGCACTCTCACTGCTTTAGTGTCCACTTTGTGTGCTTTAATCCTGTAACTTGCATAACTATTTCTAAAAGAACAATATGTAATGTATCAACTAGTGATTTCTTACCATTTATCTTCTTTTCTTGAAATGCTGTAATATTTCTACCTTTTTCCTGTTTTTTTCTCTTTAAATAAAAAAATATGAAAAAAACCCACTTTACTAGAAGGTAACACAATATTTTGTGTTGTTTAGATTTGATGAGGTACCATTTTCAAGATATTATTTTTCAAACAAAATCACTTTTTTTTCCAGTGTGGTTTCCTGTTAAATGGTCCCAAATACTACCTGTCATCAGGTTTCCCTCTCTTTGTCTAATTCTTTCTCCTCGAATATTAGCTAGATTTGGTAACCTGCTTCTATAAATAGAATACGACAGAAGTGATGATGTGTTACTTTCATCTGACACTATGTTTTTCTTTTAAATAAATATGTTAGTATGACTTGACATTCCATTCAAGGAGTATCTGACAGTGGTCTGCCAAATTCATATCTCCTTTTTACAGGCTCACAAAATACTACTTGTGTCCAGAATCAGTTAAAGTGCCCTGACTATTCTACATTAATCTTTATCATTCTTTGCTCATTTTATCAACCTCATTTGAATGAGTCATATAACCCTGCTTTGCCAAAGGTACACAACTTAAGGAACATTCAAGGCAGGTATGAAAAGATTTTCTTTTCCAGAAAATTAAAAAGACAGCAGTAATTGATAATGTGCTTTCCTGACCTTTGACTGGAGAAGGAGATGCCTGGAGCCACAGTAGTCGCATTACCAGCAACAGGGAAAACAATGATGATTTGATGTTCAGAGTAGGCTTTCCAGATTCAGCACCGGTGGGCTTCCTTAACTTCTTGTTATATGAGAAAAAATCAGATTAAGATTCTACAAGTCATTTCTCCAAATATCATGATTTGTTACTTTAGAGATATGCGCACCTTTAGGAAGTGTGGACCAAATAGGGTCCTGTCTACTTTATTAAGATCCCCCCAAATAAAGGCATTTATAAGTATCCTGGGGAGGAAAAAAAGCAGTGACCATCTGTACCATATAGTTTTCTTTATAACTCGCTCTAAATATATATATGGTATGTTGGGAACCCAGAGATATAATGGCAGTATTCACTGCATTAGTTATTTCTGACTCATTTATCTTCAGAGATTATATTCTTTACATTCTTTGCACATTCTAAATATAGGATTTGTGGTTTTAATCTGAGTCAATGTTGTGAAAATGACCACAACCTATCTACTTTTTAAATATAGAGTCTCTCTATGGAAACACAGTCTATGTATTTTAAACCATGCTGGATCATACTAAACAATATATATATATTCCTGTAACCTTTCACATTACTTATTTTTAAAAAGTGAAAGTAGGTCTGAAAACCAGTGAAACACACACACACACACACACAGCGCAAGACTGAACCTTTAACATGCTGTTAGCCTTTGTTTCCAGATGGCCCCCCCCCAGACCCTCATGCAGTCACATGTGGGATTTTTAGGTGGTCACTGGATCAAGGGTGTGTGATACAGGGATGGAGGATGTGGTTCTGGATGTGGGATGCTGGATTAAGGAAGGTCCACACTGGGTGCGGATGGCACCACCCAAAGGGAGGGTCCCTGGAGGGGATAAAAGGAGAGGGTGGGCTTCTGCTGGCACCTCATCTGCTCCTGTCTTTGGTTTCTGCTTGCTGCCTTCTGCCTGCCTGCGTTGCCAGGGCAGCTCTTCCTCCCTGATGCTCCCCTGCAGAGCCACCCTACCTTGGAATCAGCCAACTATGGACTGAAAACACTGTAAACCATTAGTCAAAATGAACTTTCTCTTTTAACTTTGGCATTGCTCTTTTTGTCTCAGCCATGAGAAAAGTATGCATGTACTATTTCCAGGTGTTTAGTATATGAATTGAATTAAGTTGGAGGATACCCAGTTGGTGTCAGAAAATGGGAGAATTTCTAGGCATATGGAGAGATTCCACATATTTGACTTAAAATGTTATAAGTAGTAATCAGTCTTAATGTTAGTATTATAAAATCTCTTTTAGGAAATAAAACCAGAGGAAATACTTTCAGCACATTTGATGAGGATATTATCCTACCAGTCATATATTATGTGGGTTCTAGATGGTTTACTAACAAAATCATTATCCATAGATGCTAGGAAGAAGAAATAAAATTGTCTTAATAGGAAGATGGCATGGATATCAGGAAAACAAAACAGAAAATACAGAAATGATCCGGCCCACGGATCAGTCCGTGGGTCTCACCTGGAGGGGGAACCGGGATGGGGGACATGGGCAAGAGGAGAGAGAGATGGAGACAAGTTGAGGGCTTCCAATTAAGTCTCGTTTATTGAGAAAATGTTTCTGGCTTATAAAGAAGCAGAGGCGGGAAGTCATCAAGCATGGATAGGTCACTGTCATATCCTGGGTCGGGCGGGAGAGGATTGTGGGAAATGTAGGCTGACGCACCAGATGCCTACAGGAGGGAGAGCCAGAGTGGCAGCTGTGAAGCTATCACACCGCTCCCTACATCTCCCTTATCACTTCATAAGAGTATGGCAGGCCCTGTGAGGACAGCGCCTGTCTTGGGTCAGGGACTCTTCATATGAACCCAACCAGGCCTTACCCGTCATGGGTCTGCAGGACAGCAATTGGTCCTGTGCCTGTCTTAGGCAGCCGGTGGCTTAACATATGTGTCCTAGTTGCCCATCTCTGGCTGCCTGTCCAGTGCCTCAGGGCAGTTGGCTCACACATCATTATATGGGCCATTTGTAGGGATTGTTTCCCTCCAAGTTTCTTGATCTGCCATCTCCAATTGATGATAATGTACCTGAATGGGCTTGGCCAGGAGCGCGTCAACCCTATTGTTAAGAAGAGTCACGATCCTTTGGAAAATGCAGGGGTCTACAGTGAGTAGCAGTAGCAAGGTGGCTAGTGGGCCTAATAAGGGGGCAATGTAAGGAAAAAGGCCTCCCCACATGGAAGAGAAGGAGGTTTCTCTGAGGTGGTCTCTTTCCGAACCACCTTTTGATTATCCCAGCGAGCGATGGTCCACTGCCAGGGTTGATGGGGATTGCCATCCGTTAGGTGTAGTTGTGTCAGGAGTCTAACGATGGCCCATAAGGCTTTGGGAGGTTGTATCATCTGTAAGAGAACACAGGGGGTTGTGCCTCAGGAAAGAATATTATTCCTGGGCATCACAGAGAGTTTTTGATGAAGGGCTGTCTATTTGTTTTATGAGGTGTTCAGGTAGCCATCTAGCCTCTTTTTTTTTGTTTGGAATAAACACAGACTGAGCCTCATCCCCAGATAAGAACAGGATCAGGGCCATTCCATGTATTGGTCATTGGGTCTTTCCAAAGTACAGATGCAAATTGTGTCTGTGTCTGTGTATGCCAGAAATGAGATGCTGCAGAGCAGCCTGAGGCATCTAAGGTCAAAAAATTTAAAATGAATACAGCATGTGAAAGGATATTTCTGGGGGATCCTCGAGTAGGGTATCATGTTTCCCCTTTTATTTTATCTATAGTGGACTTAAGTGAGCGGTGTGCACGTTTAACAATGCCCTGTCCTTGAGGATTGTAAGGTATACCTGTAGTATGAAGAATACTAAGGCACTTGCAAAATTGAGTGAAGGCTGACAACATATGAGCTATAATATGTTTACTAGTTTTTCCAGTTTGGAGGGTGGCAAAGATGAAGCCACTATATGTGTGTCAACCATTACATGTATATATTTTAAGTTACCAAACTCGTTGAAATGAGTAACATCCATTTGCCATAAGGCGTTAGGGATTAGGCCTTTTGGATTGACACCTAGATGTTGGACGGGTAAATGGATGGCACAAGAGGGGCAGTTTTTTACAATCTGTCGAGATTGTTTTCGGGTAATTTTATGGAGAAGGTGGAGAGTTTGGGCATTAAGGTGATGCAGTTGATGAGTTTGTTGGGCCTTAAATACCTTGGAGTTATCTGTGGGCTCAGAGTGGGTCATAAAGACCTGTGCGCGTGTGGCAGCATCAGCAAACTGATTTCCTTGGGTAAGGGGCCCAGGGAGGTTGGAGTGGGCTCGTAGGTGACCAATAAAGAACCTATGGTAACGGAGCCGTATGATATCCTGTAACCATTTAAATAAATTTGTAGCTGGGGAAGCATGGTGAATGGCAGCAACAGTCTCTAGTAATGGAACAGATTGAGCAAGGTAGGCACTATTGGTGAACAAATTGAAGGGTTGGTCAGGGTAAGCGGTGAAAACTGCAATGATAGCTTGCAGTTCTGCCAGCTGGGCAGAGGAGGTGCCTACTTGGAAGGTAAAGGTATTATCTTGAGCCACATAAGCAGCCTTGCCAGAAGAGGAGCCATCAGTGAATAACACTTGGGCGTTAGGGATGGGCTGTAAAGCTGTGATCTTAGGGAATACGAATGAGTGACGGTTGGCAAAATCAATTAGCTTACTTTGGGAGTAATGGTTGTCAATGGTCCCTGAAAAGGAGGCTAGGGAGATAGGCCACGCCTCTGTTGTCTGGAGTAGCCAATCTACTTGGTCCTTAGTAAAGGGCTGGATGATAATATCTGGCTCTTTGCCAAAATAACATTTTCCTTGTTTTCTGCCTTGAATTATTAGGTCTGAAACTGCTTGGTAGTAGGGTAGGAGTGTCCTTTTTGGGGAAACTGACAGGTGGACCCACATGAGAGGAGCCTGTTGCCAAAATACTGCCATGGAGCAAAGTTTTGTGTTAAAGATGAGAAATTGTAAAGGCTTATCATAATCTATGAAGGAAACAGTTTGTTGAGCAATAGCCTCTTCCACTATATTGAGTGCCTTTCAGGCATTAGGCATGAGCTTGCTGTGGGAGGTTGGGTCGATGTCTCCTCGGAGGATCTCATAAAGGGGTTGTAAATCATGTTTGGTCAGTTTTAAATAGGGTAAAAGCCAATTAATGTCACCTAGAAGCTTTTGGAAATCATTAAGTGTCTGAAGATTATCAAGTCTTAATTGAGGCCTGGGAAAAAGTACTTGAGTGCCCTGTAGCTGAAAACCCAGATATATATATGGGTCTGTAAGCTGGACTTTATCGGGCGCTATTTGGAGTCCAGCCTTTTGTAAGGCGACTTGTAGCACCTGATAACATTGTAAGGTTTGATCTTTATGTTTCCCTGCCAAGAGGATATTATCCATATAATGAAGGATATAGATATTTGGCCAATGGTCTCTGACTGGTTGTGTGGCAGTGTCCACAAAAGCCTGGCACGATGTAGGGGAGTTGGCCATTCCCTGAGGGAGAACGCGCATTTAAAATATTTGCCATTATTAGTTTTTCCTCCTTGTTTGTGTAGGAGAAGAACCTCCTTTACAGCTGCAGCCATAGCTAGGCCCTGATGGTAGATGGGGCCCATATCAGCGCACAGGCGGATGCAGCCCAAGAGGTCCTCCCTCTCCCTGTGTGGCCCGATTGTAGCCTGGCAGGCGGATGTTGCGTTTTTATATGCCAATTGTTTGATTAAGGCAGAATTACTCTAAGGGGAGCCGAAGAGGCGCTCGGCTACCTGTAAGAGGCAATCAACAAAGTCACAGAAGAGTTCTTTTGGTCTCTTGTCTAATATTAGTAAGAGAGGAGGTAACCTCTCCACTAGGGGGGAGCTTTCTCCATGCCTTGTAGGCAGCTGCATTAATCTGTGCAAAGAGGCCAGGGTCATATTGCATTTGGGTTTTTTTTGTATTAAAATCTCCAGTTTTTGTTAACATGGGGAGGGTCCAGGGGTTTTATCTAGCAGCATTATCTCTAGCTATGGCTTTACATTGGTCCATAAATTTAGATTTTCAAAACAAATAATTGTCCCCAGAAAGAGTAGCTTTGGCTAAGTCCTTTTATTTATTTGGGATAATTTAACCTTGAGTCATGGAATCTAGAACAGCAAGGGTGAAAGTAGCTGTGGGGCCGTATTGAGTGATTGCTGTTTTTAATTCCTTTAAAGTAGTTATTGTGAATGGCGTATGGATCTTAATGACCTACGGGGCTGGTGGCGCGGCGCCATTTTGAATGTCCTTGTGTGTCCCAGACAAAGTAAGGGGCGGCAAGTCGCCATCTTGAAGGGGCTCTGGAGTATCAAGAATCACAGAGCCGGGATGACTGGGTACACTGGACGTGTCTGAGGGCGGCTTTGGGGTAGGATTGCGGGAGAAGTGTAGTGCAGCCTCACCTTGAGTAAGCGTTTTATCAATTTGGGGATCTGCATGACATTGAGTCAGTAGCTCAGAAATTAGAGTCCAATATGAAAAGGAGGGGACTTTCCTCCTTTCCCCTTTGGGACCAAAAACTCTATAGTAGTTTTGTAAAGCA
The DNA here is from genome assembly GCA_004027455.1 of Hydrochoerus hydrochaeris. Taxonomy (NCBI): domain Eukaryota; kingdom Metazoa; phylum Chordata; class Mammalia; order Rodentia; family Hydrochaeridae; genus Hydrochoerus; species Hydrochoerus hydrochaeris. The sequence goes on along the minus strand of PVLA01000023.1, from coordinate 143,583 downwards.
TCTTTTACTCTCTTTTATTTTTTAGAATCAATGGTGCCCTCTAAAGGGAACCATAGGCACACAATATACAAATTGAAAGTACTGTAATAAATCCTTAGTTTTAACCTTAATCCCTCTGACCTTGAGAGCTTCCCTGAGGCCATTGATGAACAATTCATGTTCACTAAGTACTTGCCCCATGCCGATAAAGAAATTAGATCAGTTCACCTACCGTGATTCAGGCGAGACGTAAGGTGGCCATCCACTCGGATCACAGGGACGGAATCATCCCGAAACAGTCACGCCGGGCCTGGCGATTTACTCCTGTGAATGGTCCCGCATAGAAGTCCCCTAGTGCCGGGAGCCCCACGGTTGGGCGCCACTTGATCCGGCCGGCGGATCAGTCCGTGGGTCTCACCTGGACGGGGAACGAGGATGTTGGACGTGGGCAAGAGGAGAGAGAGACGGAGACAAGTTGAGGGATTCCAATGAAGTCTCGTTTATTGAGAAAATGTTTCTGGCTTATAAAGAAGCAGAGGCAGGAAGTCATCAAGCACAGATAGGTCACCATCATATCCTGGGTCGGGCGGAAGAGGATTGTGGGAAATGTAGGCTGACGCACCGGATGCTTACAGGAGGGAGAGCCGGAGTGGCAGCCGTGAAGCTATCACACCACTCCCTACACAGAAATAGACCCATGCATGTAAAGTCAACAAATTTTTAGAAAAGACTTTCAAAGGAGAAAGGACAGGCTTTTCAAAGTGCTGGAAGAAATAAGCCTGTATGCAAAACAAAACAAAACAAAAAAAGTGAATCTAGACAAATACTTTGTATTTTTCACAAAAGTTATCACACAGTGGATAATACATTTAAGTGTAAAATTAAAAATAATATTTCTGAGAAAACAGGAGAAAATTTGGGTGTGACTCAGCAAGGAATTTTTAGATAAACAAAAATATGACACAAAACAAAATATAAATTAAAATTTTCTAGAATTCAAAATGTGTGCTTTGTAAAGCACATTGTTGGGAATTAAAAAAAGCTATAGACTAAGAGAAAGCATTTGCAAAACACATGTATCTTGAAAAATTTACATCGAAAATATAAAGTAACCATAAGCAAACAAATAGCCCCAAATTGACAAATGATCTAAACAGATGCCTTTTGCAAAGAAGATATACAGATGGTGAATAAGCATAAAAAAATGTATTCAACATCATTTGTCTTTATGGAATTGTAAATTAAAATCACAATGAGATGCATTAAAACTAATTAGAGTGACTAAAATTCCAAAATAAAGCAAAACATAAACCAAAATGGAAACAGCTATAGTATTTGCTGACTAGGATGAGAAGCAACAGAAATTGTCATCCCTTGATGGTGGGAATACGAAATGGTACAGCTACTTAGAAAGACAATGTAACAGTTTTTTACATAGTTAAAAAATAGGTTTAGCATATGATTTAGCAATCACCTTTCTAGATGTCTTCTGACTAATTTGAAAATTATGCATACAATAAACTTTATGCAAATGTTTATAGTAGCTTTATTGATAAGCACCCAAACTGGAAACAAGCAAGTCATCTTACAAAGGAGGAAATGATAAATAAACCAAGATATTCCTGTAAAACCAAAAAATGTCAATTGTAAGAAATAAATTATCAAACTGCCAAATAATGGTGTTTAACCTTAAGTATATTTTGCAAAGTGTAAATGTCAGTCTGAAAAGGCTATATGCTATATAAATCTACTTATAGCACTAGAGGAAGAGAATATTGAATATGTAAACCAAAGCAGATCTGCTTTTAGGGAAGTGACACTATACTACTAGGTGACATTAATGACTTTATGACACTATGTGCTTTACAAAACAGAATTTTAAAACACAAAAAATGAATAATAATGCCTTCAACTTATTAAAAGAGTATTTAGAATATCATAAGATCTCAGGAGGTACTGTGGAATGTGCCAAAACAACTCACAACCTCACCAAATTGGGTGAAAGCAAATAATGCTGACCTAAATAAATCTGGAAATAAGTGGATTGTGTAAACCTAAAGGCAAAGAAACTACATAGATTCACTGTGCTTCTGTTGAGAAAATATTGACAATGGAGTATGGTCTGAAATTTCTGATACATTTATGCATTTATTCTGGCATTGGGACATTAAGTCAGTGAATGACAGATTTCAAAGACAGGTTTCTCAATGTTGTGGCAGTAAATTAAAACACACAAAAAAGTAGATAGAAAAAATCCCAGCGGATAATACTGGATACATACATGTTCATTAGTGTTAAGCTATTTTAGAAAACACATTTATCCTGAAGAACTTATATCCAAAATATAAAATTAAAAAAAAATCAAATAACACCCAATAAAATTCAGATAAATTCCTTTTAGAGTACCTTAGATCATCAAGGTTACATGTATAAATGTATGTAAATACATAGGTAAGTATACTTTTTTATGCCTGGAAGTTTTTTTTTTTTCTTTTCCTGTCAGCGGAGATGGCCTAGAAGTAATGACACTCTAAGTTTGGTGCATTTACATAGTACTGAGATTTTGTTTTTAAGTTCGTCCACCAAATAAGCTATTTAGAAAAGATAATTAGACAATACATAGAAAAGTTGATTCTAAGACTGGGGTAGAATCTATACTAGATAAACCCAGAGGGTCTCTTACCCTCTCAGTTTCCACACATGCAAACAAACGTTTGAGTTTATGTTGGAGACGAGAGTTGTCTATAGTCAAAGATAGAACAATTTGAATATTAAAATGATAACATATAATTTGTTTGCTGTCACAATGTAAAACAAATATCCACAAATCTTTGCTTATATAGAAAAGAGTAATGAAAGTTAAAAAAAAAAATCTATGACGTGGCTGAGTAAAATCTAAGACCTTTGGATTACCTTAACACAGTGAAGCACCGAGGTCAAGCACATTCTTAATGTCATCATTTGATATTGCTCTGGTTATTCAAACACAAATCTAGACTCTGACAAGTAACCTTTAAATATAGGACCACTCGTATTTTCAAAAACTCAGCTCAAGAAAAGGAAATCCAGGAAAGGAAAATTTGCTTGAGGTGAGAGACGAGGTGGCTGAAAGAATGAAGGGCTGATTCTGTCTATACGGGGGACATTTGAAGGCATAGATTTTATATCCTGCTACTGTTTATCTCCAATATGGTTCTAAATTATATAAAAAAGAATCATACATTATCCCAAAGAGAAATTTATTTCATAGTATGCATTTTCTTTAGGAGAAATAGACCATATAGTACCACAGAAATAGCAAATGAATTTTGCAGCCATGTTGTCTGATAAATTATGTTTTTCTTAATATGTGTTCCAAGGCTTTCATTTGTCATGCCATGATTTGTTTGTGGTAAAAAAAAAAAAAAGATGTTTCCTTACATTTATTACATCACTCTTCCTCTTTTCTTTGAGCAGTAAGTTAATAGCGCAGTCATAATTAAGGTTATTTACTTCTACTTTTACTTATCTATGAATTCTTATGTGTGTCATAATTATGTGTGTATGTGCTTGGAATTATTAGATAACTGTTTGCTAGCCAATAATCCATTGTAGCTAAATGCAAATATCTGGAATTTTGTGATGCTGTCCCTCTAGGAAATACAAAGATTTATAGTAGAAACATATTACTGAATGCATTTTTAATTATTTTTTTGTACCTACAGAATTGCTTTCCCTGGCATATAAAGGAAATGCTAATCAGAAATGTTTAAAAGGATTACATAAGCCGTGTTTAAACCTCTCAATTCCCTTCAATTGAAGAAAATTTCCTTTAAGTAACGCACTATCATTGCCTACAAAAATCCTTTATCTGACAAATTCGATCAGCATAGAATCCAGATACCTTTGTATCTCTTTCCAACAATGTTTTGGAGCAGAACTCGAGATGTAATGCCATGTAACTACAGAGAGAGTTACACTACTTCCTATATTTTCTTTCCCATCCACTGTAATCAAGATAATTCTGCTAATTTAATTTGAAGACTTTTTAATATGTTTCAAGACTTGCCTCCATGTAAATGTCTAAATTTGATTAACTGAACCATGCACATATTGATTAGCTCAATGTCAGTGGTTTTAATGCCATATCATTATTCCCTATGCCCTAACATCATAAAGCCAGATGACAGAATATCTTCAGATCATCAGATGAAAGTGAAGTTTCCTACAACTCATTTCAGTTATATTTGACCAAATATTCTTCCCGCTTCCAAAGTGTTCTATCTAGTTTGATAAGAATAATATCAATCTTTCCTAGCACTAGTTTCATACTTGGAGAACACAAGAAACTGTTTTATTTTCTCTTTGGTTATAATGGAAATGGTAGGAATCCACTCACTGGCATTTTTAAGTGGCACAACTTTAGCTTTTCATTAATCCTGGCAGTTCGCTTCTATCTGTAGTTACAATATAGAATGAGTGCTTGTTTCATTGGACACAGTGTAATGAGCTATGAATAATATTAACATCTTGTGTTGTACTTATGTCATAAATATTTCCTTATGTTTATTAACTAATTTTAACTTGGTATCTATGTGTAGTAAACTCTAATGTCTAATATATTTAAATTAGCATAAATACTGATGAAGTTTTATGCATCCATCAGTTTTCATTTTCACACCGTATGTGACCCAAACATCAACAGTAAAAAAGATAAATATATCACGGCCTGTTAATATTGTAGATTTTATTTAGTAATGACAATATACACATCATGCTTTCCCCAACAGAAATCATCAGTTTCACATTAGGAATACCAAGCAAACATAACATGCAAGGAGTATATTCATTTTTATGCATATATATATAATGTACAAAAGCAAGCAAAATGAATCTTCTTTGATAAAATCCATACAACTTGAGGATAGAATAGGTAGGAGAGTATTTGTGAAAATTTATCACATACTGTTAATTTCTATTTCTTGGTTTATATGAAGTTACCTAAGTATTTTTAATTTCCTAAACTTCACTGAGCTGGTAAGATATGTTTGTTTATGATTTTATATATGCTGTAATTAAGGTAATGTAAGGAAAATGGAATATATTAAAATAAAAGACTAATAAATTGATTAAAATACAGGTTAGTTTATCATTTATCTCCTGCCAACTTGTATTTGATGTGATATTAGCAATGAGACTGAAAAAAAAAGCATTTCACTAGCCATGCTACAGAAAGTGCTTGTGAATTAAACACATACGTAACACTTTTCTTCTCAAACCTAACTATGCTTTTCTTATTACCTAATGTTTACTGAAGATCAGCTTAAAAGTTTACATATGATAGATTTTGTTCAAAAAATATAGGTACCGCATTAGTTTTGTTTTACTTTTTTAGCAGACTATTCAAAATATTCTAATATAATGCTAATAATTTAGCTACTTTCTACCTTCCTGTTACCATCATTTAGGTATAAGGCATCTTACCTTTTCCTCTGTTATTATAACAGTCTTTCTTAATTGAATCTCTCCCATCTCTCCCACGGATCCCTATCTTTCAGTCTAATCTCACCTCAGCAACAAAAAGTTCCTGCATGATGTCATTCTGTTTCTTGTAACTATGATAAATTTCCATTTCCTTGACATTTTAATGCCCGTGCATCTTTCTAACCTTACGTCTTCTCTTCCTCATTCACTTTTGTCTGATCATATCCACACTGTTTCTGTCTCCTCACACTTTCATTTGTCTGAATGCCAGTTCCCAGGTCTCCTCCTTTGTGAGCTTTATCAAAACCAACACAGATGTATTCAAATTAGCACTTATCACTTCCCAAAATGACATGATGTCTCTTCTGGTTTACTTTTCTTCCAAATGTACAAAACAGCCTGGAGTATTCTGTTTATTTTATTCCTATGTGTTGCAGTTACTAGAAGTGGGGATCTTCCCCATGCCATTTCCACTGCTCCTCTTTTGTCTCAGCTGTTTATAAAATTTAATAAAGTAATTGCCAATGATAGCTCTTCATAAGGAAGTACACATAACAGATGTATATGTGTATACATGTATAAATATATACGCATATGTGTATATATATATATACTAATATACATATATATGCAAAATGGGTAATATAGGAAATAATGAACAAAGCATGTTGAGAGTTGGCAGCTTCAAATATCTGACACTTGATTCTATTTCCATGTGGTCAAACGTAGAGCTAAAGAGGAGATAATTCTGGTCTACATGACATGAAAAGTAAACTTCAGATTTCATTCCTTGAAGTACATGAAGTTCATAATTTGAAATGGATTCACCAAAACTTTGCATAAATTTCACCTGGTGAAATTTAAAATATTTATGGCATTTGTTGCAACAGAATCTGCTTTGCATTTAGTTACTAATATAAAAATTCATTATTCAGAAAAAACACAAGAAAGTGGTGGGAAGAAGAGTTTGAGGAATCATAATGTATTTTAAAATATTTTCTAGCACCAGTCCAATACTTATTTATAATGATTGTAATTAAGGAATGATTCTGTTCATCACAGAAACAGTGAAATGATCAAATTTTTGTTCAATAAATCACTTGTTTTTCATTCCTTGCCAAAGCGTGTATGTTTTCTTGTTATTCTAGGTATAGCAACATCATTATAGGTGAAAGAAGAAAGTGAAATAATATTATGCTTCTCTAAAGAATTCTCAGTTATGAAGATGCTGTGAAAATTGATGTCGGCTCACATACTCAAAGCCTAATAAATCTGAGACAAGGAAAATAGATAAAATAAAGTGATATAATTACACTAAGAAAAATGATGGATGAAAAAACAAACTATGTATGGATAGTTAACTTTTGTATCTGAAATGTCTAAAGTATTGAAATGAATTAAACATATGTTTTGAAATAAAATACAGCGTTATTTTCTACATGTTCATCAACACCTAATGAAACATTTTGCCATGTTATAGACACAATTCAAATGTATTTTACCTCTCTTCAATATTTCAATAATGACAATAATTCATTATTGTCCTCTCATCTTTGGAAGATATTAGGCATCACAGAGGTATTAGTTAATGAATAAGTACCATAGCAAACCATAGTGATATATGCATTTCCATATTATGGTACTAATTTCTACCTGTATGTTACTATTTCTGTTAATCTAGTGAATAACAGAACGATTAACTTTAGCAGTACCATGTAACATATTTTCTCGTGTTTATTATATTCAAACTACACAAGGTACCTCTAAAAATGAAAAATTATATGGTCACATTATCTCTGAGGTCTAACAGAATGGGTGGGCCAGTCATGCCCTTCCATACGTGGATAAAACATCTTCTGCATTGTGAGCAGGACAGGTCCACATTAACATATCGGGTCCCCATTGATAACAGCCAACAACAATGTGGCAAAAAGAGAAAATTCCATGCCTGAGAAACAGCCGAAGAACAAATTATGTTGTCTGCCACTAGGAACTGCCTCATGAAGCATCCTGCCTTGTGATCGGTCAGCTGTCGTGTGCTTTACACTTATATTCTTGTTTGCAGTCAGTGTATTCCATTAGTTGTTTTCCATTAAGTTATAAATATTTTACATAAGATTCCAGGCTATACTGAAAATCTTCCTTTTGTTTGATGGTTGAAAGAATATCTACATTATGAAGTTCTTTAACTCTCCTCGTGGTGGAGTCTACAGTTAATCTAGCAAATGTTTTATTGGCAAGCATATTAAAATAGAGTCTTTGATTTATACAATACTTTCATAAGATTGCATATTTATCAATTAACAATTCAGTTGTTATATATCAGTTGCTTTTTCCAGACTAATACAATTCAACTTTATATAATCTATATTAAGGAATTTGCAAAAATTCCTGAGGTTTTGTAGTCCCTGAATGAAGGATGCTAGAATCCCAACATATAACCTATGAAGTTATAGTCCTGGCCTTGTGTTCTTTTTTAATGATCGGTCATTACATTCAAATGTGAATTAATATACTTTGATTATTACAAGATATTATTTATTTACTAAAAGACATTAACTGGTAATAATATTTGAATTTACCCTAAGCTTCTAAATGTAAAGTCAAATGTAGTGGTAAAGTTATAGTGACTTGAGATAAAATATTAATAAGAATTTTATAGAACAAATATTTAAGTAGCAGCTAAAAATCATGTTGTCCTATATTAGTTCCCCAAAGTATTACATAAAAGAGTGTAGCAACAGAAACATTTTCCCTAATGTTATTAGTGAAATATTTAGAAAAGAGTAAAGAAGAATTTCTCTGAAGACATAGCAATTTGAAATAAAGACATTAAAATGATATAAAACCTTGCTTATTATTTAGTAAGCATTCTTAATTTTATAATTTAATCTTTCTCAAGCATTGCAACAAAAGTTAATGTATTTTTATTATTTTTGCAGGACAATTATTTTTGTTCATTGCAACTGTAAAATTCTATAGTAGCTTATCAACACCTGCCTTCTTTTAGGAAAATACACTTCTGTGATTCTTGAGTGTAATTATTGTGGTTCATAAAAGCCATGTTATTATGTTTGCTTAGGATAATATGCTTTTTACATAAAAATAACTTATAGTTATTCTCTCCTCTGTTGGTAATTATAACCCAAGTCCACTGCAGAAATAAACTTGGGCTGAGTACTTGATGGGCCACTTTATTTTATTCTAACTACCCTTTTTCTATTGCAACTATGTATTATATCTTCATAAATGTGATGCACAGCAATAGTAAAATGAAAGACATAACACACCTCTTTTTCAAAGATATGCTTTTCTTCTGCCAAAAACATCAAGTTGTTATTTATTTGAAGTTAGTATTTCAAGCTGTATTATCCTCAATGTTTTTATGATGAAGAAAAGTTACAGAAACATATATTATTGAACAAAAAGGTCTCCACATAAGACATGGTCTTGTTACCTGCAGTGGTCATACTCTTAATCTTTTTGCAAAGAAAACAGAAAACAAAATCAGGATTGGACATAGAGAAACATGAAAATTTCCTTATTTATATTGTATCTGTTGCCAAATGCTTGGAACTAGTCTATTTCTTTTCCTTGTTGAATTTAAATAAAATATGAAATTCACAAAATATATTTTATAACATGTCTTATGTAGGTCTTCTTCTGTCCATTTCAAGAACTATTACTCTGGTCATCTCACTTTGTTAATAGTATTTTCATTATGACCACAGAAAATATTAAAATTTACATTTGGAGTGAAATATTTCTTGAAAACTGTGCTTCCACAAATAGAATATCTGACTTGTTATGAAAGACATATGACAATATTACTACCAGGACTTTCAATCTAATTTTAAAAATAACACTAACAACAAGAAAAACAAAAATCTTGTTCTATTTAACCTTATTTTCTCTTATTCTATCAATCAAACCTCATGGTTCAATCTTTTAAATGTTTACAGTACCTTCTCTCCTTTTTCAAGATTGAATTCATGTTTCTTTTCTGTTGGACTTTTTTTTTGAGGGGGAAAGTGGTGCAATAGTATTTCTGTGGTTTCCCCATAGCTCCTATGCTTTCTGCAACATTCTAATTCTGTGAGTTTTAGCCTTAGCTGTAAAGACAAACAACAACAAAAAGAGCAATTTCATTTATATGAATTGTTTTAGGTGGCTCCATGATCCTTCCTCTGGTGTTCATGAAAAATGTCTACTGTCCTTCCATTTATACCTTCAGTGATAAAGTATACTTTTCTAGGTTGTGCATTCCACACTGGAACAATGACTTGGTAATAAAAATAATAGTAAATCTCTTAAAAATTTAATAAATGTATTTTCACAATTCTGAAAAGCCAATCATTGGCTCTAAAATTATCTCTAATTGGTTATGCTATAGAATTTACAAATTCATATCAAATATTTGTACTATTAGAAGTAACATTTATTCCACAAATAACATACATTAGATTCTTTATTTTTCAGACATCTTTACACAATGCATAAGTGTTTCTTGTAGGAAAATACAAAGTGGAAATAAATCAAAATTTAAAACAATAAACGTATTAGAAATTTCAGGAAGGAACGTATATTTTAGAATATGTTCTCAAAATGCAAATGTGCATATCAGAATGTACCTTACACATGATAGGTCATACTAGATAAGGAATCTTGTACTTTACATGTTTAGTCATATCATTCATTTCTCTAAATATCAAAATATTACATGCTTTTTCATATTATGTAGACATAAGTCTGTAGGTTATGTTTGGAAGTAGATATTAATGGTATGAATACTAGTATGGGATAATGTAAACTGAAATAAGAATTAGGAGTTTAGACATATAGTTCCATTAAACAAAATTTTTAATTTCAATGTTTTAGATGGAGAAATACTTCTAATGCATATTAAATATTAGACTAATATTTTTCACCATTTTGAAGATTTCATTGTGTCATTTAATTTGTAATATTTGTGATAAAATATGATATAAAGTTTCAGAAATTAAATTTTTATCTGGTTGTTTTAAAAGCATTCTATTTTGTTTTTTAAGTATTTGGTTTAATATATGGTGTTGTCTGTGTATGGATGTGTGTGAGTGTGTGTGTGTGTGTGTGTGTGTGTGTAAATACTTTGTGTATGGAGTGAGGACTGGAACTCAAAGCTAGGTCTTTGTTAATGCTAAGTAATGACACTAGCACTGAGTAACATTCCAAGCCTGTGTGTAGTATGTTCTACTTGGGTTTTACCTAGTTTTTTTAGTTTTCTAGTTGCTTCTTAACTTTTTAGTAGAGTTTTTCATAAATTTTGATAAGATCTTTTCTTAGCACCTATTTAATTATTTTTCTGACATTGTCTTGCCTAAATTGATATTTAAAGATGTCATGGTCCTATCAGGCTATTATAGCACAATACCACAGACCAGGTGGATAAGACAACAGAAATTACTTTTACTTGTAGATCTGGAGGCTGGTAGTTTCCACAGTATGATACTAATTGAGTTTCTGGTGATAGTTCTCTTCCTGGATTGCATGTAGAAGAAAGACAGTATGATCTGATAAGAACATTAATCCCACCAAAATGACCTATCATGACCTCATTTAAAACTATTTTAGTCCTAAAATCTTATCTCTTAAAAGCATCAAAATGGTAATTAGAACTGAATTCTTATCAGAGACCAAATCTTCTATGGCATCTGTACTACCATTTGATTTGCCTAATTAATTAATAATTTTCAGCTATTGCATTTTATTTTAGAATTTCTGCAATGTTTCTTTTTAAAGATTGACATGAGATGTTTCATGTTGACATCTGTTTCTTAAATTATGAGGTCAATTCAGGGTCCACGATGATCAGTCCAAAATCTGAATTTGGTTGTCTTTAAGCTACCTTCTTTTTCTCGATTTTAGGTCATTAGTTTCTGTTACACAACATGCCTAGCATTTTTCGACACTTCAGTTTGGATACTATGAATGGCAAATTAGAGAGGCTCTGGAGGCACTACTCTGAGGAGAGTGTGGTGCTTGAAAGGATGGTAATGAGTTTAGGGTGAATAAATGATTTATTCCATCTGTAACTGCAGTCATTTGAAATCTTTCCTCTGGGCCTGGAGAAGAAGTACTTATGTCTCATTCCTTTGCTTTCCTCCTACACTGCAGCTCATCTGGAATCTCAGTAGAGACACTGGCCTCACTGACAAACTACACAGTGCCCTGTTTTGCCCAAATCTTTTCTTGCTTTTCCTCTTTACTCTGTGCACCAGTTTTACTGCTGGTTGCTGTGTCTCTTGCCCTCTTATAATTAGCAATAAACTGTGGTCTAAAGTTACAGACAGGGTCAGGCACATGCCTGCAATTTCCTTTTACTTTGCTTTTAATACCTGGAACCCTGATACTGGTCTCAAGATTTTGCTACTTTGATTGTTCTGATTTCAGTTTTCTTCTCCCTTGACATTAGAGTAGGTTTGCGAAACCTCCAAGTAGCTTTCTGCTTGGCTGCACATTTTTGCATCAAGAATCAACAAATGACCCTAGAAAGGAAAAGATACCAGTAAGAGGTAAACTTGACCCCCTCAATCCTAGATTTAGTCACTGTCTTTTGCTTTCAAAGGGTGGAGATAATTATTTTATTGGTACACTATCTAATATTACAATTCATCTCAAAAGAAGTAGTCTGATACAGCTTTGTGGTTGATTACGGAACTCTGTTTCCATCAGTCTTATTTATTTCTTATCAATTACTAAAAGAAGGCTGATATCACAAATGTACCTGAGGTTTCTTCTATGTAACATATCATAGATTCTAATAGGCACTTTATTTGCTACATTTAAAAGCTTGATTTATCTTATAATTGTTTTAAAGGGAGCTTACAGTCCACATTCAAGGGTTACTTTACATCTTAACAATTTTATTGGATTTCTTTATAAAGGAAAGTTGCCTTTTTAATTCTCTATCAAGCCTTTTTTGCTGTCCATCTATGATTTTAAAGTTCTATTGACATATGAACATTTTGATAGATCCATGTATGTCTTACAAACTATGAGGCCATCCTGTATATCTTTTTTTTTTTTTTTTGGTACTAGGGATTGAACTCATGACCTTGTGCTTGTGAGGTAGGTGCTTAAGCCGCTGAGCTAAATTCCCAGCCTCATCCTGTATATCTTAATCAGTGCATCTATAATACCTGAAGAAAGGCACTTGCCCAGTGAATTGTGATAATTGAAATGCTAAAATAAGTGCATGAGTAGGTGTTCTGTTTCTAACTCATTTGAGAAATTTCCCCTTAACCACATATCTACCTGTTGATCTCTCTAGGCTTCTTCCCACATGGACTTCTGTAAGCCAGCACACACACACAAGTGCTCTCTCTTACAGACTTATTTATATATAACTATTGAATTTCCCCAGATGTGTTATCCCATTAGAGGATAAAGATTTTACACTATTTCTATATTTCTTAAAGCAGAGTGCAAGGAGCTATTGAGAAATTTGTTCTGACATCCCTTGTTTCCTTAAAGAGAACTATTTCTTAGCATCTAACGTGAAAAGGAAGATGTTCTCATTTTCCTGAAAGTTCAGAGTTTTAAGATCGTATTATCTTCCAGCATGACATCAAAAGTGAAAAATAATTTTAAAAATTCCTAAATAGTAGATAATGCTATGAAATGTCAGCTTTTATTATGTACATTTTACTATTTTTAAATGACAATTTTAAAATGAAAATTTTCCTTGACTCATAACTGTTCCAAAAGTTATGCATTTAACTGTCACTTCTTATAAATGTATTACATCAAAAGTGGTAAAAAATATTCTTACCCTCCTAATGGCAACATGAGGTCGAAAGTTAAAGCAGTAATAACAACAAAGTATAAGCAGAATACATCATTTTAATATTTGCTTTTCAACCTTTACTTAGTGATTTATGTAATGGCACTGAAATATCTAAGATACAATGAGGGAATAAAAGCAAAAATCTATATCGATGACTAGCAGTATAAAATCAACATATAATAATTAATGAAAATTGAATAATTTACTTGTCCTTGTAAATCTGTCTAATACATTGTCTACTATTTATAAAGTAATTTAGGACTGTGCTTTGTGAATTGGGAATAACACGCATATATTCATACCCACTCACAACAATCCCAAACTTTCACAACTGAACTATTCTTTCAGTTTGGAAATTCATTAGCATTTATCAAATTCTCATATAAGATAACTTATTACAGAAAGGCCCAAAATTTAATCTTCACAAAAATTTCGCTGTAGACACCACTTTCACCTTAAAATATGTAATTACTCAGGAAGAGGCCAATAGCATGATTTCAGTATTCACAGATAATAAATGGTGAATGCTAAATTATAACTGTAACCTTCAAAGTACATGGGCATTATGCTGTCTGCCACTACTTTAAGGCTTAGAGCTAACAAGATGCATGATTAATAAATTCTGTGTGAATAATAGTTCAGGGACCTGAAGACCAAAGTAGGGATATTGCAGAATACAGATAGGTACTATACTTGGAAAAAATGCTGCTTTTACCAGTTCATCAGATACAGAGAAGCTACTGGAGACTGAGCAAGAAGATATAAAAACTATGAATCCAGCTTAATTAATTAAGAATAAGATAATGTTCCCTGGAAAAATAGTAACATTGGTCGTTATTAGAAAAATTTCAAAAAGGAAAGAGGGGAAATCTAAAAAGAAAGGATTTTGAATAAATCTCATGGAAAGGTAAAGATATGAGAATTTTAAAATAGTGTCATATCATTTAAATATGGAAATTAGAAACAGTGTGTATATTAACAATAACTGGAAATGCTTCCAATAAGTGGAAGGGGAAAATGATGCTTTTGGTTCTTCATATATGAAGACTATCATTCTGCTAAAAATTTGCATATATATCTCCAAGAATCATCTAAATAAAATAAATGGCTGTGAGGTTTATTGTCAGGCTACTCATGTTTTAGAAATATTTCCTTATTTTCTAATTTGTGATCACTAATATAGTGCCAGGTTTATCGCTCTGTTTCAGATAAACACATGATGAAAGTCAACAAGATAAATAAAAGTTATGAGTGTATAATATTGGCATTCAGTAAAGGATTATTTATGTGATTATTGCAGTAATATTTAGACTTTTTCCATTCTTTTCTAAAATACACTTCAACTTTAGTTTTGTTTTTACAGTCATATTCAACAGAATTTGAGGTTTACCTTTTCAATATTTACTAATTTCTAATATTATCTTCTGTATTGTCCCTTAAAAGTACTGTGTTTCCTAACTGTAATGCACAGTGAAATAGAATTCTTTAAACACAGGTCCTTTTAAGAAATTCCAAAATGTACATACACAGGAATATATTTGCAAATATTCAACATGGATAACTAAATTTTTGAAGTACCCTCAGAAAAATAAGTTTTGAAATGCAATACCCTAAACATTATCTCCTCCTTCTCCTTATAATTATCCAATTTCAAAATAATAAAGTGCTTTTTAGTGAGTATGGAAATATTCATATGGATACCTTTTCTACTGAATAGTTACTTGCTTTATTATTATTTTACCACAGTCTTTTTGAGAACTCAGTATTATCCAAGATGCTTTTATTGATTCTCCAATCATCATTTTTTAACCTTTATTTTTATGTTTTAGAAAATATACATTCCTTAACTTTGTTTTCAATGAGACAAACTTTTTTGAAGTATCATACCATCTTTTTTGCTAATACCAGTGTGAGTTCTGTAAGCTTATTTCAATTTTTTACATATTTTATTTCATTCACATCTATTTCATCTTACCCCACTGTTAACCTTTACAGACTTTATCACTTTATACTAGTAATTTATAAGAGTTAAGTATTTCTGTATTCCAATGATTATAAAATATTTCCTCCTCAATTTTGCTTCATGGATTTTTGAAGACATACTTCTCTTTATTAGTGAATTTCATTTTTCTAGTATGAATAGACATATATTTGGAAGAAATACAAAAACTGCAATGTCACTGGTCTGTATGCCATTTATTTCTGCTGTAATATTTGAAAAATTGGAATTCCACATGTCAACAAACAAAACTTTTGCTTGTTACAAGAATGAACTCAAGATGGTAAAGTGTAAGCCCTAAAACTATGAATCTCCTAGAAAGTAACATAGAGAAAATGTTTCAGGACATTAAAATGGGCAAAAATATTTGAATTCCAAAAGCACAGGAGACAAAAACAAAAGGCAATGGATTAAATAAAATGAAGAAAGCTTCTTCATATAAAGGAAATACTCAAGTTAGAGACAATCCATAGGATGGAAGAAAATATTGACATTATGTGCCTGTGACAATACATTGCTATTTTTTTAAAAGAACTCTGAAGACATAGCACCAAAACAGAAAAATAACTCTATTAAAAATTTATTAGAGTGGGGCTGACATTTCTATAAAAATACATAGATATGGACAAAAGCTATGTGAAAAATTGGCCATGATGGAAATGCAAATAAATGTCATAATGAGACATCACCTCACAGAGTGAGCATAACTCATGTGAAGAAAATGAAACATTGTATCCTGTTGCTGGTAATATAAATTTGTAAAGCCATCATAGAAAACAACAGTATGGTAACTGCTCCAAAAATTAACAGCAGAACTGTGATATGATCTAGAAATTCCACTATTGACTATGCTCAATGGAAAGGAAATCATTATGTTAGGGAGACATCCGCATTTCCATATTCATTCCAAAACTATTCGCAATAAGTAAGACACAACCTAGGGGTCCATTAACTGATGAATGGATAAAGAAATGTGATACATAGACACAATTGACTAGTATTCAGTAATAAAATGAGTGACATCTTCTTTAGAACAATCTGGATGGAACATAATAGTACTATGGTTAGTGAAATGACTCAGATGCATATGAGCTCACTCATGTGGGGAATCTAACAAAGATCATCTCATAGAAGTTGAGAAGAGAATGTTGTTTACCAGGGACCAGGGACCATAGTGGACAAGAGGAGGAAAGGTAAGTCAATGGGTTCTAAGTTAGGTAGAGAATAGCAAGGGATTCTGGGGTAGTATTTTAGAGACTTGTGAACATAGGTAATAATTATATACACCATACTTTGAAAAGTTAAAAAGCAGTATTTTGAAAATTTTCACCACAGAGAAATGATGAATGTTTGTGGAGATATACATGTTTAAATTATTTTAAACACTGAACAATGCATACATGTATTGAATGTTACATGATAACCTACAAATATGGTGAAAATTATTTTTTGTGTATCAGTGAAAATTAAATAAATATTTTTTCAAGTCAACAGAAGTGGTACAATTTGTTATGCTGAAAAACAATTCAATGTTACAGAGTTGAAGATTAGTCATCCGAAAATGCTACTACCTGAATTCTTTTAAGTGCTTTCTGTTATTTACAATTATACTCATGCAGATTAAACCAAAATTATAACATTGATTTTCTTGGTCTAGTACATAAATAATCAGAAAATATAATGGATTGTTCTCTTATGTTTCACTTGTGCAATGTTTTACTCCTTTTACTGTGGCCAAAATAAAAGAAATCCCTAGGTTAACCTACATGACTTTTTGTAGAAAGCACCCTGACAGAGATTTGTATGCATATCATAATCACTGAGGGGAGCTTTTAGCAAAAATGTGTGTAAATGAATGGGCAAAACACCATACAGTAATGGAAGGTATTTTATTATAACCGAGTGGACAGAGTAGAGTATCTGGTTCAAAACCTTAGTTCCAACTGTCATAGAAGTAGGTCAGATTATATTGGAAATGATTCTGCAAAGCAAATTTACTTGCAGATAGTTCTTTGACAAAAGCTCCCAAGACACCTAAAAAGAACAGAAAAGGTAACTTCTATAGAGGGGAATGCTGAACTGAGTTACATTTATTTACCTTAGAACTTTCAGCAGATCCTTTGGACAGATACAGATGAGACAGAACTTTGTATCCACCAGTTACCCACTATTGGATGCTCTAAGAGGGTTTTCATCCTTGGGTGAGACTCCACCCTTCACACTAAGACAGTCAATGGGAAGAAATTGAGTTCCACATCATTTGCAAGCAACATTTTCAACAACGGGGAATAAAGAGTACCCTCATCTTGAAGGGCAGCACTTTCTCCACTGCATGATGGAAAATTCCATTATCAGTTGTGTGGTGGAAAGACCTTATTCCTTCCAGAGTCATCTGCACATCTTTGTCTTAAATCTTCTTACTGATCATGTTAGTATCTAATTGATATCACCTAGACAGAAAACATGAATTTCTTACCTCGAAGAATGTCATAAATATGAGACAAACATTCCCATCTATTTTTCCCACAGGACTGAATGCATTTATTTCTCTGCTTTTATTACTATATATTTGCCATGCATAATAATTATATTCACAGTGTAGGAATGGTACCTATACGTATTATGGTTTGATCATGTTTGCCTGCCCTTTTCCTCTCCTCCTTCCTGTGTCTATTCATCCCTAGATACCCTTCAAGTATCCTCAGAATATCCTTGTTTCCTAACACCTAGCTTTGACTTGCTCTTTAAATTATTTTTAATGTGGGCTTCTCATCAAAAGAAATCATGTGGTATTTAACCTTTTTATATGATTTGCTGTATTTCACTTAGCGTTATGGTCTCAAGGTGCATTCATCTCCCTAGAAATGATGCAAATTTATCAGTCTTTATTTTATTTCTGTGTATCTCTCTTGCTATAGCACTAAAAAGAGAGAGATTTAAAAAAACTGTAAACTCCAACAAACTAGAGTGAAGCATGAGTAAGGGTGTACTTAGATTGGGAGGCATAACCCAGCATTAACCCTCTATGCTACATCTAGTTTGTCCTGGTAGAGGAGACACAGTTTGCTAAGACAAAGGCCCAAATTAAAAAGCCTTTTAGAACATTCCTGGGTCAGCAAGTTCCATAGAAGCAATGCACATATTTCAGATAATCAAGGAAATCACACCAAAGGACAATTAAAGGCCTGAAGGGAATGTTTAACAATTACAAGCAAACAGGTAGAGTATAGAGATACTTTCTCATTTGTGCAAATTCTGAGTCTAGAGACTATGGCAGTAACCACAGTTTCAGTGTCCAAAAGACTAATTTTAACAAATTGTACATTATTAGTCATAAACATAATGACCAGACTAGTATAGACAGACAAAAAGAATCTCTTCGAATCCAGGATTCGAATCTTTTTCTTAAGCCATCAGAAAGATATCCAGGGAATGAAAAGTCAGAACAGAGAATCTGAGCACCCCCTGGGGACACTCAGTCATCACAAGATCATTTAAACTGGCTTTAAAAAGTGAATCTGAACTCATCATATAATTAAAAGTCTGTTTAAGTTAAAGAACATTGTGAGATCATTAATTAGCAAATTAATTTTCCAAATTCCCCATCTAGAAAAGGACAATGGAAATAATTATGTAGTTATATGATATGGAAATGTAAAATCTTGAGCACATGAGTAGTTCAAGTGAGTTTAATATAGTTTTTATGAGTGAGACATATATGGGTGAACTAACTAGCATTCAGAAACCTCATTTAAAGTCCTAGTTTTCTTTTATTTACTGATACACTAAGTGCAGACAGGCCATTAGAATTTAAAAATAAGTTCATCTCCTTACAATTCAAAATAAATATTTATATCAATTGTAAAATAAAAATAAAAAGAATTTTCCAGAATTCAACTAAACTAAAGCAAAATCACAAAAAACATAAAAATTAATGTGAACCATAGTTGAGCAATTTTGCAAATATATTTAAAAATTCACACAGTAGACAGGTGAGCTGTTTGGAATTCTGAAAAAAAAAGAAACCTAAAATCAGTTGCTGATATTGCGTATACCTCATGGTCTGACAAACATGAGAATTTCTGTCAAGTAAAATAGTTACCAACTTAGGTCCTAAGGTGTATTAATTCACTTATCCAATCAGTAAATGCTTTTGCACTATAGTAATCAAGGCACAAAACTCTGTACATGAGACACTAAAAAATAAAATAGAACACACTTCACAGTTTGCCAGGAGTGATACACCAAACTGCAAACTATGTTAATAAAAAGTAATAAATAGTGTAAGTGATGTTTCAATAGTGACTCAGGAAGCATCTGTCCTGAAATGATCATGGAAGTTATTAAATAAAGCTAGGATATGAGAAAATCATAGGAAGTTAGGTGATGTCAAAGACAATAATATTCACATATGAAGCCAATGTATCATTTTCTAAAGAACATCAATGTTTTGATAGTTTACAACATGTCAAAAGGATATTTTATACAAGAACATAGAACATGCAACACTGAAGATCAAGGTATTAATCTGATATTGTAGATAAAAGTTCATAGGAACAGTTTATGTCATAATAAAACGCTGAATTTTACAGTTAATGTAAAGGGAACCGTTTCTGCATTTAAAGCAGGAATGTACTATGACTAAATTTGCTCTTTATGAAAGCAATCATCTTGCATGTGGCAGAGAATGCTTTAACAGAACAAGACTAGAATTGTCAAAAAGTACCAAGAATATATTCTACTTTTTTAAAAGACATACTTGATTATTTCAGTTAGCCATATTTATTAAAATGTATAATCAGTAACCAATTATACAGGTAAAGCTCAAAACATTTAGCAGTGAAATGGTAGATTTTTTTCCCTCCACGTGGACAGTGACTAAAGAAACACATGTGAGATAAAACAATAGGAACAAAGTACACAACTCAATCTGACACATGACAATAAGGGTCATCCTAAAGAGAATGAGTTCTTAAATACTGAATAAAGAGCAGCAAAAATTTTGTGAGAAAAAAAAAAAGCTGAGAGATGGCTGGGCATCACACATGACAACATAATATTAATTTTTAAAGATGCACCTTGGCGGGGATTCCAAAACAAAAATATTCATTAGGGTCAGGTCTCTGAACTAGATCTCTGCCCAATTAGGAGAGAAAAACTCCCCAAATAAATGTGTTATTCAAACCTGGTGGGGCAGGACATTCAACAGGAAGCCAGCAGCTGTCCCCACAGAGCTCAACCTGCAAAGAGCTGATTCCATGAAAAACCACAAGAGACATGCTGTGCCTGTTAGCATCCCTGGTACCCAACGCTGCCCTGTCTATCACCTAGCTTGAGACCCCCTACTCAGCCAAAAGTTTGCACCCTGCCTCACTAACATCTCCCTTCCCTACCTAAACTCCCCTGAGCACTCCTTGTTCAGGGACAATTATCTTTTTGTCCTTGGACCGAATACACCAGATTGACAATAAAGTCCTCTTAGTTTGCTACAACTTTGCCTGCCTCCGTGGCCTCAGTTGCACACTTGGTTTAGCCTAACATTTGGTACTGTTTAGTATGTCATAAAACAGAAGCCAAAATTGAAAAGTGCCTAATAAATGCATGGTCATTATAGTATAGTATAGGTTGAAAAGAGAGGAAAAAATGCAGGTTCATCTCTTTTAAGAAACTTAGCTGTAGCAAGAGAATTAACATGGAAAATATCACATTGAAGGTCTTTTTCTTTTAAAATGAAAAGTCATTGAAAGAAAAGAGATGTTAGTATGTGCAATGTTGTGGAAATAAAAATAAAAAGCCTATTAGTACAAGATTCAAAAGCAAATAGATCTTAGTGTTACACATTTCTGCACATATGCAACAGATTAGCCCGTGTGTGTGTGTGTGCATGTGTGCGCGCGTGCGTGCACGCGCGCGTGTGTGTGTGTGTGTGTTTGAGAGAGACATGGGGATGGACTGAACCCAGGGCCTTCGCCGTGGTCTACATCATCAGCCCACTTCATTTCTCATTGTTAACAGTCACTGAATTGTTCACATGGGGCTTGGATTGCTCAGGCTCTGCTATGCCACCCTTTTTGTGGGAATGCAGGTAGGTGCCAATATTTTTGGCGGGATCAGCCCTCTTTTTCAGAGGTAGAAAACTGATTTCAGTATAGTTAGAGATATTAGTTGAAATATATGGTAGGGAAAAAAAAGGTTCATATTTTAGGACTTCTTGGCTTGAAAGAGAGTTGCAATCAGTAGAGGATTTAAGATAGATGTTGAGCAATGGAGGTCAAAAAAGACAGTGGGCACTTTTAGAAAAGATGTTATACAGAGTGTGACACATAACAAAGAGAAATCTCTCTAATCAATGGGAAGGACTAAATTTATTTATTTTATTTATTAAATTTATTTTATTTACTTTGATGCTTTTATTGACTCCAATTCACATAATTCTGGAATTCTCATATAGCCTTCTTAGGTGACGTGGTTGGTGAGGGAAGATCCACAAATTTTAGTTGGTCTGAGCATCACGATCACAGGTAGGTAATGGAACAGTCAGTGGCTTATGGGATTTAAGTGTATAGGAAACAGTCAGTCACAGAAAAAATTACAAGATTTGTATTGTCCAGCCCAATGACAGATCCAGGGAAAGAATAATAAACAAAGCATACAAACAAACACAAATGGAAATGTCCAGAGAAAAGAGATCAGTGTCACATTGGATGAAGTATTAATGGTAGAAAGAAAAGCGATTTTGGCAGGAGATCTCTTAGAATGCCTTCCTTCTGCTATTACCATGCCTTGTTATAAAACTTAATAGGAAATGACAATAACTCCATCGAGGCAGGATACCTTAACCCCAAAATTTCAGGGATGAAGGTATGGGTCATTTTGCTATGTAAGGAGCCAAGACCTCCTGAGGTACTTGCAGAATGTCAAAGAGATACAGAATTAGTAGTAGAAAGAGGTAGAGTTATATATACCAGTTACAGTCATGTGAACAATTACAAAAAATGAAGATTTTAAAGCAGGCATGATGGTGCACATTTATAATCCCAGAACTTGGGAGGCTGAGGCAGAAGGATTGCCACAAGTTTGAGGACAGCCTGGGCTACATAAGTGAGTTCAAAGACAATCTGAACTAATTAAAGAGGCCTTGTGAGAAAGAAAGAAAGAAAGAAAGAAAGAAAGAAAGAAAGAAAGAAAGAAAGAAAGAAAGAAAGAAGAAAGACAGAAAAAAAAGAAAGAAAGGGAGGGAGGCAAGGAGGGAGGAAAAAATTGTAGTTGTCATGAGTCTTTTCAATTTTGTTAATATGCCTGTGCCTATGTACACAATATATTGAGTAGGTATCTTTGTTTTCTTTTCATCAATGTTGATAGACTTAATATAAGTTCTTAAATGTTGTTAAATATATTATAATGTTTAAATTATGGAATGTTAGGAGAAGAATAAGCATCTCTCCTCTAAAAAACAATTCCTTCTAGTCTTGTGAAGGAATTAGTGTCTTTCCACTTGCAGAGAGGATAGTTTTATCACAGTAGCTGTAACTACCAATTTGCTATTGTGTTTTGAATGCTAATTATGGTTTAAGGAACCATCTGTCTCTTTTCTCCGGACATTTCCATTTGTGTTTGTTTGTTTGCTTTGTTTATTATTCTTTCCCTGGATCTGACATTGGGCTGGTCAATACAAATCTTGTAATTTTTTCTGTGACTGACTTTTTCCTATACACTTAAATCCCATAACTCTACCTCTTTCTATTACTTATTCTGTATCTCTTTGACATCCCGCAGCTGTTGTCAAATGGACAAGTGTTGGAAGGTGATGGTTGACTTGAATGAATGAAGAACACCTAATGGATGCGCAGAGCACAGTTACAAGTGTGTCAGAGGATGATTGTCATGTAGGATCCAAACTAAGGAGAGAAGACGCACCTAGGATATGGATAGCCCTCCAAAATAGGCTTGTAGCCTGAGTGGAAGAAAGAGAAAGAGGCAGAAAGTCTGTTTGCTTCTGTGGAGGATATCCAGCCTTCACCACTGCCTTTGGATGATCCGCTGCAGTTCCCTCAGCCTTTCAGTGCACAGCCTTTGGCTTTCAAACAGACCAACATACCAACAGGAAAACAAAAAGAAAGACAAAAACAAAAAACATGACTAAGGTCCTGCTGTCTACTTCTTTTGCTTTTCATGCTAATAGGTAAATTCCAACGTCTTGGCACTGAGATGCACCCAGCCCTTGTATTACTATTTTTGTTTTGAAACCAGGCTGCACTTAAGTCACTAAGTTACTAGTCACTAGACTGCACCCAAATTTGCAATTCTCCTACCTCAGTGCCTCAGAGAGCAGGGATAGCAGAGAGGCACCATGGCAGCCACCTGAACTGCTATATTTAAAGGTCCCAAATCTAGTGAGTTTCTCCCTGGAGTAACACGTCCTATTATAAAAAATAGTTGTTTCGTGTTGGACAACCCACACATGTTCTTGGCCTCCGTTTTATGTAATGCTGAGTTCATAGAGTTTTTGAAACAGTGTAACTCATACACTATTAGATATTAACTACATGTGTAAACTTTCCAGTATCACTAATTCAGATGAAAACCAAATGTTACTTTACTAATTGTGCAAAAATTAGAAGTCTAAATCCCACATGTTATGTGGTTTATGCAAGTAGGAAACATGAAAAGACATTGATTCATTTCAGTAGTAATATTATCATACCTCAGGACTTTATAACTTGCAAATATATGCAAAAAAATCTTCCTTAAATAATTTTAGAGTAAGCAGGGTTGTTTAAAGGTTAAAAAAAAATACTGACAGTGTTTCCAAACCTAATCTGAAAAAGAGTTGCCTATGTAAAGTGTAATAGCCCTCTCTTATTCATTTTAAACTTCATACAGTTATTTGTGGTTGTGGAAGTGAAATAAACATATAAGAAAAATTCACATGGGTATATTTGGAGAAGCTTTTGTGTTAAATTAATTAGATCTAAGAGAATAATAAAACCCTGAGTATATTTCATTAAAAGGAAAGAAACCTAAAAATATGCAACTTAACATTATTTTGTGGCTGTTGATTGCCACCAACATCCTAATGATATATTCAATTTTAGACTTCACATGCCTTTTGTCTAATTTAATGGATTCTGTTTAGGATTCTGGCACTAATCTTAAAACTTCATAAATTGCTTCCTTTCCATCAGTGAATCATTTGGGGAACATGTTTAGTTCATTTATTTAGGAGTTTTATTTTTTTTTGAAAATGATAAAGCAATTCCTGAATTAAATTATTGAATATGAGAGTTTCAAAATCACATTAATTTAAACTATGAATCCTTTACAAATATCTGTCTCAAAATCTTTTGCATCGGGCCAGCTCAAACAACACTGTGTTTTTTCAACTAAAATTCAGAATTGTAGTTAATGAGAATTCAGTTCTGATTTGCGTATATCTAAAGGATTCGGATTTATTGTTTATTTATTTATTTATTGCTTTTGAGACAGGGTTTTGCCATGTAACTCAGGTGGGCCTTGAATTCAAGTGATCCTTTTGACTCAGCGTTCTGAGCGCTGGGATTTCAGGCATGTGCCGCTACAGCCAACCCTAAAGGGTGAGAATTTAATGGACAGTTTCTTGGTAAGATATCTGCAATTCGTGTTTTTATTTTTAATAACCTTTTTTTTTCATTTTCCCTTTACAAAAGCAGTGACAGAAGAGTAAAAATATTTGGAAAAGAACAAAGAAAGCACAAAAATTATATGGTTTATTGTCCTAACATGAGAAAGAGAGACAGAGGAGACATACACACACAGAGAGAAGGAGATAAACACACACACACAGAGAAAGAGAGAGAGAGAGAGAGAGAGAAACTCCATCAATGCACAAGTCATTTACTAAAGAAAGGGTACTGTTTTAAATGCACATAGCTGCTAAATTGGACATCCATATGCAAAAACAAAATAAAATTACTTCAAATAAAACCTCACAATGTATAAAGTATATAAAAGAATATGTCTGAGACCTAGGGAAAGAAGAATTCTCATAATCTATAAAAGTAAAAGAAGAGATAAACTGAGCCTTACCAAAATTTAGAAAAAAAGTGCTATGTGAAATAAATCTGAAAAGCTGCAGAGCAGTAGAAAATATTTGCAAGTCAAAAGTCTGACAAGGAATTTATATTTATAGCATAAAAAACACTCCAAAAACTCAACAGAAAAGAATAAGAAAACCAGAAGATGGCAATAGATATAAACAGTCATTTTGCTAAAGATGTGATGTGATTGGCAAATGGACATTCAATCATGTTCAAGACATTTGCCATTTGAGAAGCACAAATCAACATTACAATGAGATATCATTCCACAGTGTTTAGATGAATGAAATGTGTATGGATGCATATGTGTACTTCTCTTTGTGTGTGTAGATGAGTGTGTATTATAATTTTTATAACAGTTTGAAAATTATGATTATTTCAAAATAGGCATTACAGAAAATAATAAGAGGTACAGAAAATATGGACAGATATTAATAAATTGGAAACAGATTACATAAGATTTCTCACAAACTGTGCTTAAATGTGCAAAAAAGACAAGTAAAACAGTTAAATGTTAGACAAAAAAGGAAGAATAATTTTATAAGCAACATGAGAATACAGGAGATAGTTGCAGAATTTATAAATTATAAAGCACATGTTTTGAAAAAGTCACACCCATTATATATAAAAATATTTTAAAAGATGATAAAAAATACTGGTGAAGCTCCAAGGAAAAATGAACATTTTAACACTGTTGGTGGGAATTTAATTTAACACAATTAGTATGGAGATTCTTCAAAAACTAAAATTGGAAATTCCATTGAATCCAGCTATTCTCCTTCTAGACATCTTCCCCAACAGGTTAAAGGCATCGTATCACAGTGACACTTTATATCCAGGTATATAGCAATACAATTCATAGCAGCTAAGCATTGGAAGTGGCTTATATGTCTATCAAGAGAAGAATGCATAAAGTGAATGTGCTGTTTATATATAATGGAGTACTACTCTGCCTTAAGTCATTTATAGAAATTTGGGTGTGTCTTCAGATAACGAGGTTAAGTAAAATAAATTAGACATAGAAGTTTAAATATCACATGGCTTTTCTTACATGAGAAATCCAAAGCACAAAGAAAGAGTGAAATAAAAGTAGATAATAGGAAAGAGGGAGGTCAGTGGTTTGCAGATGGTGAGGTGTTTTCCTTCTTGATGGAAAGGGGGGTAGAGAAGTGGATAAAAATGAGTTAAGATGTGTTATGTACATGAAACAAATCTATTGAGGAATATGCTCATTACTGCAAATATGTAGTAGCAAAAAAATGAAAAAAAAAAAGAAAAAGGACAATTACTTTATAAATATAAAATAAAATGTGAAAATAATATCTATGCAAATAAAATCATCTATGACACCTGGAAATTTCACAAATAGGAACAGAAATGTAGCTGACTTCTACAAATATTTTGCAAACTCTGTCACTGTGCTATGTACTTTAAAACCCACCTTGGAGAAGGCATGTGAAACAGGAGCACCTTGGTACAGAGATGTGGATGGAGAAGTACAACAATAAGGTCATGCAACATAAATCACCTACCTACAGGACTGAAATTCAAGGGACAGATATGTTTCTTCGAATTGCTATTAAAGCATAATTAAGTATTGAGAAGAAGAAGACAAGATGGTCAATCAATGAGCAACAAAACAAACCCTCCCAGGAGAAACAACTCATTTGCCAGAATAAAACACCCTGGAGAAACCCAGACAGAGGGAGAAGGATCCTCTGGACACAGGAAGAAATTAAAACATAAAAAAATCTCATCAAATACTTGGGGACTACAACTGAAACAGCTAAAAGTTACGGGACACAGCGTTTTCTTAGTGACCCGCCAAGTTTGCACCAGCTTGAATCCGCGCCAGCAGGCAGAGCCGCCCAAACTTGTTCCCGCTGCCATTCACAGGAAGCACAGCAGAGCTGAAGTCAGGGGTTGGTGAGCCCAATGGAGAGTGGAGCCAGTGAAGGGACCTTCATTAATCCACAGTCAGTGCTGGAAATGAGACTCCCCCCGCCACGGGAAGGGTGAGACCAAATGGGCGACATGTTGGAATCAGGCAGGAGGAGTCTGAAGTGGGAGTGACAGTGACTTCAGTTGATTCCTCCCTCCCCAGAGCAGACTCCTGGGATTGCATGGACTGGGCCGCACCCCTGGCCAGGACTCAATGAGCCATCCCAAATTGATTCCCTGCCCCTAGCAAGCACTAACCAGGGGAAGGCAACTGGAGTTTGGCTGGCCTGGTGGGGAGGGACAGGCACACACAGCCGCTGCTTACACTTCAGTGACAAGAGTAGGCAGGAGAGGGCAGAGGTCCCTCACCAGCATGCTTCAGAGGAACCATGGCCAAGAGGGAAGGGGGCTGGGACCTTCACTGTAGCCTATGTGGAGGAAGCCAGGGCCATGACAGGAAAGAGAGGCAGAAGGAGGCCCCCAGCCCAGAACCCTGAGAGCACTGACCCAGGAGAAGGAAAAACAAGGGAAACTGAGGGCAGCAAACACACAACATCAGACATGGCTTCAATGAACATTAAGAGATATCATTGGGACATTGTAGACAAGCTCAAAACTAAATATCAAATCAGGTAAAGCAGGATATGAGTAGAGTAATAAAAGAAATGCTTTCAGGAAGCATCTCTCAGGATGATACAGATGGAAGAAGGGAGGAACACACAAAAAGGAGAGAAACATTCGATAAAGAATATAAAGAAAATATAGAATACATGAAGCAGATTCAAAGAGACTGCCAGGAAATTAAAACTCCCCTGAAAGCTGGCAAAACTCCTTAAAAGAAACTAAGAATAGACTATCAAAACTTGAAGACAAGTTTGCAATGTGTGATCATGAAAGGAAAGATGTCTTAAAAATAACAAGGAAACAGGCAGTAACAATACAAAGGCCAGAAGATCTCTTAAAAATAACAAGGAAACAGGTAGTAACAATAGAAAGGCTAGAAATCTACAATTTAAGAATAAGAAACATGAACAAAGAAGCAGGAATACATACAGGTGAATTACAAAGGCTACTCAAGGAAATAATTAAGGAAAACTTCCCAAGCATGGGAAAAGAAAATGACATTCAGTTGTGTGAGGCATACAGAACTCCAGCAACCTACAACCAAAACAGATCTACACTCAGACATGTAATAATCAAGATACCAGAAATTCAATATAAAAACAGAATATTAAAAGCTGTCAGAGAAAAGAAACAGCTTACCTATAAAGGTAAGCCCATTAGAATCACAGCTGACTTCTCGACACAGACCATCAGATCAAGAAGAGCTTGGAGTGAAGTATTCCAAGTCCTGAAAGAAAATAACCTCCAGCCCAGATTGATGTACCCTGCAAAACTGTCACTAGAATTTAATGGAGAAACAAGATGCTTCCATGACAAAGAGGAACTGGGGGAGTTTGTGACCACCAATTCAACCCTACAGAGAATACTGAAGGACATTCTAGAGAGAAAAAAAAAATACCAGGATTTTAGGAACAGTGGCAGAAAGGTCTCAATGAATGGGGCAGGCGGTGGAATGAGGGAGAAAACTAAACAAAAGCAGAAAAACAGCATAAAAGCAATGAGGCAGAGAAGGATGGCTAGAGTCTCTAACATAGATGGCCTTGATATATTATATTATTAATAGTGCACCAGGATTTAAAACCCACATTACCCACACTATTCTGCTTAGATGTATTATATTCTATTCCAGTCATTCTACCTGTATTAAAATTGAGGGCACAGACAGTAATCCTGAAAATAACAGGACATAGTAAAGTAATCATCCTTAATTTCCTATTAAATTAATCTAAAGCTCTGTATAACCTACACTGTTTTACCACGACTGACCATAATCCAATCTGGTTTGTTGGATCACTGTTTTGTATTGATAGCTTTTATTCAAAGCTGTTATGATTGATAGTATCAAGTCTGAGAGTATAGGCAACTGCACTTAAGATGACAAGATCCACTAGAATATCAACTCTGGTTTGATTACTACCTGCCTTTGAAGTTTTATACTGTCTACAATGTTTTATTTTACTAATATTGTTATTTACTGCTATGCTCAATTACACTGCTATATTCAATTATGTCTGATGATATAGACATTCTATTGATTATAATAAGAAACAACACAGTAATTATTGTAGACCACCTCATACTGTGGTTTTACATGACTTTTTGGTTTGATTTTTTTATGGTACTTTGTTTTGTCTTCCTAAGTTTTGTTTTTCCCTCTAATACAGAAAGGATAGAAATACATGTAGAGACTCATGCATGCATAGCTATTTACACTCACTGTTTGACTATCTACTTTGTATGCTTTAATTTTGTAACTTGAACAACTATTTCTAAGAGGATAATATGCAATTTATTAACTAGTGATTTCTTATTGTTTATCTTTTTTTTGGAATTCTGTATTATCTCTACCATTTACATGCTTTTGTTTCTCTTTAAATAAATAAAAAAGAATTGAATGCAATTAATTGTAAAATAATTTAAATACCTAAGTAGAAAAATGTATCAATAAGCAAAAAAAAAAATTCCATTTATTAGTTACAGATTCATATGTATAAAAATCATGCTTACCAATCAAACTATAGAAAGACTATGTTTAATTAGAAAAAGCAGATAAACAAGGAAGAATGTGCTTACTTTTGGGAAGTATTGGCGCATTTGTAGCAGGCTTGTACAACCCACAGTCTATGGCCTACCCTTAGCCCCCGAGAGCTAGTAGCATGTCTGCCCAACAAGATCATAAACTTGTAATATTTGTTGAGTTTTAGCAACATTTTATCTGACTTTATCTTACAGTTTTCTCCATGCAAAGTGCAAGAGCAACAGGCAGCTGTCTAGTGGAGGCCACCGGGCAGGTCTAAGAGCCCTGCTCACCCATAGCACCCAGTTCTTCCCTTGAAATCTGCATACATCAGACACACTTATTTGACTGAGCAAGTGGCACTTGATGACAACCAATAATAATATTCCAATTTACGATATATCTATGTGCCTGGCAACATGTCTTTATTATAATTTGGGAGAGATGAGTTCATAGATTTTCTAATTTAATTGTTAAACTTGGGCACAAAATCCATGGAGCCAGACATTAATGCATTAGTTTCACAAAAAGAATGTTAAAAATCTCACTAGTTTTATGGTTAGTTTGTCATATTTTTAAGTGTATTATTAAAAATATTTTAAAAGGGGTTTTTACCTTATATACAATAATACATGTTATTAAATGCAGTCAAAGACACTTTTAACTTAGTGTGGTTCAGAGCATGCAAATTTGGATATCCATGACTTAAAATCAGGTAAATATTAAGATAAATATTAATTTCTTAGGATTGAATAATAACTAATAGGGTAAGACAAAGGAAAACATACAAGAATTAGAAAATGAGAAAGCAGTCTTCACACAAATGATGCACTACAGTAGAAATTTTCTTCTGTCTTAATGTTTATACATCTTGGGCAATAGATAAGTGTGCACAGTTATGGGTTACAATGCGATATGTTGATCAATGTCCTCTGTAGTATGATGAAATCTTGGTGATTTGTTTACTGGTCATCTTAAATTTTTAAAACTTCTCTAGGTAAACATAGTCTAAATCCTGTATTTTATTTTGAAATGCATCATTGCTAGCTATAGTCACCATGTAAAAGGACCATCCTAAATGTTTTCCTCCTATAACTGCAACATTGTAACTGGTGGCCAACACCTTCCCATTTCTACATACACTCCACACTGACCGGCTTCTGATAACTAGTATTCTGCTTTCACCTATGAGATCAACATACATGAGTGAGAACATGAGACCAGGTAGGACTGACTTGTCTTTCTGTTCCAGGTACATTTTCTCTGTTTTTTACTACCATCATTCCCAGCAAATATATCTGATTCATTGATCTTTTGTATCTATAAACCCTAATGGTATATAATATAACAAAATAGACTGGTAAGGTTTACCCTGATGAAAAGGGACAGGCAATGATAATGTCCTTTCAAATGCAAAAACCTTTAATTTTTTGTGGGAATGTGTTGTATGCTTAAGTAAAAAACTTGTCTTTTCATTAAAATTTTTTCAGTGAACTGTTCTTTGGCAGAAATAATGAAAGAAAGTAATGTAGAGATGGTAAATTTAAAAGCTGACAAGTTTTAAAATATGTAATATTTCTTATGCCTGCCACTAAATACAACCTTTAAACATCTCATTTAATCACATAAAGAACCATCTGAACCCACAGCTAATAAATAATAAGTAAGCTATGTTAAGTCTAACCCTAAAGATTATCATCCTACATGAGCCATAAACTTCTTCATTTATCTAAGGACTTTTAACCTAGAAAGACTGTTACTTTATTTAAGAGCAATTCCTATACAAGTTATGTGGCCTTAATGAGAAAAATACATATATATATATATATATATATATATATATATATATATATATATAGTGAAACAGGATAAAAGTGTGGAATTTTTTCATGTCTTCTTTTTTAATATGGGATAAATATTAAATTTAGGTGAACAAAGAATTTGTATTGCTCAGTAAACCATTAGCTGTAATTTTTTTTTTTTTTTTTTGTCTTTTTGAGACAGGGTCTCGCTATGCAGTTCAGACTGGCCTTGAGCTCACTTTGTAGTCCAGGCTGGTCTCGAACTCGCAACGATCCTCCTGTCTCAGCCTCCCGAGTGCTGGGATAACAGGCATGAGCCACCATGCCCAACCTAGCTGTAGTTTTTAAAAAGCATCTTTGCTTAAATTAACTTAAAATAATGGACAAAGGGGAACAGTTGTTTAAAAAAGAATGAAAGAACAGGCACCAGAATCAGTGTGATAAGACAGTCACCTTGCATAGAAAGGTGCTTCCAGTAAAACTGATGAGTATGTATTAAAATTAATTAACATCAAATGAAATCACAGGTATTCTGAGGTCACTTTGATCTCTTAAAACATGTTAAACAGACCTTTTTGCTACCTTTGATAATTTCTTGAAATGGCTGAAAAGGTGATAGTCTTCATCAAGTCAGAGTAGACAGTAGAATTCTGTCATACTAGAGAAACGCTACGCCCAGCAGGAGACTGAGCTGTTTTACATGCACCACTGATGCTCAATGTAATTGTATGATTAAATTCAGATGCTTCTTTTCACTTGTAAAATCATATTAAAGAAAGGATAATGTATGACATTAATCATGTCATTTTACTTGATAAATCATAAGGGGTTCTTCTAAATAATCAAAGTCACTAAATAATCTAAAAACATAAATGCTATTAAGAGAAAATAAGTAAAATTCTCCCATGGGTTAAATGTTCAATTAAAATGGATATGCTTCATCAACACTTGCAATTTTCTAGATGGGTGGGATGGGTAAATCCATCCACAAACTCGCATGGAAAAATGTCAAGGTAGCAGTATGAGTTTCAGTTTGGAGATGGATAGAGAAATTTCAAATATTTGAGTTTAATATACAGCAAAAGCATTTGATAGCAGATTTCAGGTTGCAGTTTCAGTGCACCCCCAAAAAACATATGCACTACATTTTCCTTTAATTATAAAAATACATGTTACGTAAGAAGTCTATATTTACAAATCAACCCTTTGTTCACACTCCAATGTCATGAGTTAGCATATAATTGTATGTTAAAATGCAAAGTTCATACTGTATTATAAACATATGAAGACAATATTTAAACATAAAATCTGGAAAATACATTATATACTTTCAAAATCTAGATCCTTTACAGAAAGCTTTCTAGGTTATACAAATAAATATGGAATTAGTATTTTGTAGCAGTTAGTAAATGTTTGCGATTTTCCTTGAGAGAAAACGCTAAAATTACCAAACATTTTGTAGTATAGACTTTTGTCAGAATCAGAAAAACAAATTATTTTTATATGCTGTGTCATTTTGAAATATAAATATAGTGATAGTCACAGCTGAAATTCCTAGGTGTGACAAAAAGAGATGACAACTCTGGTATTGGTAGCTTGGGAGCAGTATTCACAAGATCACACAGCTCTCAATAAGCTACTTCTTCTGTCTTTGGATTCAGACAGTTAAAATTTTGGCACCTGAGTGACTTGATGAGATTTAGATTTATTCTGTTAAATTTTGAGACAGTGGATTTCGGAAAAAAAGGTATCATTAACTTTATTTTTTAGGAGTTGATAAAGAATGGCATATTGGAAGGAAGTGGTAGGGAATCAAATGTGCATGAATTACTAGAAAGATAATCTCAAAAGGAGAACCCGAATTGTGAAGAAGTTCTTACAATACTCCTGATGAGGCATTGTGAATACATGGATGTAAGAAATAGAGAAGATCAGAGAGAAATTTAATAAAAAATAATTTTGAGTTTATAGATTTGATCTTTGTATTATAGCCGGGTATCATCAGTCATGTTGTGGTATTGACTGGCAGTATACGTTAGAGGCTGGGAAAGAGGATTTTACAAGTTATAAAATCTATGGCTATGGGGGAGTTTTACTGTTAATGTTTGAGATATTTGTGTGACAAACAGAGAAGAGTGGAAATATCCTACAGGCAACTGATTTTCTGCAAATAAATGACAGATAGAAAAATCAGAGTCAACGGTTTAGAAGCCAGAGTCTGTAGAAATATTTGCAGTCCACACACAAAGAAGGATCAGAAATATTATCTTCTATTAAGTCAGTCTTATGAATAATTACTCTTAGGAAACCAGTTGAAATTTGTTGGAAGCCTTGAAACTCATGATCAATACCAGTCACAATCAATATAAATGCTTATCTTTCTAGATTGTAAAGTAGAAATTTCATTTTCTATTACTGTACTTCATAAGAGCTGTTTCCCCTTAGGACCAAATCTAATAGAAGTGAATAAAATAAAATAGTACAAGTATTTGCCATATATTATATTTGGGGAGTGGGGGCAGCAGCTGATTATGCAGTTGTCATTACTTGCCATTAGCAAAAACTGAATCACAGAACCTGACCAGTAGTAATTTTGGCTGAAATAAAAACTCAACTTAGAACTGATAGGAAAAGAAAGTAGTTTGTAGAGAAAACTTCAAAGGTTAACTCCCCAGACAGCCATTGCTTTGCTTTAGCTCTCTCCTGGTTTCAGAAAAGAAAAGCAAATAGCAGAGGAAAAACCTCCTAAGCATATGTCATGTCAACTCATAGAGATGTGTGAAAGAGAAAAGGGCTGAGAGAATGCACAGTGACATTTCAACTATCTGCTTCACTTGCAAGTTAACTGTATATGGTTTCTCATTCTCCTTTCCCCCTCCAGTGGCCCAGTGGCCTACGACTCTAAACAGGTCCTGTCTTATGCCATGTACACTTTGACTCGAATCCTGATTAATTTCCATGATCTTTTCAGACTCCTACATAATAACCCTTAGCTTGAATGTAAATGAGAACCATTGATCATTTACTTATTTTCTCTTGGAGTTCAATTTAATCATTCTGGGCAAGGATCATTTTCCATATGGTGCTCGGTTGAGAGAATCTATTTTATTATGACCTCACTCATTACCATTCTTTCTACCAGTTCTGCCCTTTGAACTCGTCTCTTCCTTATATTTTTCTAGGACAATGTCAGTCTAACCACTTCCACAGCAGCCCTTGGTCTATCATCAGAAGTGCGACGTGCACTCAGCGTCACCTTATTCTGTGTGCTACAACATGAACTGCACCATATACCCTTCCTACTTTTCAGCCACGATAGTCCTTAGCATAAAGTCAACAGGTACAGAGTTTTACATACTCTCCACATCACGGCTGTGTTTCAAGATGAAAAGGCCCTATCCTCAGTGACACAGATTTTGGTATTCCAAGCCTAGAACTTAATACAATAATCGTGAGATGTTGTATACGATCTCACGAATATGGGGAAGAGAAAAAGAGAGCCTTGAGATAAGAAAATAAGCAATCCTCTCAGAGAAGCAGAACAAAGAATGAAAACAATCTTTTAGAAAGGCAAAATTGTAGAGTTCACAATAGTTGTGCATTTCAGAAAGCCCATGGCAAAATAGGCAGGAAAATATTCACCTCGGTATTACGAATTTTTTGAGATACAGTGAGAAGTTTCATGAAGTCATTTTCACAGGATTGACTTCAATACATAAAAATGAAGCTGGTACTGGCATTGCTCTGACCACACAAGCTTCTAACATGCTGCTAAACTGACTATTCAGGAAAAAAAGCCTTTTGTTCTCCTACTTAGGTCATACATTCTTAGGAGTCTAATTTTTTATCACTGATACCTATGCACTTGTGAATTAACTGATTAGGTTTTTAGGTTTGCTTGGTTTTTCAGTTTTCTTTTTAAGTTTCTTTCAGTTTTCTTTTTAGGTTTATTTAGTTGCTAACGTTTGCATGTGTGGTAGGTTAAGGATCAATTAATGGTCAATTTGTAACACCCAGCTGAACTGAATTAGCCTGGTGCTGGGTGTAGAAGCCCCAGCTGAGGATTTTTGCCAACAGTAAAAGAACTAGACAGGAAGCCGTGCGTTTTTTATTGTCCTGGAGAAGCTTATTGCACTGTCTTTCCTGATATGAATTCAGCTGTTCTCTTTGCAGGAAGAGCATGGGTTCTTCCTGTTGCTAGGGATGGCTGGGTTCTTTTCAGCGGAGCTCTGATCCTTACCTTGAGTGTTGCTTCCTGGCTCCTGTGCAGACTCTTCAGCCTGCTGGCACAGATCCTTCATTCTGTTCCACAGACTTTCTAGCTTCCACCACTGAGCTTTGGACCTTTCCAGTGCAGACCCTTGATACAGACTTGCATGAGAGATTGTCGTGGGCATTAGGCCTCCAACTGGACTTGTGGAAGACATTGCCTTAGGCTCTAGGTTCTTTGGCCAGACTTGGGCAGGGCACAGCTGTGGGATCCAATCCCTCAACTGGATTCTTTGGATGTCTAGTAAGTAGGCAGATTACCTGCACACTTTTTTGCATTTGACTCTTTGGTGAATATTGTAAAATAATCCTATAAATTATGTGTCCTGTACTAAATCTTTTCTCTTGTCAACTTTGGCCACATCAACATGTATTTAAACATTAAATACTATTTAATATTTGACTAACTTTCCATTTTGCCTCATAATTTCACCACATGACTAATGTATATCAGTTCCATTTATAAATGAGGAATAACTTTTCTCTTCAAATTCACTGCCTGTTACTTAGACTTTAAGCATACCTAGTAAGAATGTTGTTTCCCTCTACCTCTTTGTTTTCATGATTTAAGTCCAATCCCAGTGGAAACCCTATCAAAGTCCTTACATAGGGCAAAGAACCTGTATTCCTTTTTTTCAGATCATTGTTCTCTAAATGATACAGAGATATTATTTTTGTTGAATAATGATAATGATATCTGGCTTAGCCATTTTGGCTGTCATTGCATAAGACCATAGATCTAGCAGCTTAAATAACAAAAGATGTTTTCCCACATTACTGGAGCAGGGCAGTGCAAGAGTCAGCATGATCACTTTCGGCTGAGAGCCTTCTCCTCTTGGCTTGTAGATTCTTGCCTCACTGCATCCTCAAAGAGGAGACAAGCTGATTTCCTTGGCATTTTTTCTTAAAGTTTATTCCCTTTTGCATTGAAAATAGTAGCCAGTGGCACAGAGTTTAACCCAAAATAGCACTTGGGGTAACAGTCACAACCTTTCCTCTATAGTGTGCCCTGCAATATCTAGCTTTTGTCATCATTTTCACATCTCTCTAGTGTGTCAATAGTACATGGAAACAAAAGACATCATTCTATTGATACTATTCTGTGTCCTATAGTTATTTGCATTTACAAAGTATAGAAATTCTAAGTCCCTGAAAAGCAGATGAATACTGACCATGAGCCATACTTTTTTGTTTTTCCTAAAATGGAAATGGATTAATCACATACTAAGAACTCCATCCACCCTTAGGATCATATTTAAAAACTAATTAATTCCGAAAGGTACCATTTCTAATTACAATTAAATCTGAAGCTAGACTTCTGTAGAAACACAAAATTTCAATCCTTAACAATAGGTGTATTCAATTTTATAAGTTGTTACAAAAGATTAGGAAATACATTATTTTTCTTGTTACACTTAGAGTAAGAAATTTGCCTCACATACTCACAGTGGGCATACATGAGTTTACTGCATCTCTGGAAACGGTTTCTTGCAGTTAGATATTCTTGCTATGTGTCTTTGTCTTCCTTAGCAATTCCTGTTCTTTGTTAATTGTGGTTCTGCGTTTCTGCCTCCCCATACGCATCAACTACTTTTTGTTGGTTATATTCATGTTTTTATACTTTATAGAGAGCTTTGTATTTGCCCAACACATTTAAATTTTATGTTTGTAAGTAACTTTTATTTTTTTCTCTGAAATATAGTTCATAATTTTGTCACTGTGTCATACTTTTTTGGGGATGTCTGGTTATCTTATCAATAGTACCTCATCTCATTCTAGGACATTTTTATTTCCTGACTTTGTTCATCTCTGCTTGTCCTGTCTTCTGTTTGTGCCATCCTCCTCTTGATTTACCAAGATCATTTTTTATATTGATGTTTTGCATTCTACTAAGGGCATTAAATCTTTTGCCAGCATTTGTTTTCCTCCTGAATTTGCAGTAAATATTTTTTATTGTTGTACACTGCCTTCCAATCTTGAAAAGGAAAGTCTGATCCACTTCATTCCAGCCCTCTCAGTTGGCTGCCACAGTTAGTGTCCCTACCCTTCCTGCATCTACTTTTCATGCATTCTGAGAAGAAGGTCTAGCCCCATTGCTGAAATCTAAATCAATATTGCTGCCCACTTGCTTCTAGTTTTTGACTATGCTACAGGCTTGTTCTTCATATGGAAAAGTTGGTCAAATACTTCCAGTAACTGATTATAAGAGGATAAACCATTAGGTTGATAGGACAGAATAGCACTATTTTGAGTTCAGACATATGCATCTGATAGAGAAGACATCTTCTAACCAGTAAAGTATACATTAAAGCTCAAAAGTATCAGTGTAAAGGCGTTTTATCTAAATTGAACTATGAGTGTTTCATGGTTAGTGGGGAAATTTTTGTCAATTAAATACTTATGGTTTCTATTAGTTGTTCTTGTAGCACAAAGCAAAATTATCCAAAAGCTCACCATACAAAAATTGTATTTAAATAAGTTTATCAGATCTCATGAGACTCTAACCTGATTTTTTCATTTTCTCCTAAATCTCTTTAAGTCTTACTGTTTCCTTTTATTAAATTTCTACCACTGTGAGATCACCCCAAAATTTTCTTTCAGTGTATAATCACTTCACAAATTTTATACATATATTTAACATTGCTTTGCACTAAAATATATATATATGTATATATATATATATATATATATATATATATATATATATAGTACTCTTTAACTATTATGCCTTAATGAAGGTGAGGAAACATTTTTATTTTTTAAAGGGTTATTTTTCAATGTTACACCTACACCAAAATAAAGCACTAGAACCTAGTCTGCCGTCGTGTATGTCAGGCACGAAACAAGCTCAATGTCGTTTCTGTCTTGGCCAACAAACACATCTTTAGGGCAGGTCTTTAATGAACTGTGTTACTCATCCCTAACCTTCTAAAAAAAAAAAAAAAAAAACAATGTACTTAATAGATACTTGCATATTGTCCTGAATATTTCTAGGATTTTGCCCAAAATCCTATGGTGATTTGTTTTTCTTTGTATGATGGATAACAAGAGGAAATTTCTCTTTAGAGAAAACTTTCTAGAAACAAAATAAATTTCTAGTGACACTGATTGGTCAATATCTATCTATCTATCTATCTATGGCCCCTTTCTTTCAGTCATATTTGTTATATAAGAAGTTAAACAGAAGGCAAGTAACAACAGAAAATAGTTGTATGATACATCATGCATGTGCAATTTTTGGAACTT
Source organism: Hydrochoerus hydrochaeris (assembly GCA_004027455.1). Lineage (NCBI taxonomy): Eukaryota > Metazoa > Chordata > Mammalia > Rodentia > Hydrochaeridae > Hydrochoerus > Hydrochoerus hydrochaeris. The sequence continues at coordinate 104,342 of PVLA01000023.1, read as the reverse complement.
ACTACAGAAAGTCTGTGTATACTCCATTGTGTTTTCTTCAGAAAAATCTTAAAACATTTCAGATGATTTGAGTATGTAATCATATTTAATCTCAAAGCTTTATAATCAATTGCATTGGATTTATGTCCTGGGATACTTTATTACAAAAATACCTCCTCAACTGCTCCAAATTACAATATGTTTGAAAGTTAGTACCTCAAAGATGTGTTTTGTGGCATTGTTATCTCGTATCAAATATGAACGCACAGCAAAAAAGTGTTACAAAACACAGAGTTTGAAAAAAAAAAAAACCTTTGCAACAGAGAATACATCATCAAATTTTAGGACATGTCCCATAGGAAAATAAAAATAAGAAAAAATAAAACTTCATATTCAGATATGGTGAATTCCAAATAGACTACTAGTAAAAGCAACATAACCCAAACATACTGATTTCTGAAATGAAAAATGTAATGTTAATTTATCTCTTTCATTCTAAGTACTAGATACAAAATCAAAGTTCATCAAGTTAGTATCCATGAGTATGAAATACATAAAAGAAGTAATAAAATTTTGTCATATATGATTTTAAAATAAACTAATAGTGTTTGTTTTACATTAGAGAAAAACATTTTCAGGAAGATATATCTAACTGTGTTTTACTTATCAATACTATGCTGTAAAAAAAATCCATGGTTTATTCCTAGAAAGCATATATCTTTGGCATGTAAAATGTATTTTAATCATTCTAGAGTTACAAAATTTGTAGAAGCAGTTCCTTCCAGATGATTGCCATTCAATACAAAGATACAGTACTTTGACACAGGTCTACTATAATAAAATTTTTGTACATGAAGTTACTCCACTTAATTTGCACTCACTATGTGTCAACTCTATCCTGAAAGGTGGCTTTAGTTCAACACTTCTCACCTTGCAAATGCACTACGAAGTAGTCCATGCTAGCATACAGGAGCAACTTGAGACTAAAGAAGTAAGTTGCCTCAGATCACAAATGAAAAAGTTTTCTCAATTGGCACTAGATTCAAAGAGTGTAGCATAAAGCACACAATTTTTATGACAAAAAAAGGTTAAAAATGCAGTGTCATCTACTATAAAAATAAATTCCTGGCAGAGGTCCTCTAAGAAGGTGTCAAAACATTTTCCCCAAGGTTTACTACACAGTTACCTATCAAAGGAAACATCAAAGGTCATATACTTTGGGTATGTTTCCAAGATAACAGTGTCAAAATCTCATTATTAGATTGGTAGTATAAGGGCAATAGTAGCTTATGTCATAAAAGATTCTCTGGAGTTCACCTCAATATATATCTTGGCACATGATAGATGGATATCAAGTATAAAATAATAAATGAACAAATGTCTTATGGAAATTCATTCTAAAGGAGTAATAAAGTGCTATATACAAGGTAAGTCATATTTAAATAACACATATGAAAAAGAAAAAAAAAGATAGGAGAAAAATTTTTTAAAAAGATGGATAGAAACCTATCATTATGTCAGTGACTTGGATGGCACCGATCTTCAAGTATAAACAGAGTTGAACAATATATTATAATATGTTAAAATTTCAAGTAAGTTAGTAAAAACATTTCAATTTTAAAAAATAAAATCATAGGTAAATATTTGAATGTTATAAAATAATTTAAAAATATATGGATATTGCCAGAAAAAATAATTTAAAATATAAAAAAGACAACTGCATATATGGAAATCCACTTTAAATGAATTGAGTTTAAAACTGCATAGGCAGAATTACTTTTATTGACTGTAAATTGAAATTTTTATTTGTCAGAATCAAGTCTTAGACATAGACTGTCTCATACAAACATATCATTTAGTTCTCTATTGATACTTAATTGAATCTATATTTGGATAATCATAGATTGGCATTCAGCTGTAAGAAATAGCCATGAACACGTTTACATTTTCTCCTAGTATTAAGTTTTATAAAACTATAAACAACATCTCAACTAAGATATTGACATTAATACACATCCATGTATAAGCTACTTTTGTTTGCTAAAAATCCTTAGTTTTGCACTCTAATACATATATCCCTATTTTTGCCATTATATATTTCTATAAATTTTCTCTTTAAAAATGTTATAAAAGTTAAATATAGTGATTGTAACATTTTAAGATTTCTTTATTATAGCTCCACAATAATTTATTGGCTTTGCCACATGTATTCATATTTCTTTGATTTTATAGATTTTAATGTCCCATAATATGAGTGTAACATATATTGTTTTACCACTAACTTACTGAAGGGCAGCAAACTGTTTTCACATTAGAGATATATTAAAGCTTTGTCATTTATAGATAATTATAAAATTGGAAACACACAGTATGTGTTTTCTTGAGATTGGTTGTTTATTTTTTCACTAAACACTAAACAGTGTCCTTGAAATCTATACAAGTTATTTCATATAAGAATGAAATGTGTTTTTATTTACTAATCAGTTATTCTGTGTTAAGTAAGTGTATATCATAATTAATTTACTTAACAATCTACTTGTTAAGATATAAGTGTGTTTCTTGTGGTTGCCTACCAAAAGTAAACCTGTTATTAACTTTCATTTACATGTTTTGGTATGACCAGTGATTGTAATTTTTCTGAGATAAACACCCAAATATATAGTTACTGAAACATATAGGAAATATATTTTTAGCTTCAGAAGTAAATGGGAAATAATTTCCAGAATGACTGTATCATTTTATATTATCACCAGCAAGATATGCATGATTCAATTTCTCATTTCTTCTAGAATTTCATTATATCACACTTTTACTTCTAAAGTTTATTTCTTTTGATAGATGTGTGGTAATAGTGCATTGTGTGGCCTTTACTTATAATTTTGTAATGATTAATAATTTTCTACACTTTGCTTATTTGCCAGCTGTATCTGTTATTTGGTGAAGTGTATATTCTATTATTTGTTCCAATTTTTCTGATTGCATTTCTAGTTTTAATGTCTCTATTTTGAAAATTCATTCTATCCTGTAGATTCTATAAGTGATAAATAATAAGAACTTTATTTATCACTTATAATTTAGGTTTTCACATGAGAGAAATCATGCAATATTTGAGTTTTTGTGTCTTATTTATATCACTTAGTATTGTGGTCTGAAGGTGACTTCATTTTCCTATAAACGAGTAGAGAATATCTTTCTTGATTGGAGGGTATAGAAAGGAAAGAGAGGAAAAACTGATAAAGATGTCTTGTATGTACCAACTTGACACAAGAAACAGACACACATGAACTACAAACATGCACGATAGAAAATTTTATAAATAGAGCTTTGCAAATATTTTCCTGCAAGCCTATAGACTTATTTTTAATTCTTTTCAACAGTGTCTTTCATTAGTGAAATTTTGATTTTAATGAAATTCAGTATCCCGTTTTTAAAAAACGTTATGGTCTTTGCTTTTGATTTCAAGTCATTGCACTGTCTGTCCATCTTCAGTTCCAAAGAATTTATGCTACTTGTTTAATTGTTTAAATGTTTATTACAGTAAAAGACATCAGCAAGGTGTGATCTAAAAATATGCCAATGCTTAATGTATTAAAAATATTACAATAAAAGACCCAGTGCCATTAAGCCACTTCAAAACACTCCTTTTCACTTTAAATGGATTAACCCATCCTTGTTTGCAATTCTTGGTATCCTTTACTTATTTTAATTTAAATATTCACCACATCTTTGGATCATCCCTTGTAAAATACCTTGAAATTTTCTCGATCAATAAACTATCACATGTAAATAGGGGCAATTTTCTTTCTTACTTTTTCAATGCGTGCCCTCATCTCTTGCTTCCCTGATTTACCCCGGTAACTAGAATGTAAATTCTATGTTGAATAAGAGTGATACCGGTTGGCACATTTTGGGAATTATCCTCACTGGAGAGTGTGGCCTAGTCTGGTTTGTGTTTCTATACCAAAATACCTGGTGAGGAGGAGCGGAGAAAGGGTTCTATGTGGCTCAGGATTCTGGCTTGAAATCTTGGTACTTGGATTCTGACAGTGGTCTGCTGGCTGCTTCATGATACTGTGGATTAGTAGAAAATTTTGTGTAGAAGGGACTAAAAGATAAGCACATCTATTAACCATCTAAAAAAATTTTTTAACCATTATTGTGAATAAATGTTTGCTTTGGTCAGATGTTGTTTTCTATATCAAAAGATATGCTTATATGATTTGCTTTTTCAGCCAATTCAGATATTGCATTACATTGATTAATTTTTAGAACGCCTAACTACCATTGTGTACCTATAATACACTTAAATTAATCAGCTGTATAATATTTTTGTGTTTTGCCTGATTCAATATACTAATTTATTCAAATGTAAATTTGTTTGTTTAGGATTAAATGCATGACTCTTGCCCTGAGCTGTGAACCTATCCTTTTTTAATATTTCTTTTTTTGAGGGGGGGACAGGGTACTGCAAATTCATTAAGTTGGCCAGCTGTGCTCAAATTTGTAAAGCTCTTGCTACAGTCTTCTAGACAGATGGAATTACAGGTTTGTCCCACAATGTCTGGCCAAATGTGTGCTGTAAAGGAAAACATTAAACCATAGAATTTGTACATATTTATAGAGTAACATGTAATAATTCGAAATACCTATATATTGTGTACTGTTTAAATCAAGTTATATAGCTCTATCTTCTCAAATATTTATTAGTATTGTTTGAGAGGTGTTGTGTCTAATATAACAGAAAGTTGTCTACAGTTAGTTTTACTAGTTTTTTCTCTTTTTATGTTTTTGTTTTTGTTATTTTAGTGTCTCATTTTGGGATCAGGGTAACATGATTATAAAATGAGTTGAGAATTATTTTGTCTTGTTTTTCTTTACCAAACAGATTATATCAAATGGATACTAATTCCCCTTTAAATATTTAATAGAAGTACAAGGAAATAATCTCGGACTAATTTGGACTTTTAAATGATAAACTCAGTTTCTTAAATAAGTTAATATTTCAGAATATTTATTTCATCTTGATTGAAATTTTACTGTTTATATTTTTAAGGAATTGATCTATTTTTCTAGAGTGTTTCATACATTGTATGGTGTATACTCCTACTATCTGTATAAGGCCTTCAGTACTTGAAGTGGCAGGCCAGTTTATTAGTGACACTGGTAATTCTTGTAATCTTGTTTTTAATTCTTGTTATCTTTGCTACAGAGCTGTTAATTTCATTAACTTTTCTTAGAAAGCTAGCTTTGTGTCATTGATTTACTTGATTACCTTTGTTTTCAATTTATTTTACAATCTTTATTATGTCCCATGTTCTACTTTCTTTGGTTAAAATAATTACAAGTAGCTCTCCATTCCTTACTGCTTGAGGTATCAATAAGCATGAATGACTAGAAACTTAATTTGATATAAGCATTTAATGCCCCACATTTTCATTTACATTAATTTTTAGGCTTTACGGCCCTAAAGTAGTATATGTTGAAGATTGTATAGCTCTTGAAAGGAAATCCATATTATAATATTTTCAATAGATTGATCTATAAATATTATTTAGAATCTCTTACTTGATTATGCTTATTACATTGACCTTTGAGATCTTTAATAATTTTTGGTTTGAAGTCTGATCAATTGCTGGGAGACAGAGTAATGAATTCTTGATTAAAATTTGTAGTTTTTCCTAGTTTCTCATCCAGTTTTATCAACTTTGCTATATTTTCTGCCTCTGTATTGAGCATACAACATAAGAATTTATATGTCTTCCTATGAGATTAATGTTTTTATCTTTATGTAATATTCTTCTTTGTAATGCGTTTCTTTTGTTGTATATTTCAGTTGATAATAAAAATGACTTTAGCTTTTGTTAAAAATTTGTTTCATTGAAATATTGCCCTTATGGTTAAATTTTATCTGAATTTCTTAAGCTTACATAGCCCCTCTTATCTGTGGTTGTGTTTTTGGAAGTTTAATTTAACATCAATCAAATATTGTTCAGAAATAATAAATGGAATATTACACAAACACCTCATGACTTTTAAGATGTTCACCATTCCAATGACTATGAATTCATACACCATCCCTTTTGCAAGGGAGGTGACTCACTCTTTTGTTCACCATATCTATTCTGTATATGCTGTCTGCCAGTTAGTCACTTAGAAGCCATTCTGATAATTAGGTGTCACAGTGCCAGAGCGCAAGAAACCCTAAGGTGTTAGGCTCGTACTAGCTCTATCTCATTCAATTCACTTCATATTAACGCAGAAGCGCTGTATTTGACATCACTACAAGAAGAATGGGTGCAGTACAACATGGGACTTCAAAACAGAGAAGAGAATGTGACCCGTGCTTGGGTATCTTTAAAGCTGTATAGTGTTAGAGTTTTTCTTTCTATTATTAGATATTGTCATTAATATTTTACTGACTTATGAATTAACTTCATCATAGATATATATGAATGAAACAAAACATAGTATATACAATTTTAATTATTATCCATAGTTTTAGGCATCCTTTGGGATGTTAGAACATAATCCCCACAAATAAACTGCTCTAGAGTTGGATATTGATTTATCTGCATATTGTTACTGTCTAACATTAATTGATATATTTACATCACTACATTAGACTACTGACATGATACAGCTTAAGACTGCTTATTTATGATATGATTTCCATTTATTTCCTCTGTATGTTATTTATCTGTCTCTTTCTACCTACAGAATAAAATGCTAACTAGTAACAGTATTTTAGTAATTAGCCATTTGCATTCTGTCTTTCCAGTCTCATTTTTAAAATTTGTACACATATTTTATTGATTATATAAAGTGGCCTTTGCCTCCTTCTATGTCCTATGCTCTTGTCTGATTAAGCAGATTTTGTTCTGTTTGCATTAAGAAAAAAGGATGAAAAATATGAGCACAGAAGTGATACTTACTTGGTTTGTCTATCCACTGATTTCAAACACGTACATTTATAATTTGAGGCAACAGTAAAACTGAAGTGCTTAACAAGGAAAAATGAGGAGGTTTATTATGCAAATTTAGGAAGCAAGCATCTGTGAATAATCCCCCTCTTAAAAAGTAAAATCATAAATAAAATTGTATCTATATGTGATGATTATGAATAAAACACATTTTTAAAATGTGTATGATAAAAATTTGAGACCTTTGAAACATAACTACAACATCATCAACTGGCTTACTGCATTGATAAAATAGTCTGTTGACAGAAAGCACTGTATTTCATCGTGCATAATCCAGAACATCCTTATGGACACACATGTGATTACTGCACTCTTCAAAGTCCTCTGAAAAACTCGTATCAATGAGTTTTAATAGTGGATATGAGTATTCGTGGATGGCCAGCATTATTCAGAAGACAAACACACCTCTCAGGCTAATTAGTGTTCTTGAATGACACTGAAAGGGAGAGCTGGTTAAATCATTTTCTCCGGCACTATATTTAACTGACATAGCTAGAATGCCAGTAACAATTTCGTACAATTGCCAGATTAGGAGTTTAATATATCTGGCAGCAGGAAGGGATTTTCTTTATTTGACAATGTTGAATAGACCTTTCTAATCTATTTCCTTGAGCTTTTCCCTTATTTCTAGGCTGAAGTTTAATAAAAGGCTAAAAAGTATCAAGATACCTTCAGGCTTCTCAAAGCTTCAAGCACAAAAAAGAAAAAAGATGTTATCTCAAGGAAGTTGTGGCTCAGAATCATTAAGAAGACTAATAGCAGGATCGCGGGGATAAGTTTACAACTCTCTTATATATCACGAGGCACCCTCTCCTACTAAATACTTTATCTACTACCTACTTCTCTCCAAATCACCAATACTGAGGCAGACATCCAAGAGGGATTTTGATGATTATTGCTTTCAAGGTGTTCCAAAATGTGCCCTAGAACATTCAACTTGTCTTACATATGATGCTTTTCTTTTCATTTTCAAGTTATTCCAAATTCTTGCTACAGAGGCAAAGTGGACATTCCACAGCATGTATTTGTACCATTTAATGCTTTGCACTTTCAAGTTTTGATGGTCCATAGATGAAAGCATCTCTGTGGACCACTTGGAGAGGATGAAAACCTAATATTTGTTAGAGCCTCAGCTGGATGATTTTCAGTGACATAACCCTTTTCTTCCACTTTATTTTCATTGCAAATTATAAGGTTCAGAACTCACACAGCTGAGATCTGTGTCTTCACACTTCTCAAACATTACTGCTTTGCATAAGTTTACTCCATTTATTTATTCTTTACAAATCCTCAAAAAAATGCCTAGTTTATGGTGTTATCTCTGAGTCTTTCTCAGTAGTACAAATGTTGAGACAATGTTCTGATTTTTGTTGTTTATTCTAAAGATTCTGTCCCTGTGGTTTTTATTAACACAGAGAACTATTTAACAAAAACTTTTCATGTAAATATTTTCTTCCTTTATACTTTTAAAGCCATATTTTAACTTGAACATATGGTGACAATGGAAGGTATCCTTTAAAATGTGTTCTTTTAAATTTCATTGAGAATTGTTGAAGTCTAAAATAAAATTTCTTTTCATAAATAAGCCATATGAGTTAAAAAAAGAAGTTATAGAATAGGATTCAATATGTATCCACCAAGTCTTCAGAAATGGAGAATACATGTGGTATACTAGAATTTTAATAAAACTTGAAGTGCTTAATAATAAAAATTGAAAATCAGTTAAATGGAAATTGTAAAATGCATGAATGCATTACCTTACAGTAGAGTAATATAAAATTATTTCAATATATCATATAAATCTATCATTTGTTCCAAATTTTCTGAAAGCTGTGAAAGGAGGATCCCTCTAGCCTAATACTCAGAATTAGCCAGCGAACATAAGGCCTATGACAATAAAGTAAAATAAAATAAAATAAAATAGCTTGTGTGTAAGAACCTTACCCAAACTTTATTCCTTAAGAAAAATGGGTTATTAGGCTGGAGAAATTATGCTTTAAATTGTGTTTTAACTGTCAGCAGCTCCCAAGATCCGGCCATGGTGGAACTTTGGAGGCTGCACAAGAAAGCAATTCGCCCACCCTCTTGGTAAGCACCTCCAGCATGAGCCAGGAGGAGACCTAGACAGCCTCCCTCTCTCCCCTGCCCATGTTAGCCACTGGGGACAGAGGTCTGAGCATCTCTTGGAAGGATGACTGTATGCAATATAGCAAATCTAGGGGATTTCCTTCAATCTTCTATTTGAAAACAAAATTGTTTTCACTGTTTTGTTTTGTTATGGTTAATTGTTTTTCTCTATTCAATATTCACTTTCAATTGGTCTTGTAATATTCTGGTTTTTGGTTTGATTTTCCTATACCTAATTGACTGGACAACTATTGTGAAGATAATGGGATATACTTTGGTACCTATTACTGTTATTTCAGTATCCTGCTATGAAGTTCTGTACCAGTTTCACTGCATTGTCTCAATTGGCTTTGTTCTGTCTTGTTCTATTTTACTACCTTCAAAATAAAATTAAAAATATAAAGAAGTTATATTTGAAACCTATGTATCTTATTTATCTACAGTTTTTGAAGTGCAGATAGCAGATATAATTAACTAAATTTTAATTTTAAGAACCATGAAACAGATTTGATGAAGTCTGTAGTTTGATGTAACTATGAAATGAGCTGTAATACTATCTCTTTTTCTTTATAAATGAAGGAAGAATGGTCTGAAATTGACAGTGAAGAACAAGAATGGGGCTGATGCTACTTTGAAGCCTGTGGGAAGAAAATCTTGCTAAGTAAGGTTAACCTGTTCCTTTGGTGGGTAGATATTCATTAAAACTAAGTGATCAAGGTACAAGATATTTAGCTGGACATGAACCATGAATTTGATGGATGGAATAATGGATGTTGTACAAAAATAGCTTTAGGCTTTGAGGAGACAAGAATGGGTACACATAGACATGTGAGAATTTGTATAAAATGTTACTGATCGTATCAGAGTTTTTTTGAAGTAATAAATTTAATATCGATAAATTCTAGATAGGGTTTGAATCAAGGTGTGGAGAAGAGAAGGTATCTGAACTTTCCTTACTGAAATGACTACATAGACAGTAGCCAGCCAGCAAGGAGGTCTTCGATCCAGTGCGCTGGGTTACTGTGAATTAAAACCTTGCTGAGGGAGAAGAAATCTTACTCCAGGGCTGTGCACTAACTGGATGGTTTGTAGAATTAATGGGAAGCTAGATGCTACTCTATGATAAGAAACCTCTTCCCTGTAATAAATTGTGTTTCTATGTATATATATGTGCTTACATAAGTCTCTCTAGTCTTGAACTTTATGATTTGTTAATTCTAAAAATAAAGCATTAGAAACTAGTTTCCAATAATTTCTCAGTGAGTATGTCCTGTATTTTCTTACAGGTGACATTTAACTTTACCAAGAAAACAATTCCTCAAAACTTCATTGTTATTTCTGAAACTACAGAGTGTTGAGATATTGTATCTCATGAATATATGAAATTAAAATCTCAGAAAAATCACTTATTTTGTATACTAAATAATCTTGTTGAAATGATTCATTCTTTCAGAGTAATAATTTGCCATCTTTCATTATTATCCTCCACTAGAATGACTGAATCTAATCCTTGAATGTCTCTGCGAATTGTTTTGTGATTGTAGATGTAATATTTTGGACCAGACATCACTGGATTATTATTTTTGTGTAAATTAAGTAATATTTAATTACAATCTCAAGTCTTTTAGAAGTAAAATTTTATTTTCCTTTTTTAAAAATCAGGAATTTCTTTTTTGTTTGTTTGTTTTATTTTGTTTCTGAAAATTGTTTATCTTTCTGGACTACATTCTTACTTCTGGAATATCAAATTGGGAAAACATTAGGCCAGAAAATGCTCTAGTCTTTGAGCAAATGTTTGTTAGAATATTATGCTTTTGTTTATGTCAGATATTGGACATTTCTAATAAATGGTATGATTTATTCATTAAATTCTCAGTCAGCAATTGAGCTTAATATATGCAGGATGTGTTTTCTTGTCACAAGGTAAAGATAAACAAAATAAGTCAGAATTCTTTAAAATGATTGACTTATGTAGAAATGCTATAGCAGGGAAGTGATTAGAACATAAAACAACACAATCCTAAACTGACTAAATTTAATGTTATGATAGAATATGTTGAATTAAAAAAAAAGTGTGGTAAAAGTTGGTAGCAAAAGTAGATTGCCACTTTACATCAACGTTGTTGAATTAGGACACACAACTCAAAAGATATAGCTGCAAATATTGCAGAAAACCATCAGTTTAGACAGAGGATTCAAGGGGTGCAAAATGAGGTAAGCCATGACTTGAGCATTTGATGCCCAATAGGGAGGTGATCATGCTGAGATGTATAAATGAAACAGAACAGACAGGAGCAGAGGGCAAGCAGATGCTTTAGAGCGTTACATATTTTGAGGATTCTCCATGTTATTTTAAATAAAAAGTGAAGCTGCTAAATGATTGGAATCAGGAAGGGTGTCACAAGGGACCACTCTATTTTCTGTTTGGATAGTAGACTGTTTAGGGAAAAAGTAGGACACAGATACAAACTAGGAGTCTACTGAAAAACAAGAATAACTTAGATCATAGGTGGAGTAGTGGATGTAACAGATATATCAGGATATATTTTTAAAGTGAAGACATCCTAGCATGGCTATGCATGGCTTTACAGGCATGGGAGAGGGAGGCTGAGGCCAAAGGATTACTGAGAATCAAGACCAGCTTGCACATCAGAGTGAGTTTAGGGCCAGTCTGAACTATTTAGTTAGACTGTTGCAAAGAAAAATAAAAAACAAAAAAAAAAGAAAGAAAAAAGGATAAAAGGAAAACTAGTAAGAATTCTTGGGAGATCATGTAGGATATGAAAGAAATGTCATCCCAGAAATCAAACAACAAATGCTGATGAGGCTGTAGGATAACAGGAATCCTAGATTGTTGGTGGAAACATAAACTGCTACAAATACTTGGGAAATCACTATGGAAATTCCTCAGAAAAACTAAAGCTAGAAATTTCACTTGTCCCAACTACTTCCCTTCTAGGTATTTTCCCAAAGTGTTAAAGGCATCATTTAACACTAGTAGCTGCATATCCATGTTTATAACTGCATAATCTATAATAACTAGTCATTGGAAACAGCCTATATGTCCAATGGATTATTCTATAAGGAGAATATGGTATTTATGTACAGTGGAGTAACTCTCTGCCACGAGGAAGAATAAACTTGTCTTATTTGTAGGAAAATGTTTGCAAAATAAAATCATACTGTTAAGAGTGATAAATGGGACACACACAGGTAAATATTGTGTGGATTTTTCTTATATGAGAAACTTTAAACATAAGAAGAAAAATAAAAGATAATGGGAAAGAGGAGATTTTCTGAAAATGGGAAGAAGATAAAGAGACAGGGTCAGGGCAGAAGGGCTGAAAGAGAATTAAGATGTGTTATTTACATGGGCCAACTCCCCACAGGGAATGTAATTATTAAATACTGTAAACACAGACTAATAAAAAGTAAAAGTTAAAAAAATTACAGAGCCAAAAATGTGTGTCAGAGATGAGTCATTAAATTTCCGTCATTTAAAATAGAGAAGACTGTATAAAGTGTGTGTGCTCCGTGTGCATGTGTGTGTTGGGAGGCCTTTCGCATGGCTTGGAGAAGTAGGTGAGCAGTTAGACATACACCTTTGAAGTTAAAGAGAGAGTGCCAGCTTACATATGCAAATGTGGGATTCGTGGTGAAATTAAATTCTAAACCACCTACTCAAATAACAAGATGATCCAGTGAATATAGATAGAAAAGGGAAGACCAAAGGATGCCTTCTAAGATAAAACACAGTATAATATTAAAACAGCAACCAAAATCATTAACTATCACCGAAAGAGACTAATAAACTAAGCGTAAAACACTTATGTGATGGCCTGAAATCCAATTAAAAGTCGTTGAAAGAGGTTTCTGTGATTAAGCACGTGTTCATGATACATTAAATATAATGTGAGACTTAAGCTAAATGTCAGAAAATAAAACTAGAGTGGGGCTCAGGGAGCGTAGTCTCAGCAGGTCCAAGGCGTATAATAATGGAGCAGAAAGCATGATGATCTGTATTTTACAGAGCCTGACACGCAAGTAATCTGCTGTTAACTTGATGCACATCTGAGTCTCAGATCAGAACAGTGCTGTGAGCTAAATTAAAACAGTAGTTATCTGCAGTATCCAGCTCTTGGTGTTGTTGTTGTTGTTGGTGGTGGTGGTGGTGGTGGTGGTGTGTGTGTGTTTGATCCTCTTGTGTAGTATGTTTTTTTACCAGTCACCACTCAGTTCTTCTCAGTGCTCACTCGAGAAACAGATATAACATAAGATACATAAAAGATTTGTTAACAAATAAGGATTTACAAGGTCGGTTTACACATGTGGAAGAGTGAGAAAGGGCTGTTGTGTGCTGGACATCATAGAAGAAAGGAGAGTGCATTCTTATATTTTATCTATTGATATCTACCTGTCTGACATTAAAATAAAAATAAAAACTAAATATGAAACTATTAATCTTCTTGAAGGAAACAGGATAAAGTCTGGCTGATCCTTTTTTAATGAAATTTTTAAATAGTAAAATCAGTAAGTGACAAGATATCACTGGTTATTAGTTACATATAATATGGTAACATTACATAGGCAAAACTCACAAATATTAAAGCGTGATAAATCTACTTTTAAAATGTACTTGTTTATCAAAAATGCCATATGTTACAAATAATAAACTTGATATAAGTGTTTGAAAATGTTCTAAAAATTGAATTGACTGTTGAGGGACAGTAGATTGGAGCTTGTGACAAAAATGCATTACAAGCACATTATATAGCTCAGTCATGGACTTAGGCCAATAAGATACCATCCTAGGTAACTCTGAAAAATTTTTAAAAACTTTAAAGGGAATGTATCTATCAGTCAGCATTCTAGTTGAAGAGTTGTTGTCATAAAGTGTTGTGTCATAGATGAGTATGAGTTAAAAATTCTGAAAACATTTTGGATGTGTATCTGAATTACATCCTATTTTACTTCTGCAATGACCCATTATACATAAAAGATAAGCCTAGAATAATTCATGTGACAATGGATTAATATTGGAGAAATAAGTATAAACTTATCTTAATAACTATACATAGGATTACACATAGAATCATTTATAGATATTTATATACACAGATGGAATGCACACATATGTCCACTTCTGTCAGCTGCAAGGATCTAGAAATAATGACATTCTAGTAAAAATGTACACGTCTTTGTTTCTAATAACATCCTTCTATATCAGGAATAAAGCAGCTTGGGTAAATGGCTCATTATAATAAAGGGACATGCCATATGCAAAATGAGCTCAGCATATCTTGCATTATGTGGTGTGAAAGGGTAAGAATGTGCTCAGAACAATAGAAGGTAAACATACTGACACAGATATACAAGCTGTGCCATGATAGGAAATGTTAAAGGGACATAGAAAAAGTGAGAGCTTCAAATGACAAAGTGATTTCAGCAACAAAATAATGCTGACTAATAAGACAAACTATGAAATGAATAATAGGGATATTTATCACTTGATTAATTTTATAAACAAATGGAAAAACACATAAAACTCTCTTGTAGAAGAGTTCCAGATAATTGTATACAAATTCCCACACATCTTGAGGCTATGGATGGCCTCTCTCCCCACTTTAAAGGTTGATTTCACCTAGTGACTTTATTCCAAGGAATATGGTATGAAAAGTGTTTTCCAGAAAAGGTAGATTTAGAGTTAGTAAAAAGTGACACACAGTAAGTGTAGACAAGCTGTCAAGGTTAACATCAACAATGCCAGGTCATGTTGGTAGCATGCGTCCTTCACATAATATAATAGAAATGGCTCTTTGTCACAGTGGCCTTGCTCCCCCAAATCATAACCCCTGTGTAATCATGAGACAGAGCCCCATAGATAGACATATTGATAAATAACTTAAGCTAGTTATTTTCCAGTCAAGTTTGTCAAAAACAAAGTCTAAAACATAGTACAATCTTTGAGGAAATCAGCAATGTGCTTACTTAATATCAGGTGGTATAATGGGTATGATCTTGAGACAATAGGGAAAAGGTAAATTGAGTAACATACGGACTTTTGTTAATGACAATGTATCTATATATTTTTTCTATTTCTGAGAAAAATATACTCATTTGTGGTGGACAGAACAATGACCTCCTTGAAGATCTTACCCCAATCTGTGAATTGGTTACTAAATATGGGAACAGGACACTTACATATATAAATAAAGGATCTTGAGATAGGAGGATCATTTTCAATTATTCGAATGTGCTCAGCGTCATCATAAAGGTTATTGTAAGACTGAGTGAGAGAATTATTTCTGCGCTGACAGAAATAATCATGTGTGTGTGACAGAGAGGGAGGAGGGGAAGGAGGGAGAAAAATGGAGGGGGAAGGGAGAGGGGAAGGGGAAGGGGGAGGGAGAGGGAGAGAGAGACGGACCCTACAGATGCTATACAACTGGACTTGAAGGGAGAAGACAGGACAGGAGTCATAGATTCAATAAACAAGGGCGGTCTTAGAAACTGAAAGTAAAAGGAAGTAGATTACAGTCTCTAGCAGAAAAACCCTGCTGAGGCCCTCATTTTCAGGCTTATGGCCAGCACAACCATAAGGTAGGAAATTTGTTCAGTCATTTGTGAAAATTTATTAGAGAAGCAACAGGAGAGTAATAAAGTTTTAGTAATAAGAGGCAGAGGATTATGTAAGGATTTTTGTATCACCTTTCTAATAAATCTGTTAATTTAAGAGTATTCTAAACTTAGTTTATTACAAACAATCTAAAAGATTGAATTTTATGAGACTGAAAACTTGTAGCCAGGTGAGCAGCATACAGACTTCCTGTTTCTTATTTGAGCTGCACATTCTCTTTCTACCACTTGACACATTTCTATCCCAAATGACCAATCAACTTTTGACTCAGATGTTACTTCCTTGAAAATTTCCCGTTTTATGAAATCTGGAATTAATGTTCATTTCTTCTTCATATATTTAAACATAAATTTAATATATCTTTATAATTTTATGCTTAAGTAGTTGAAAGTTTAAAAAAGCATTTTTGTGTCTGGAATTTTTCCTAATGATCTTTAATGATCTACTTGAAAGAATATTATTCAACTTTTGAAAACATGAGAAATGACAGCAGAATAATTTATGAAGAAAAATCTAACAATGCAGTTGAATTCAAATATATAAAATTATGACTTTTTGATGAAAACATAGTATTTATATAATCATGCCTAAAATAATAATTCAAAAAACCACATGACTTTTGCTGTATTTCACTTTTTAATTCATTTTATCTATTTCCAGTTTATTTATTTTAATTTATTCCCTTTAATTTGAAATCATATTTTGAAGTTTTGGGAAAAATCACAAAGAAAGCAGTTTTGACAAGTTTACCCATCTTGTAAAATCTACATTTGTCATCTGATATTATGTGCACATTTTAGCAAAGCACTATATTCCATGCAATGATTTAGTGAATATTCAGTTTATTTTTCTGATTTTATCTCATTTTAGATCAATATTCACTTTAGAAAATGGTAGAGGAACATGATTGCAAAAGGAAAGGAATGACTTTATAATCAAAGATATTTTAGTTCTTCCCTGACCATCCTATCCTACACTTATTTATTATTAAATTCCAAAAGTAATTTTCCGTATACTAATGATTATTCTGCTTTTACCCAAATGAACTCACTTGTATCCTACCAGTGAAGTTGTTTATCCCACTCAGCTTACACACCACTTTTCTTCAGCCTGCGTCTTTTAAATACCCACATAGTGATGTGGATTTCACAGGTTTCAAAGAGATTTTTCACTAGCTACTGCATTCCACAGTTGCCTTCCTGCATTCTAGAGTGTATATAACCATGACTAATTTATTACCAGAGACATCTCTGATATATGTGGACACCAAGAGTTATTCACCTAATTCAAGACCCTTTTCCTCATCACTTTTGTTAATATGGTTTTATTGTCTTGAATGGTATTGTTAGATAACTCCATATCAGTTATTTTGAAAAAAAATAATGCAACTATTTTCTTGGTATAAGAATAAATGGAGGCAAAAACCTATAAGTGCTCCTTCTCCCTTCTTGCAAATCTCTTCAGGCAATTATTTACTATCCTTGTACTTGCTAGCAGTACAATATCCAACTCCTACATTAGAATGTAGAAATTATGAAATTTTTACTACTAGGTTATATCCTGATTGCATATCTGATTAGTTAAAAAAAAAAGGCTTCATCCAATATATTTGTATTAACTTGGATGTAAACCATGATTATGCAGTTGTATACTAATGTATTTTACTTTGAATTTTTAAAGAGTACAATTTTAAAGTTAGTTATAAATTCAAGTTGCAATATTTTTTCCTATAACATTGATGAAATATCTTTCACATCATTTGGTTGACTGCAATATGACTTCACAGACAATTACCCTAAACTAAGAATCCTTAACAGTTTGATTTTAGACTAGCTACTATTTATCATAAAATCCACAACTGTAAGCAGTGGAATTGGTTTAATAACACTAACAATGAATTTTGTATGGAGTCAAGCTGATTAACTTTAGAAGACAGTCCTTTATTCTAAATTAACTTAATTTCCTGTGTTTAGCTTCTTAAATGTTAATGTTTTATTTTCTGAACCACTGATATTTCAAGTTTATTGTTCCCATCTTTAAAGTTATTATACTCTCTTGGTTTATACTGTCTTGCAACTATGGTATTGAAAATTGTTATATATTTACAAAATTAATGAAATCTCACAACTAAAGCAATGATGTGTGCATTCAGACAATGTTTGCATTTACATTCTGAGCAGAACCACGCCAAGTGGGTTTATGGGCCAGAGATTTAGTTCAGTGGTCTAAGCGCCTGCCTGGCAAGTGTGAGTTCAGTCCCTGGTACCAAAAACAAAACAAAATGAAAAATTTCCCTACCCTACAACTTACTTATGACATTCCATGGGTCCTTTTTCTCTGGAGCTTGAAAAACAACATTGCCTTTAAAGGTAAAGTAAAACAAAACAAAACAAAAACAAAAAACCACTATTTACTAGCAACTGTGTGCCTTTTTTGAGTAATTTTACAAAGTGCCAATGTAACCATAGTAATTACCTACAGAGACAAGGCTAGTCAACTAATTAGCACACAAGTCAGATATGAGAATAAAACTGAAATTCAAAGCCCAAAACGTCTGTGCTAAAAGTATGTTAAGTGAGAATTTTCGATTTATTTTATTTTTTTTAATTTGAAAGTCAGAAAAAGAAATGGAGATTTAAATAAAAAGAGCGAAATGAGCAAAAGGAAAATTAAATGTGCTTCACTTGGCCCAAATGAAAAAAAAATACTTAAAAGTTTTAATCGTGACTGAATTTATTACTTTAACACACTTTGTAAAAGTATTAAAAATAATAGCTCATAAGAATAAATACTTGCTATCAAATATACATATATATGTATATATAAAGCAGTTTATTGAGAATAAAGAAGCAGATACACTTTTTTTCACTAACTAAAAGACTGTCTTTCATTGCTAAGAATTCCTAAGAACATTTTCATATATGCAAAGAAGACAAATATATGTTGGAAACTAGTTTTGTAGCTTACTTGCTATATAAAAGTAAAGAAAAACAGAGTTGCTTTTCGTAAGTAGAAACATTGTCTTGAATGCTCTTCACAAGTGGGTCATTAAAAGCTTGAAAGCACTTATCTACCTGATTGCAATCCAGATAGACTTTCTCTGTTATATTAAAGTTGTTAAATGCAATTTTTTTTTATATTTTAAAGAGAATAAAACAAAAGAGGACAGATCTAAGCATATCAAAACAGAACAATGTAAGCAACACAGCACTTCACAACAAGAAAATTGGATATTAACAGTAGCTACCATAATGTCTCTTTCTTTGAAATAGTTGAGCTTAGCTTTACACACAGTAATGTCAAACATAACAAAATAGAATAAAACCACTCAAGAGAATGAAATTATTACAAGGCATTCTGAACCAAATAACTGAAGATGAACAATGGCTACTATATTATCTCATTTTCCATAAAAATTTGTTTATACTATCATACATATTAAAATCCAATAAGACACAATATGATAGAACCAATGGTAATAGAAAAACAAAAGCATGGTAGAACTTCAGAGCAAGATGGTATTAAATCAACAATGGCTACCATATTGCCCTTTCTTCAAAATAATTATTCATACAATCACATATATTAAGATCAAACAAAACAGAATAAAACCATTCCAACAAATGAATGAAAACATAAGACTTCAAAGCAATATTATGGTGAACCATGATTACCATAAAATCTTCTGTACTCTTATCATTTCTTCCACTAGGGAGACTATACAGTATTTATACATGTGAGTTTGATTTATTTCACTTATGAGTATGGATTCAAGTTGCATCCATTCATTTATAAAAAGCTTAATGTGATCATTCTTTATAAATGCAATTTTAATATGAAAGTGTGCTCATTCAAAATTAGGAAACAGTTTTATTGCATACTTGACATGTTTTATTTTGAGTAAATGCTTAATAGTCAGTTGGCTTTAAAAAAAGCATAAAATATATTTAGTGCCAAATGGATTTTTCATTTTATATCCTATTTGTTGTGTCAAAGAAGAGTACAGGGCAGTTGCCAAATGGATAAATGAATTAATAGCTGCTGAATGATATGGGGGAAAGTTCTAATCCAAAGAAACATTCAGGAAGAGCTTTTCTGGAAATTCCATCCTCTCTAAGAGGCATCTTTGGACTGATGGCTACTGCATTCCTGGTAGACAGAGATATGAATCTTTTTGAGAAATATTTCATACCAGATATGATTTTTAAATATTCAAAAATAATGTGGTAAATATGTTTATAAAGTAGCAATCTATTAAATTAGAAAGGGTTTCCGATGTCCTGAAAATACAGGTGAATGTGAAGAGTTACATAGAAGAATTAGCGATAAGCCCTTCGAGAATCTATAAGGTATTACGTTCTATGTGTGCAGTAACTTCCCACCATACAAATTAATCTATGGACAATGGAATAAAAGAAGATCTATAATAAATGGTAATAATGTGATTCAGGAAAGAGATAATAAATCAAGACAAGGGAAGTTGGAAGGGCGTTGAGAACATTTTCATAGAGAATGTGTACCTTAAAAGCATTATATACAAACAGGGTCAGCTTTCAAAGTGTACCCTATCTTGATCCCTGATATAACAAGAATGATGGTAACTGGCTACATAGCTGTTAGCCTAAAACCTAACTGTGATTTGAATAGATTTTCTTTCAAACATTTTATCACCTTTACTTTAAAAACTCTCTTCCTTTTCAAAGCTTCACAAAGGATTGGCCTTTCTTTTGTGGGAAAACTGATTCTCTCAAGAATTGAAAAGAAGGATCAAACTCATGAGATTATACTTAAAGAGATCATTCCTCAGCTGAAAACTCCCCAGTGAAGGCAGAGGAAAATTGTCTTCTCTGTCATGACCTGAACAATTTGTGGAGTGCTCCTCTGTGAACCTTTGCAGGAAGTGTGAACACAGATGTGTGAGTGTGTGTGTGTGTTTGTGACTGCTTTTCTAATATGAAGTTGCTTTTCTAATAACAAGTTGGATCTTGTTACCTAAATGCAAAAATAAACATTTTTTTTTAAATTTAGAGAAAAAAAACCAGAAAAAATAGTACAGATTTATTGTTCATAATTTTTCAGTGTTATGATTAACTTTTAATTTAGAATATTCAAATGATAGAGGCATGATTTATTAAAAACAAAACTTAATCAATACATAATGAAATAACAATTATTTAACAGTAAGTATGGGTTATTTTCACATGGTTAGTCATTTGGTCAATGGTCAAAAAAAAAAAAAGGGACGATTGCTTTATTACCTACATGTTATTTTTGTGAAAATAAGATAAAATTTTGTTCTTCACTTAAAGTAAAACTGTCCCTGTTTAGAGTAGTTTAGGCAAGTATAATTTTTGGAAGACATTTTCAAAGATTATTTAATAAAGTAGTAATTTTACAAAATGAAATAATGATGTTTAAGAAAGTGGAAAAAATACTTTTAAAAAACCCTAATGAAACTTTTGTAATTTTTAAGGCTTTGTTTCAGTGATTTATTTCTCATTTCTTTCTTTTCCTGGTCCACTGTAAATCATTTCTTGTCCTTAATATCCATTTTATAATATCTATTGAAAAGAAAAAAGGTCTATAAAACTATGTAAGGAAAGAAATGACACATTATCTTTAGGTTTAATAATCATTGAATTTGAAGATAGTTTACCTTTAATCATCAGTGTTAGATTTTGGCTTTTATTCTTCCTTCAGTGATTGAAGCTATTTTTGGTTCTTTTACTATATTTATGATAAGAAGTCCATAAAATTCTATAAATAAGATATTTGCAATTTTCTTTGGGATTTTAGTCATTATACAGATCAATTTGGAAATGATGTCTATCAGCAATATTGTGACTTTTACTCTAAGAAAGTAGTATAACTTGCCACTAATACAGGTCTTCTTCAGTTTTTCTTAATGTTTTGTGCTTTTCAGATTTTCCATCGTTTCACATCTTTCTGTTTATACATTATCCATTTTTAAGGAAGAACATTTTAATAACTTGTAGGTATTAAATCAACTAGAGTTTCTTAAAACCTTAAAGTTTTGGAGGGGGCAGTATATGGATGAAAAAGAAAGATAGAAAAAAAGAGAGAAAGAAAGAAAGAAAGAAAGAAAGAAAGAAAGAAAGAAAGAAAGAAAGAAAATGATAACATGCATAACATTTGACAGTATGATTAAGAATCATAAAGGAAAGAAATTTTAGATAGCATGCCTACTTAGAAATAATACACCAAAATATGAGTTACTATGAGATAAAGACCAATTTAAAATAAGAGGTTTAATTTTTCTTTTTAACAACACATTTTTCCTCTTTTTTATTCAGAATATTTTCATTAGAAAACTGATGTGTGAGTACTTTCTCTTTTTCTATGAAAAACATCTCTTTAGAAATAAAATGAATGTTTTTCTTTCTGCCTTTCGTGACTTTCATAGGAATAGTCCTCTCAAGGACATGGAAACCATTTATTTTATATCAAATCTCAAGGGGCGGAGGGAGTCTTCCCTGCTGTCCCAGACGTTATGTGGGATGACAGGATATTAACATCCGTGGGTGTCTTGTTCCTTGTTGTACCTCTATTAGTAATATTAGAAATGTTTCTGGGTTTTTTTCTGTTTCTTCCCTGTGGATAAAATGCATTAGGTCACTTACATGTTCAATTCAGTATCAAGTAAATTTAGGATGACTTAAGTGTGGTTAAATTCTCTTACTTGAGGAGTATTATTGTTTATCATGAAAATATGGATTGCATTTGTTTTTCTACATAGAACAATGATATTTCTTTCTACTTGTGAAAGCTCTTAGACAATGGTATTTAAGGTTTAGCACATCCTAGCTTACTTCCTAAATATTAATGAACATGCCTTATGTTTCTATTATCTTTTAAGGGATTATTTATGAGTTTGGATGAGATTATTTAAGAAATACAATTCCTCAAAAATAATTTTAAAAAAGTAAAATATCAGAAAAGTACATGTCAAGAGAATAGCACAAGGTGAGATCCAAGTGGTGGAAGAGTTTTAATTGAAAAACAGTAAAAGAACTGAATAAAACTAATCTGTGTAAACAACATGTAAGAACATGTATCTCAGCCTATGTCATATAAGGAATTATGACATAATATGGACTTAAATTTTATGCTAATTACAATGTATAATTAAAGTGGTTACAACTTGCATTTATTAAGGATCCAATCAATTACTGCAGGAAGAATTAAAGATTAAGGATAGAATGGAATGGATTAAATTGTAGTGTCTTTGGAAAAAATGATAACAGCTTCAAGACAAAAAACAAATATTTTTTAAAAAAGATAAAAAAATCTATGATTTGTAACTAAAACAATGAGTAGGGATTTAGATAAATTATAGACACGGAAAACTGAAACCAAAATAATGCTTTTTTTTTTTTACTTTTTAAAATGTTTTACTAGAGAACAAAGAAAATGTTAACACTCATTATATAATTAGATAAAATTGGAAAAACATGGAAGTATTTTGATTATACCTTGTACATTGTTTTTCTTTGTTTCTTTTTGGTACTGGAATTGAATTCAGGACCTTGCACTTGCCAGACAGGGGCTGTGCCACTGAGCTATATCCCTGGCCTGCCAAGGAAGTATTTTGTTGATGATATTTTTCACTCGTTTTTTCACTTTATATCATTACTGATTCTTCTTAACATATAATTTTCCACCCTATGAATATGTGTTGATGAAAATGAATGTTCTTGTAGTGTTGAATATTTATTTCTCTATTGTAAACAGCATTACAATGAACATTTATATATGAACTAAATGGCTTATTTTCAAAGGGTAAGATTTTGGAAATAGAATCTTTAGTTCTATAAAATATTTGGAGTGCTTTGATACTTTTAATTGATACCCAATAAAAATACTACCACAAAAAACAAATGTAATTGTATTGCTGTTATTTGAAATAAGACCACCAAAGTAAACATAGGAATAGTAGAGTTATAGCATCAGAAAATTGGGGAAGATATCTGTAGAGTTTGAAAACCTGAGTAATGTGATATTAAGGTAGGAGCTATAATTTTTATAACTGTGTGAGAGTGGAGTTTACACTAATGTGGCTTTGAATTGGTTGGGAAAGTGAAGAATGGAGATTAAATTACATTTTGAGCAGGTTATTCATCTTGGTAAGAAAACCATTTAGTTACCTCTCACATATCTTTCAGAAGTATATTATTTTCCTGCTCCCAACCATTTAAGATAAGTATTGCATTGTTCAATACAGGAACAGAAAATCATAC
This sequence comes from Hydrochoerus hydrochaeris, assembly GCA_004027455.1. Taxonomy (NCBI): domain Eukaryota; kingdom Metazoa; phylum Chordata; class Mammalia; order Rodentia; family Hydrochaeridae; genus Hydrochoerus; species Hydrochoerus hydrochaeris. The sequence continues at coordinate 80,361 of PVLA01000023.1, read as the reverse complement.
TATTTTCAGTTCTCAATACATATTGACAAGTAGCTCTCAGTAATGCTTACATCAATTTAGGTTTTTCTGTATTTACTCCTTGGAAATTTATTGTTGTCACTGATTAATGATTTCAAATATTTTACTGGAGCATAATTTTTGAAAGAAAGCTTACTGATACTTATAATGTGACATGCTACATTGGCAAATCTGATTCTTGTTAATACCATCTCTTTTTGTTTTCTTTGTTTTTATTTATTTTATATTTTCTTTTCTTTTGTGGTGTTAGGAACAAAGCCCAGAGCCTCTTGCATGCTAGACAAGTCTCTACCACTTCGTCATACTTATTCTTACTTTCTATGAATTCATAATTGTATAAAGTAAAAATTTAACAGATGATTTTTTATTATGCATTACATAGAAGTATTAAAAATATGCATATTCAAACCCATTCATCTTCTTAGAAGAAATAATGAAAGAAAAGTGTTGAAAAAGAGATACCCCAAGGTTTAAGCAAACATAGAAATTCTCTTATGAAAGCAATTATTATAATATTTTCATGATACAATTTCCACTGCCAGTAGAGATTAGTGAGCAAAGAAGTTTGTGGCCAGTTTCCAAAGTGAGACCAATTATTGAATCTTTCACTTAAAGAACTATACAAATAATTGTTAGACACAAGATGATGGAGTTGGCACAGTGAACACACCTAGGATACAGTCCTCACTTATCACCCCTGTACTCAGTGACTATGAGGAAAAGCTGGAGGATTTTAGCTCCTTCCGGCCTGATTTATCCAGGCAAAACTCACATGGTGGCATCAAAAGATTTGCACCTAATTCTCAAAATCCTCATGAAATATAACCTAAGTGGGAGAAGATCCATTTCTGTATCCAGTTGTTTCAGGGAAGTTTTTTCTAAAGCTTAAAGCTATTCAGATAATATAATCTACTTATATTTCTTTTAAAAAACATTGATTTTTCTCACTAACAATAGTTATTTCATTAACATCCAAAACCCTGACAAAAGGGAAGTTACAAATGTGGATTCTTTATAACTGCAAGATAAACACACTATATACTTTAACCTTTGTGACTCAAAGTAGTGAAATATAATGGATATTGACTTCTTGCATTTTTAAAAATGTTAACTAATGACAGCATACAGTGTGCAGTTAATATTTGAATTTTCTTATCCTATTAACTTTTATTGCACATTGACATTATTTACTAATATTTTACCTAAGTTTTTTAGGTATGGTTTTATCATGTAAATAGGTTTTTCTTGTCAAAAAACAGTACAGGACAATTTTAGTTTTTTTAGATTAAAATAGATAAATCTAAAGAAGAAAAAATTCACTAATCATATCAAGTGCTGATTGTTACCACTTTAGATATTTGGATTATGCAGTAAACATTGCTTTGAAAATTGCCAACGACTTGAAAAAAAGTTTTTATAGAACAAAAAGAGTAAACTGATGGAACTTCAAGATAGGTTTAAATCTCAGATTAAAAAAAAAAGAATGATGAATCAAAAGCATAAAGAGTCAGTTCAACAAACAAGGAATAAAAATAAGGAAGGAATATATGCTTGTTGAAGGTTACATTATTAGTTCAGAGGACACAAATATAAATCATTGGGGCCCTTAATTATTAGTTCTAAGGCCCTACTTTCTATTCACTTGAGGCCAATACATTTCACACTTGACAAATTTTCATTTCCTTTGGAAAGCAAAATTTTATACACTATTGTAAATGGGAGTTTTGTATTTGTATACTAACTCCTCAATATATGTGTGTCACAAAGTGCAACTTTCATAAAAGCAATATAGAAACTATGTTCGACTAATTTATAACAAGTTATGTTATAAATTAGTGACTAATCTGTGTCTTCACAGTCTAACAACATGTACAAGGATAGAATTTGTTTTGGTACTCCGCCTAAACTGTCACCCGAGCTATTTGGTGTAACCAATGACATAGACTTATGTTTATTCTTACCTCTAAAATGCACTGAAAAAATGGTTATAGTTAAAACACTGGCAGTTCAATGTATAGGTACAAATTCTGTATGGTGAATGTGAACATTATGTCCATCTAAAGTGTACCAATTAAATTGATTAAAAAAGTAAAAAAAAAACATTTAAAAACTGCTTTATATGTCTAATATATTTAACTTGGATGCTTCCTAATTTATCGTTCTGCTTTGATAATATATATAAATATGAACCATGCATAATTGTTTTTAAGTGATGTAAATTTTCTTTTTCAGACTTATGATTATTAAAGTATCAATAATTAATCTTAACTACACTTTTTCTGAAGAAACTAAAACTTGCTTTCTAAAAACACCTGCAAGTCTATTTAAGGGTACATAAAATAACAAGTGGATTCTGCCATTTACAGTAATTTAATATCTTATTTCCTTTTAGGAAATACTAGTTGACTTGAGCTTTCTTTTCACTGCACTATCATTTGTTTTACAGTTTTTTTGAATATAATATGTGATGGGGTTTTTGTTTGTTTGTTTGGTTTTTTGGTACCAAAAACTGAACTCAGGACCTTGGGTTTGCCAGGCGGGCTCTTATGCTGCTGAGCTATATCCACAGATAAATTTTTAAAAATTGACCAATTTTATATGAGGTTAATGGTGAATATTTCCTCCATTTAGCCTGAGGATATGCTGATTGCTCTCACATGATTCACTCATTAAAAAACAAAGAGAAGCTATAATAAGACTATGTGCTATTTGAAAGAATTTTAAGATATTTGTTTCTATTTTCCTGGAAATTATTGTCCTCAAATTTACCCAACATTCAAGAACACATGAGTTTGATCATTTCTCATGCCTCTACATACAATGAGAATGTTGTCATTGTTTCTGCTTGTGCCAATTTTAATAGAAAAATATGAATAATTCATGCTGTTTCTTTGTCTTGTAATCAATGTAAACTGAACAACTACTTAAGGATTATGTTTCGTTTATAATACTTGACTTAAAAATTTATACAAGTAAAACTTTTCATGCATAATTATTTTCAATTAAAGTTACTTTCTGAACTGAGGAAAATATCCCTGCTATCTGGAATATGTTGTAAACATTTTTCCAATCTTTGAATTTTATTCCAAATCTATGGGAAGGCTTCATTTAATGAACATTGGTATTTTAGCATTAGTCAACTTTAATGTGTTATGTTCTTCTAGGTTGTGTTTCACATTTAAATAAAGAAATCTGTGTATAATTGTTTTTTGTCTAAAATATGAGTTAGTAATCTAACTCATCTTTTACAAAAATCAGCTAAGGTCATAATATTGATTTTTATTTTCAATGTAGTCTATCCATCTATGTGCCTAGTAGAATGCACAAAATTATTAACATCAATATTACTAATAATAAAACTTTGGTCTTAATCATTGATTTACAACATTTTGCATATTGTTTCTATTTTTAATTATTAGGCTAATTCATTCACCATCCCAAGAAAGGCTTTGGGTATAGGGATTTTGAAGCCAATGTATGTAACACTTTTTAGAGAACTGCTATATTAAATACATTGAAAGACGGGTGTTTTTTGATATTAATTGTGTAGTATTTCTGTGTACATATTTCTAAGTAAAATTAGTCTGCCTTTGTCTTTTATTAATATATTTTAAATTGATAAAATTTTTTGTATTTAGTATGAGCCATATAATACTTTGATGTGTATAGTTTGTGTTATGTTATTCATCAGTTATGTCTGTATAATAGCGCATGTGGTAAGAATGAAATACATTTTCGAAATTGAAGTGTTTCCATTTACCTCTAGTATACTGAAAATAGTATAGAAATTATTTGTTAACTCAATCTGGTAAATCTTGGGGAACTTTGGTTTCAGTGGAGAATATGTGAATGCAAGGGTTTAGATTTTCAAGTCAGATTTCTCTAGCTTCAAAATGTTTAGATAAGGTTTAGAAACATCAGATTTTATCTTTAACTAGATGATAATTTTTTCTGATTTATGTGGATATTTTGGAGTCTTGAATTTGTATGATATAGATGAAACTTTCCTCATTATCATTTTAAAGATATTTTGTAAAACACCTGAATAATAATACAATATTGTCAAGAGTAGATTATTACAAATACATAAGATTTAGCAAATACTAATAATTAAATTGCATTAAAAAAATGAAGACCTGGAGAGACACAATTTTCTTCTGAATAATAATAAAAAAACAACATTCATTCAATACATATATTTAGCCTGATTAGAACTAGAAGTACAATATTTTTGTAATGAGGAAATAAATTTTTTAAAAAAAACTAAAATAATTTAAACCACATTCAAAATGATATATATCACTCAAAGGATGTTTCCATCTAATGGCTAGTTATCAGAATTTTTTTATCAAGCCAGAAAAATTAGCACTAATTGATAATCAGTATTGCAAATAATAAAATTCCAACGTGTTAAATACTTGGAAAATATGATCATAAACAAATAAAATTGTAGCAATTGTTAGGCAAGTTATATTTAAGGAAGAATACTTTTTGAATAAGTGAGAATATTATGACTTTAAAAGATTCCTTTTATTGCAGATTACTTTATAGATTGGATTCTGGATGATAATAATAACCTGTCAGGAAAATTATCACATTTATAGCTCTAATGGGACAATCCACAGGATGTGGAAAGGATATTTGAGAGTTAGGGGGGAGCAGAAACTTTGAAAAGAGACTCCCTATCCTGCGAGTATCAGGTCCTGACCTAGATCCCCGATCTCCCAAATGAGTGTACGGCAGAGGTTAAATAAAATGAGACAAATAGTATGATTTCAGGGCACTGGGAGGATCAAAACCCTTTAATTAAGCTTGAGGCTCTGAGGGCTAAGACAAAGGCTGCTTTTTATCAGTCACTTTTTATAGGTCCAACAAGGGGCAGAGAAACTGAGGAAAGTTCGGGAAATGAGCAGGACCTTGAGAGTCTTCAAAGTTTTCTCCAAGTAGTAAATTATGCCAATTTAGGAGAACTGTTCTATCTCTAGAATAATATTTATGGTTGGAGGTTTTAGGGGTGAAATTCCTCCAGCTGCAGTTTCTATCTTGTTAACTGAGGTTAGAGCCAAGTGTCCGCAGCTGTGGCCTTATCCTGCCCTTTGAGGTGTCTTTGGCCTCATTGGTTACTACAAACCTCAGCCAAGATCAGTGATTCATAGCGGTTCACTTACTGTGAATCAGCTCCCACCACCAGGCAAGAGGCCGAGGCCTAGGACAGACTCACAGATAAGCATAGAAAGCCAATTAGCCAAATTTAAATCCTGCTTAGAGCCACTTCGTTTGAAACATGCGAAGAGTGTATTTTTGGTTCTTGATTAGAAAAGACAAAATTGAGAGAACACATACACACACACACACACAAACACAAATGAGTGATAGCATAATAAGCTAAACTTCATTAATGCAAAGCATTCAAATTGTGACTCACATTATTATTGCTAAGGGACTTATGGTGGGTCAAACCTAACATGATATTCTGATGTAGTTCAGTAAACAGCTGAATTTCTTTCATGTTTCTATCTTAATACCAATGAATCTTTCCAAGAAATTAGCTCTGCTTCACAGGTCAGTCTCCACTTTCTCTATATAAAACTTCATTAGACCCCCATATACCTGCATAAATGAGATATGAAATAAAATATTACTTTTATCTGTTCAATACTGCATCAAGAATACCTATTTCTTGAGAGAGAAAAGACAGAAACTAAATATCTGTTAAGGAGAAATACATAAGATGATCAATAACCTAACACCTTCCCTACCCCTCAAAATTGAGTGTGTCATAACATAAAACAGAGAAGCAGAAATATATTACAGATCATGACTTTGAAAGGTACTATTAAATTACTCTCAAAGTAGTTCAGAGTTTTAAATAAATTAACTATTTCATATTTATGATACACTGTATTAATATACTAGATAAAGAAAAAGTTTTGACCATGAATATTCTTATAGGAATTTTGCTTTCAAGTAAAACAATTGTCTTGTGTGTGTGATAATTTTGCTTGTAGTTCATTTTCTTTCGTAAAGATACCTTTAGAGTTTGATATCATGTCAACCCTGAAAAATTACAAGAATAAAAAAAGCTAACTCCTTTATAGTCTTCACCAAGTTTCTTCAAATATGCTACTATTTCATTTGTTTGCATTTTGATTTCCCTTCTTTCCTAATACAGAAAAATAAACCCTTTCAAACATGTGTATATTGTCTGTGTTATGATAACTATTTTCTCCCCTTTTTGAAAGTAAAGAAATTATGCCTCTTTACTTTAACATAATTTAATGTGTACTCCCCCCAACAAGAAAATTCTCTTAAACAGCTACAATAAAAACATAAAAAATGAGAACAATAGCATAAATCCTAAGAATTTTCTATATTTAGAACTTTTCTAATTTCTAGCCTATTTTCTCTAAAATCATGCTTAAGTTTCTTTAATTGCACTGATAATGCATTAATATCTGCTTTCCATAGCCAGAATCAGCATTGCATTTAGCCTTTTAAATCTATTTTAATTGATGGCAGTTCCCCAGCAATTTTGTTTCATTACCTTCAATATTTTAAGATGCTGGGCCAGATATTTTGTTGCGATATCCATTCGCTAGGTGTTTTCTCATTGCAAACTCCAAGTGTGCACTATTCCCAGTGCACACTAAAATGATACTCCCATCAGATTACACTTTATTAGGAGACGCATGAGGAAATTCTGCATCAGTGTTCTGGCTCGTTGTTGCTGTTTTTTTGTTTTTTTTTTTGTGCTGGGAATTGAAGTTGGGACCTCACACTTACCAGGCAGGCACTGTGTTGCTGAGTTATATTCCCATCCCTAAATCAATATTTTTTAATGTAAGTATTATAGATTGTGATTACATAATTAATGTAGTGTCCACTTTACTTTCTTTTTAGAAAAGCAGAAATAATTTTTATACACGTGATGTAGTGTCAGGATCAATTGGTGGTTTTAAGCTTTATCATTTCTTTCATATTACTTTACATTCTCTTGTAAGAACTTTCAGGTCTGTTAATATTTTTTTATCTTGAAAGTATTGAAACAAAAATACCTACAAGGGTTAATTATATAATGCCATGTTCATAAAATAATAGAATGTCATTACTATTGAAAACATGACAACATGCACTATATAAATTACATATAAACATGCATTATATTATATGGAGTGGTTTCAGTACCCTTAAAAATAAAACTTCAATGTTACTCCTGTTCATCCTTCTGTCCCTTCACATGCCTGTCAATCATAATATTCTTACTATCTCCACAGTTTTTGTTTTACTAGAATGTCAACTTGTGGGAATCAAACAGTATGTCACTTTTTCTTTAGACTGGTTTCTTTCAAAGAGCAATATGCATTTAAGCATATTCCACAACTTTCCATGGCTACATAATTCATGTCACTTTTAGTACTGAACTGGCTGTGTGTGCTACTGTAGAATGTCTTAGCTGCTCTCACATTTTGTCACTCACGGTAAATCTGTTATATTCACTACTGTGACAGTGTTTAGATCATATATTCAGTATATGTTTAAAAGAAAAAAAACTCTGTCCAATTTAGTACTTCCACATGCAATGAATGAAAGTTCCTTTTTTTCTACATCTGCATCTGGTTTTGATATCCTCAGTGCTTTTGTTTTTGGTCAGTGTAATAGACCCAATAGTTGTTATAACTTTTATGTCCTTAATAACGTAGGTGATGGAGCAACTTTTCGGATGTTTACTGCCCATCTGTATGTCTTCTATGATAAGTTGCCTGTTAAGATTTGGGCCTGTTTTTTTAAAACCAGGCTGTTGGTCTTCTTCATGTGGAGTTTTAAGAAATCTTTGTGTAGTTTTAGATACCTCTGTTTTATTAGACAGATCTTTCAAAGATTTTTGCTGTAGTGGGTAGCCTGTCCTCTCATTCTCTTGACAGTATCTTTTTCAGAGAACATTTTTTAATTGTAAGAAAGTCCAACTTATTCTTTATTTGAAGGTTATGTATTCACTGTTGTATCTAAAATGTCATTACTAAGCCCGACGTAAGGTAGATTTTTGCCCCGATATTTTCTAACAATTTCATAATTTTCAATTTTAGATGTAGTTCTGTGGTCCATTTTGGGTTACAGTTTGAGTCATTTTTGTGAGATATTCCAGAAACATTTGTAGATTTTTTCTCATTGTAATGCCTTCACTTTTTGACAATGTACAATTTATAAACCATGTGTGGGGCTATCTCTAAAATTTATTCTGTTAATTTTTATTTCTATTCATTGATCTCTATGTTCATTGTTTAAGAAATATCACACTGGTTTACAGTAACCATGCAAGTTGGATAGTGAAAGTATTTTTTTCTCTCCTTCACTCTTGGGTTGGTTCATTTGGGACATTTGCCTTTCCATATAAATTTTATAGTCACTTTACTGTATCCATAAAATCACTTCCTACAGTTTTGATTGAGATTGCAATGCATCTACATATTAAGATGGAACCAAAAAATCAAAAATAAAAAGGAACTGACATTTTGATAATAGTGGTAATACTACTAGCTATGAGCATGGGATATTTCTCTATATGCTTAGTTTTTTTAATAGTTATAATCAGGATTGTGCAGCTTTACATATCTAGACTTTATACAAATTTTGTCAGATTTACAGCCAATTATTCCTTTTGGGGAGTTATAGATATGTGCATTAATAATGTTCGCATTATATAATTAAATACTTGAGCTAATTAACATAAAGACCAAAGCCCCAGAGAAGACTGATTATTTTGAGGCTATATTCAGGCAAATATGGGATGACAGGGGCATGTAAAGATTGTCTCCATCTAGGAATACTTCACTTTTGTCACACTGGCAACCCAGGATTTCTATCATGGACTTTTCCAGGATATGCATCTAAACCATAAATATATGCAGAGAGACATAAAAAGCTTATTGAAGCACATCATAGAATAAAAAGAGAAAAGATACTCTAAGTACTACTACACATTCTAATTCTAGAAAGACCTTGAAAGGCCTATTTGTAAAAGCAGATTTAATTTCAAAACTTCAATGAACTTCGCCAAAGTAATTTAAATGACTAACTATACATAAAGCACAAAAATAAGCAAATGGATTTTGGGAGTATTGGAGTCAAACTTTCTATCAAGTACAGTTTCTGAAAATGTGAAAATATGTGAAATTTATTTATTTTGTATGCAAAAATTCACTATTGATGCTGCTTTCCCTTTAAATAAAAATATATGCATTCTTTTAGAAAATTTACTGACAAATAATTGCAAAAGGTAACTCCTTGGGTTACTTTTTAAAAATATAGCTCTCTTTTTTCATATTCCCCTAAGAAATAGGATGTCTGGGTGGTATACTTATAAATATATTCATTTTTCAAAATGTTTAAATCTATAAATATAAAGTTCAAGCAGTCAATCAATGTTTTAGAGTGCCAACTATATGCAGAGGGCACATGTTGCAAAGATAGTGAGGGAATTTTAATGAATTATTTCATTACCATGCTAAATAGAAAGTGGTGCTTTTCCAGTACCTTCAGGGCACATAAGTTTTCTCATTTTTCCTTCATTTTTTCAACGCCAGATCCTGGCACAGAGCCTTGAATCTAGGAAATGTTCACTTTTCTGTAGGACTTGTACATAAAATCCCCAGACCTGCAAAAGACTATAGTTTAAGAGAACATACACAATTTAATATAAATAAATAACGGATATATGCAACATTCAGCAAAGTATATTACAAGCCATTATACTCAGTGGACACATAATTGCTATCAATGGCAATTGTTTGTCAGAGCTTAGTACATTCATTTTGGGAATGTTTAATATTACTCTGCAGACACACAGCATTAGAATGAATTTTAATAAGAGGGAAGAAGAAATTTAAATAAATGCTGTATTTTCTCTATGTGTCGATCTTTTCCTACACCTACCACACCCCACCACAACTTCCAAAGTGCAGACTTTCAGAAGTTTTTTTTCTTAATATAAAAGGTGTTTCTCTTCTCTAAGGAGAAGCATTTTTTAGGTGTGTCCATATTTTGGGGGGTTGCTGCTATCTCTTGTGGTTAAAGAAAAGCAGAATATTTCCTTTCTTTTGCAAATATGTGTAATCAATGCCATCTAAATTAGTTTTTTAATATAATGAGACTTGTTCACACAAAACCTTAAACATTCCCAGATCATGGGAAACAGTGTTTATATAGATAGATAGATAGATAGATAGATAGATACACACTTTTATATATACCCAAGTTTTCTTATTGTGGTATTGTATCTTCTGAGATACATAGATATCTAAGTGGTTAATTAGCGTATTGAAAATGGAAACACTTAATGTTTCTGTTGATATGTTTCACTGTCCCTTAGTACCCATAATTATGTTGACAGGAAAATTTTCCATGTTTGCATAAAAGCTAACGTCATGAACTAAAGCATCCCCTGAAGCACATATAAATTTTTTATTCCCTCGCTGACAGTTTCACCTGGCATCTTCTATCCAGTCTCAGCCACACTCTCCTCCTTTCTTTCTTGCTCTACTCCCTATGATCCGCATCAGGGTTAGCAGAACTCTTAGGTTGAGGACACAGTTCTCTGTCGTATCAAGTCTTCCGCAGATTACTGAGCCCCACCATAAGACAATAGACACAAAATATTAATTTAGGGAGGACTACACACAAGGCTGCCCTCAGTTCTGATCCCAACTGCAAATTTGAGCTTTGTCAAAGACATTCTATTTCATAACTCTAAAAATACTTTCAGAGTTCTGCTACTGTATCAGTACAGTACTTATGAATAAGGATTGTTAGACAAAAAGAGACACAAGTTAGAACCAGCAAAAGAATGAGAACCAGTTTCCATTTTGCTTGGGACTTAATTCCTGACATCCACCTGCAAAACAAACATGGGTTTTTGCCACCCTGAGAAATTCTCCTTAGCTTCAGTGTCCAATTTAATGGAAACTTCCTTATGTAGACATGACTGATTATTGGTGACATGGTTGAACTCTGTCTCTGCAAGAGCTGAAGACTCATGACCCAAATCCTAACTCTCATGACTGTGTTTCTGCCATGGTTAGTCCCTGTTTTGAGATAATCAGATGTGTCTATTCATACTCTGAGTCATCTCATTACTACATATCAGTTATGTTTAGAAAATCCCATATGATTAAAAGATATTCCTATTAATCAGACATTTAAAAGATCTGGAAAAGTCATGAAGGTCATCTCATAATCTCTCTCTGACTTGCTTTTTATCTCATTAGTCAGTCTCTGTCACTTTCTGTCTGTCTCTCTCTGTCTCACTCATTTTTGTCTCTGTACACGTCTCCACTAATATCCTGCAAGAATATAACCTGGATATTTTTCTCAAAGTATGCTCCCTCGAATAAGGACATGTACATCTCCTAGAAGTTTCTTGGAAATTAAAAATTCTGCAGCTGGTATTAGATTCACTGAGTGACTCTGATCTCAATAAGCCACAGTGATGCTCAAATTTCAATCCAGTGTTCTAATCTCAAAACCATTAGTGGTTGGAGAGTAAGAAAGAAAACAGAGAATGCAGGAGCTTTTCCAGAGGGGTAAGGTTGCTAGAAAAATCACTAAGTAATATTTCCATTTTCATTTGCACCTTAAAATTTAGATTACTTTCTCTACATTTATGTCAAACATGAGTTATACAATGTTTTTTCATTTTGCTTTCAATTTGCTCAGCTTTAAAACAAAGGATTAATTTAAGTTAGTCGTAATCATGGAATAATTGTACTGACATATTTTAAGAAAATAACATTCTATCCTCATTATGAATTTTAGCTTTGTATCAAGTGTTTTTGTTTCCCAATTAAAAACAAAGATTGTTTTTCACAAGTGGAGAACTTGTATCATATTCTGAAATGTGGAATAACTTTTTTTTATAGCCCAGCTATAAACCATTCAACATAGGGTTCTGCGATATGAAGGCCAACAGTTTGTAATGTAAGGTTTAATTAAATTGGGTACTGCTATAATTAAAGGTTTTGAGTTATTAATGCATCATCCTGGCAAACATTTAACTTTTATCTCTCTGGTGAAACCCTTATTAAAATAGGATATTAGGACAGTTAAATAGAATTTGCTGAAGAAATGGTTTGAATTCTCAGATGTAATTCAGCACAATACTCTGCAGTAATTGTTGTCATTTTACATAAAAAGAGAACTTCTGGAAGCTCAAGAAAATGAGTACAGTCTGAGATAAGATAACAATTCCTGTTTTATAAAATCTTATATCAAGTGCACCAAAGTAACGTGGAGAACGAATTACTCTAAATGCCTAGTGTTGGTTGTCTGTGTGTGCTCACTCTGACACAACTGGGCATTTTAGACTGTTATAATTATACCCAAAGTTAAGGGCTTTGCAGTATCACAGAATATTTTTTGGTTCTCTTTTGTACATTTCATGTGCAGCTACAGAACGGGTGGAGACTGCTTTAAACTGATGATTCCCCATCTCTATTCATCCATAACTAGTTCTAGATGAATTCCTTGAGTATTTTGTCAGCATCCCATCCCTTCAGTGACTCAGGGATTCACCCCTTCATAGATAGCATCTAAAATCTAAATTGTGGAGCCCCGAAGAGAGAATTTTAAGTAACAGTAGTTCCAGAATTTTGTCTGTTTTTAAAAAAATAAATTTAACGCTTTAAGGTGCTGAGATAAATTTAACTGGTACATACTTTATATTCTTTGCAAAATTTAAATTATACAATAGTGTACTGCAAGTGCTGAAAAGTACTGCTGTTAGGAAACAGAGGAACTTTTACTTTACCACTTGTGAAACTAAATTTACTATAGGATCTTGCCCTTTATACATAAAACCATTCCTCAGATCACAGGCTGGAAAACATTGTCGTCATGAGAAATCTATTCTGGGCATTTTAGAGACACCCCGTACCTCATCAACTGTACTTCCATTATTTGCTAACGAGGGGTTTTAGAGAAGCAAAGTGTGTTAAAATCTGGCTTCCCACCTCTAAGATAAGGTTGACATTATGCCCCTGGCTTGTTGTGAAGAATAAGTGAACACTTGTGTAAAGAATCCTGATAAACTTCTTCATGCAGTTAGAAAGTTCCTTTTTCTTTCTTTGCGTCTCAGTTAGGTGGCAGTTAGTTATAAATTCTGAGTTCCCCAGAGCTTCTCTCACAGCGTCTTTGAGGAACTTTGCTCAGCGTGCTGAAGGTGACGGGGCAGCGAAAAGCATGGCTTAGAATTCACAGAGCTCTTCACGGTAGACTAGATTAATTTGCTAAATATTTATCTCTTGGGTACGTTCAAGCAGACATCATACAGGAAATATTGCATGAGGCTAGTTAATGTCAGCTCTTTTTTAATTGAAAGACATTTTGGGTAATAAAAAAAATTGTGTTAGTGCCCATGATAAAAATAAGCTCCTGACACAGTTACGGAATTGACAAAATACTGGCAGGCCAATGGGTTTGGGTACAATGAAAGAGTTGGCAATCTATTTTCCTGTAAGTGTCTACTACCCAGTAGTAGGAGTTATTTTAAGAGAAAGGATTATGTGCATCCATACATCTGGAAGAGGTAAAGTCCAAGTCAGACATGTAGTGAGGATCACTGCCTCAAGATGCTATTCACTATGGATATTTGCAGAAAGATAATAGCAGAATTTATTGATGGAGATATGCTTTTTTTGTTTAAGGACAGTAGGGAGAAGAAAATATTTAGCTGCAAATCTGTGATGCTCTGCTTGGAAATGAGAGTGTTATGTGTGCACACACATTAGAAGTGATAGATCTCAGGTCAAGTTTCTCAAAAACACAGTCACATTCTGCAACAGTCCTCTTGTTGACATGGCAGTGGCAAAGAGCAGAATCTATTTTTTTTTAAAGAAAGTGTTGTTAGGAGGAAATATCAAACATCTGTAAACAATTCATTATAAATGAAACTGGAAGTATAGGTTTATAGAATATGACTATCTGGACACTGGGAGGTAATTCATGTTTTATAACAGAGAATGAAACTCAGAAAGACCTGCAACGGAAACAGCAGTTTTGTTTAGCTTTGCTTGTTTGTGTGTTGTTTTTGTTTTTTTGGTGCTACAGATAGAATTCAAGGCTTTCACATGAAGCTATTTCTGCAGCTCTTTTATACTCCTGTTTTAAATCTGAGATATGATTTCTCCAAGATGGGACTCAAGCATTCAGTGTATCTGCCTCATCCTCCTATACTGCAGGAGTACAGGTTTATGCAACTACATTCACTTGAAACAGGTTCTTTGTGAGGTACTGTTTGTATCCATCACTTATAACTTAACTGTTAATCTGATACCTGTCAAGCAAGACGCTAATGCTAAAGAAAGACATTTCTTGGCTACTGTGATTTATAGTTCCTTTCTCCAGAAGGAAATCTTAGTTTTTATTTGAATTGCAAATCAAGATTGGCTTCTGGTTTAAAACAGGATTATTTTCATGAGCCTCTTTAAACAATGTAACCCTTTGTGTTAATAGAAGAGGATTTCAAATTCCTTCACACTTTTGTTGTAGTTGCCTTTTGCCTTTTTTAACTTCCACCATCCTTGTATGGACACCATACATCACATTTATTGCAGTGTTCATTCAATGTCCCACCCAAATCAGAATCAGGATGTACACTTTCTTTTCTTTTGCCAGCTCTCATGCAATTGTTAAGCTCCATAAAGTTTTAAAACTGCTATCATAGGCTCCATTTTTTTATTGACTCCAATTAGATAGCAATAGTTTCACCCAGCATATAGTTCATACCAGAAACTTTATCATTCAGATACTATAGAGGAATAGGGCCCACGAAGAGTGAAATTAACATACTTTTACACCTCAAGAAGTGATTAGTGGTAAATTATCTTAGTACTAAATAATCACATTTAACCAATTTTCTATAAAGAAGACTCTAACCATTCCATCTAATGTTTCATTTTAAACTTTTAAACCCTTCAAATATTGAAGAATGATTCTGCTATTTATACAGGACATAATACAGATACAAATTCTGAATAAAGAGATTATATATGCTTAAGTTTGCTATCTTGAGAAATATTCTTTCATTTCTTGAGTCCTTTCCAAAAATATCTGTAATGGTGGCAGTATTTATCAACCTTATAAAATTACATATTTTAAAAAATGTAATGCAGTATCTTTCTTGAGCAGTCTCTATTTAAATGCAAATTTTCACTTTCTTCTCGTATAAAAAAGAATTTTTCAATAAAAATAGAGGTATGTGTGTTTTAATGCTAATGTCCTGTTTATCCTACATGACTTGTCATTAATATCCAAGCACAGGAAATTTATCTTTGGAGAGTGAGAAAAAGATAAATCCCTTGGAAAATGTAAATCTTCAGGTTGGGATATTTATGAAGGAATAAAGAAATTTTTGAGAAGAATTTTGAAAATGGTCTTTCTTAAGAACTTCCATTCTCTTTTACAACAAAATATAAAATAAATAGTCTTAGAGACTGCAGTTTCCGGTATGGGGAGGGAGTTGTGATTTTATATCTTCCTTCTACGGTGTAAAAAAATATGGTTAGGTCTGTTAAGTTTAAAATTTAGGCTTATGTTTTAAACCTTATACAGCTAAAGTGAGTATTGAACTCTGAACACGTTTTGAAGAAGCATTCATGGGAGGTTCCTTGTGCATATGATAGCCTGCCGGTCTATAGAAAATGTTGTTCCACTCCAGCTTGGATTTCTCTGATTTCTTTCAGCTAATGGAAGTCTCCCCTTACTTTTTTAGGGACTTTACTAATTACCCAATGGATTCTAACTGAATAGGCAATTGAAGCAGTACCTCATTATTCCTGATTTAAATATAAATAAGAGATATATTGTAGTTACAGGCAACTGACTTAAATGGAAATATTATAAGCAGTCAGGCAGGGCTAGCTCTATGAGAATCCAGTGCAGACGGCCAAATACCTTGCAACCTTGGAGGAGACAGACACTTCCAGCATTAGGCCAGGACTCAAGACAAAAAGATCAAGCAAATATACCCACATCATAAGGATTGATATTCTAAATATATCTTTATCACCCTAAGAAAACCAGGAGTCACCATCACAACCTGCTACAGAAAGTCACTGTTCTTTAAGCATGCCCCACTTGCTACATGACTCACTTCCCCATTGGTCTATGATTTAATCAATTTTACCTGGGCAGTTAATTTTATTGGTTGACCATAGTTCTGTCCCACCTTCTGCCCATCTTGTGAGTTCCTGGGTTTTCCCCACTGCCTTACTTTGTGGCTTTACTCTATAAAAGTCCCTAGAAAATAAAGTCTTTGGCAATCCACTGTGGACGCTTTCTATTTCTCTTTCAAACAGAAGCTTTCTTACTCTCAATAAATATATTCTACTCTTAAACTCCATTTTGAAGGTTGAAGTTCATTCTTCATTCAGAATGAAGAAATTCATTCTTCAACTTTAGAGAACATGAACTCATATCAGACATCTAGTAGGCTGGGAGTTTCATTCTCCTATATCCATATGAGACAGATATGGTTATTGCTAATGCAAGGGAAAACACTGTGAGGATTTTAAAAGCACACTGCAGAACATCTGATGAAGGGGCAGAGGACCAGGAGAAAGGAAAACATCATGTGAGGTTCAGGATACAATTATCCATTTAAGTTTCAAAGTAGACAGATACACATATGCATAAATATTTTAAAAAGTGAAATTTCCATGTATTTAAGTTAAATATAAGGAGTAAATTAAATTTTAAAAACTTTTACCTTGCACAGTAATTGTAAAGTTATTATAAGATACTTTAAAAGTAAAAAAGGTTGATAGAGTCAAATGGGAAAATACAACAAATGACAATGAACATAATTCTACTTTTAAGGATAATGAAGGGAAAGTATTGAATGATTTATGAAGAGACAACTCAGATAACAGAACTATTCCACTCGCAAAACTTATTAATTCCTGATCATGTTATTAGTCCTCTTCTCTAAAAATTGATAATGTTGATAGCATTTATGAATACACAAGGAGGGGAACAGTACTTCTTTTGTATCCAAAGAAAAAACATAAAGAAAGAAGGAAGAAAGAAACAAAGAAAGAAAAGAAAAGAAAAGAAAAGAAAGGAAAAGAAAAGAAAAGAAAGGAAAGGAAAGGAAAGGAAAGGAAAGGAAAGGAAAGGAAAGGAAAGGAAAAGAAAAGAAAAGAAAAGACAAGACCTACCAGGTTCCAGTTAAGACTAAGAAAATTATTTTGTGACTAAGATGCTGAAGTCTCAATTATAGTAATTTTGTGTGCACATATCTTTTATTTCCTGAACACGTGAAATGAGTGCTTTTATAGTGTTCATTTCTGCATTTGTCAGGTGTGTTTATATGGTTTGCCTATTTTTTTTCCATTTGAAATTCCTGAGCATTAGAAATTTAAGCCACCTCTGAGGCAGATCTTCAGAATAGATCTTGATTTTTTCAGGTCCATCTCTCTCTCATTTTTAATGTTCACCATAGTTTGCTATATCTCCTTTTCAGAATGCCTAAGTCAGTGATGTGTTTCAACAGATGACCTCTAGCATGCAATGAACCAAAGACCGTGAAAAGTAAACCATCTGGTCCTTCAAGTTCAAAACTATCACTATTTTTCTTTATACATCCATAAGAAAAATGTTTATGTAGAAAACCTGGCTTTTGGTGAGGGAAATTGGAACAATGTTTGTACCGGCGAAATCATCTCTAGAACTGAATAAGTTATTCAGATTACTTCTAAAAGTTAGGAGAGTCTAGGCTGTAGTTCCATTGTCTTCTTTTTCTGCTCTCACATTTCCACATGGAAAATCACCTGTTTTCTAGAGGCAGAGCAGAAACACATGAAAACAGAAATATTTTTTTTATGTGTGAACTTCTATGTGTCTTCAATAAGTTTCAAAAATTTCTTACTTCGTGTGATTAAAGTTCACATTTTAAATGCACTTTATTTGTTTGGCCTGTTAGTTTTCTATTTTTGTTCATTCTTTCTCTTTTTGTTATTTCTGTTCTCTTTTCACTGAGAGTCTCGAGGGGAGTGAAAGAGAGATGAACTGGGAAGTGTGTGTCCGGTTCTCTCTGTAAATGGAGAAGAGGCTTTTGAATGCTTCTTGGGGAACATCACTGACATGCTTCAAAGACTGATATATTTCAAATAGAAAAGAGAAACAATGATGAAAACTTATCCTTTAAGTCACTGATAGTTTTTCGTTAAGGTTAAAATGGTTTTGTTACCAGATCCAAAATTTTGAGGAAACATAGAAGAGTTCAGGACTGGAGAGATTCAGAGTTCTTTGAGGACTTTTTCAAACTACTTACTCTAATGTAGGACATTAAGTTTTATACCCATTAGGAGGTAAGAGTTGCCCTTACCAAAACTTCCCATTGAAGAAAGAAACAGGCAGAGGGAATGTTGCTGAGCCTCTCATAGGTTTTCACTTGGAAGCATCTCACTTACCTGATACATAGATTTAATCTTAAAGTATTAACAAAAACCTTGGGAAATAGGATAAACTTTAAAATGAGAGTGTGATCAAAACGTTCTTCTTCAGAACTCTGCAATGTTGTTTAATAAAAACAATTTTGACCTAATATCTAAATGTAATGAGATCAACTTTTCAAACCATCAGAACTAAAATTTTTCATCAAAGCCACCACTCAAAGCTAATATTTCTACAATAAACTCAAATGAACTCACTGTTCATTTAATTTGATGACAAGTATCATGTGAATTAAATTTATCAAAATATTAATCTTGTTTAATTTTGGGTGCTATAAACTACTTACAGAAAATCTGATAATAAGAATACATCACAAAAAAGAACCCAGATGTTTATTAAGAAGAGACCGACTTTTAGTCATTTTAGTGCTTAAGTCTCTATGTCTCCTTAGCAGGAGAGAATGGGACTAAGGGAAGTTGGATAATTAATTTTATGTATTTATTCATTCATGTAATTTCATAGTGTTAGTAAGACATACTCTATTCTTGAGTCCCCAAAATGTATATTCCAGTGGAGAAAATAAGCATAAAATTGATTCTATCCATTCTTTCATGAGCAATATTTCTAAATATGCCTTTCAGATTTTTAAAAATATTAGTCTTAGAATTCTTCCTTTGATTCTATCTCATCAAAATCTTCCAAATATGATTTTCTTTTAAGACTATCGACCTGCATTATATGGAGAATTACACTTTCATTATTTCCATGGCAATTTATTTTGAATTTGAATCTTGTATTTAATGTTATTATTTAAATCTATCTTCAAGGATTTTGTTCTTACTTGCCTCACTTTCTGCACAAATAAATTATACCATGACCTTTACTTCACTAATCAGTGCCACTTAAGGCTAGAATGTATCTGAGTATTTGTGGAAAGATGTACTTTTAATTTCCACAATGTCTGAATTACTGCATAAGTGGAAATATTCAGCTTCAAAAAATTATGGTTATAGTATTAATTTCATTACAGCAGAGCTCAGTTTTAGCTTGATAACATTCTGTGTTATGCAGAGGAAAAGGTCAGTCTAACAATGAATAGGAAGTTTCAAAAGAAAAAAACAGCTCTGGAATTATCCTGTGCAAGTTAATATGTTTCCTTGTATAGAAGACAGCAAGTAAAATAGCTCAATGGCTCTGAACAGGGAAATAACAGTCTGTTCATAACCCTTTTCTATCATGAAAAATGAAATTATCTCTAAAATAAAAATAAAATTCATCCTTACATATTGAAGTGAAACAGTTAATATATAATTGTGTTAAAAATTGAAAAATAATTTTGCTTAAAAAAATCCATATTTTGTCATGTGTGTTTTCTATCTTGAATACCATTTGGAAAGAAAATGTAGATGTTCCACTGAATCTTCGCATGCCTGGTAAGATTGTATCTTTCATGTAACTGAAGAACAAAATCAAGTGTACTAAGCTTCAAAAAGTCCCAAGCAATAGAATATTAAAAATCAATATTGCATATGATATACTTTACTAAGCTAAAGATTGATATACATAAATTGTTATATTTGAGTGTTCTATTGGACACTATATACAGTGCTCAGCTGTGCATTTTCCCAGAAAAACTCTCTCTCAAAATCTAGGTTTATGTCAATTGCTTTGGTTTGGGGCTAGCAGTATCGGAATGATAACTCAAATCATTTCTCAATGTAACAAACTTAAGCCTGTGTTGACCAGGCATAAGAGTGTCATCAATGAACTGATCACAGCATCTGTCTGGAAAACAAACCAAGAAAGCACAAAGACAAAATGTTTTTGAACTCAGATCCGGTGAAATTAAGAACCACCAAAGCTGTGAGTCCTCAAGGATACCTGAAGGATCAAGTTAACTTTACAGGCAGCGGAGTTAGATGGAAATATTACAGGCAGTCAGATATGGCTCAGCGCTCAAAGAAACTAATGCAAAAGACCAACTCTGGGGAGACAGATATCTCCTGCTGGGCCAGACCTCAAGACAGAAGATCAAACAAATGCTCCCACATCCTAAGGATAAAGCATCAGGGACTGATACTCTAACTAGGTCTCTATCACCCTGAGAAAACCATGAGGAGCCACTAACTTAAACCCCTACATGCAAAGAGTCCCTGTCCATATTCATGCCAGCTTGCTATGTGACTGACTTCCCTGTTTGTCCCCAATTTAATCAATTTTACTTGAGCAATTATACTGAGAATCTTATTGGTTGAACATAGGTCTATCCTACCATGTAAGTTCCCATTTTTTCCCACTTGGACCCACCTCACCTTGTACTTTTACTTTGTAAAATCCCTAGAAAATGCGAGGTCCTTGACAATTCACTTGGGAACCCCCCTGTCTCTTCTCTCAGACAGAAGCTTTGTTCTCTCAGTAAATATATTTGGCTCTTGACCTCCATTGTTCCTAAAATTCATTCTTCAATTTTAGAGAATATGAGCTCATACTGGACAGTTAGTAAGTTGGCAATTTCTTTCCTCTATGTCAGTATCTTAAGCAGAAGTATAAATGGAAAGCACAGAATAGGAAAGAACCAACAGATAAATAGTTTTTCCTTTCTCTTGACAGATATGAAAAGCAAGGACTTTACTATAGACATGCTGTATAACTTACCAGTTAATTACACAAATCTTTAGTGCCTCTCCTAGCATGCATTTTCTTTCTTCACTCTCCTCAACTTTCCATCATTTTTACTTACCTTTCAAGAATTGCATCTCTTAATAAAATATTAATTTGAAATTTTGATTTAACATTTGTTTCCTAAAAAGCTGCACAAAAATTAATTTCTTCTTTTGCAGATCTTGATGAGAAGTTCAAAGTTTCTATGGAGTTATTCGTTAATTTACAGTATTAGATTAAATGTATCTTTGATTCCTTAGTGTTTATGTTTCAGTGGAAGGATACAGAAGAGAAAGTAGTGTCAGTCTATGAATGAAGAATTTTCTACAGAAGAGGATTATACTTTGAAAATGCGAGTAACACCAATGTTGAAAAGATTTCCTTTCAATATAAAATGAGAGATAGCTTTGAACCTCTCAGTATTCAAATTTTAGAGAAATTTAACTACCCTGTTGTTATGTAAAATCTGGTCTTTTAAGAACAGGCAAAGGATCATTCACCCTGAGGAAAGTCAGCTTCCAAATCGTTGGAATATGCAACCATCTCTATGAAGGAGCAGACATGACATGAACCTAAGTCTGCCTGCCAACAGCCATACACACAAAAGAAGACCAAGATAGTACAACAGTAAGCATCAGAAAAAAGCCTCTCAGAGAGTCACTGTCAGTGTGCTGGAATATACTAGAAGATAGCAGTGCAAAGAAGACAAGAAGGAGGGAAGTTGGTCCCCTGCACCCAGAAAGGGTCTGAGGCACAAACTGAAGACCACAGAGAGAATGAAGAGTGAAACTTTAATGAAGAAGGAGGTAGCCAGTAGCACCTTCGCCCTGAGATGGGACTTACTGCACAAGAGGAGTGGTTCAAACCAGTGAACACATGGTGATGGTGATGAATGATGACCTCCCTCACAACCCTGAAGGCATCTACAGAGAAATGGGAATGTAAGGGAGCAACAGATGTGAAGCACTGCACTGGCTGGTGGTGAGTGCAGAGGGCTCAGTCCTCCCACAGGAGAGAGCAATGGGCCTGGAGCTATTTTGGAGATGAGTCAGCTGAGACAAGAACTCAGAACTGCTGCTGACCCCATCTAGCTAGGTTCAGATCCGTGGAAGGTGCTAGGATAGTGGCAAGTCATATCAGTCTGGTCTTAGATAGAAAGGGCAGGTTTGCTGAAATTATCCACTACCCATCAAGACACTATTCCTTTCTCACTAGGATAGATTGGCATCGATTGGAACTCTTTCTCCACACCTTGTCTGCTAGTGAAAGCAGAGACAAACCTGGAAGTGGACCTATTTTTCCTCTCTCTTTCCTGTTTGTTTTTTTTGTTTGTGGTGATAGGCTTGTTTTTGCTTTTGTGTTTTTTTTTCCTCCTTCATTGTCCGATCTTGTTTTTATGTGTAAGCATGGTTTCCAGCTTCTTTGCAGTTGTGATTCTGTTCTGTTCTTCCTTATATCTCTCTCTTCTCTTGTTCCCTCCAGTCTTCTGCACCACTTTCCCAAAGTTAGTGTGACCTCTTTTTCCTCTAACCTTACTTCTAATCTATTCTTCTTTTTCCAATTCTCTATTTTCTCCTCAACTCATTTTAAATTTTAAGACTTGTATATTATATATAATTTTCTGGTTTATTTTACATTTTGTTGTAAAACGATAAATCTTGTTCATATGGTTAAAAGTGACAAATTAATGGTAGGCTTCATTTGCCATTTTGTAGGCTGTGTTTGATGCTTTTGGCACTACTATAGCCAAAAGTGACATAAATGTTCTAAAGAAATATTCTTTCTGGTATCTCATGACTGAAACTGACTAAAGGTCACAGAAAATACTGTGAAACAGTACCAAAGAATGAGGGGCTGGGTCAAATGAGAAGAAACTTTTCATCTCAAAAAAATTGAAGAGGTAGGATTTTCCAATAGACTTAAAACCCCCAAACCAGTAACACCTGGGAAGATTCCTCAGAGACGTGATCATTACCCAAGGATCCTAAAGACTAGCAATAAAGCAATCCACCTAGGCAATTTAAAGTCATCATCCCAGGAATCAAAGTAAAAAAAAAAAAAAAAAAAGAAAGAAAATGAGAAGACACTTAAATAAGATGCAACCCAGACATCCAGTTCACCAAAGGCAAATCCAGGGTGCAATGTGGTAGTCAATGTGAAAATCTACCACCTAGCCTCTCTGGAGTGTTAGTAGAGCAATTAAATGAGGCTCTGGTAAAAAATTCAAATAAAAAACAATCTCTCAGATAACAAAGACTATGCTTAGTGACACTAGCACTTATACAGACAAAAAAAAAGAGATAAGTTTAAGGAAATTATGGAAGTCATCAATATTCAGCATAGGAAAGAAATGGAATCCATAAGGCAGATTCAAGCAGATGTATAGAATAAAATTCCACTGAAAGTATTTGCAGCAGATTAAGCCAATGTGAGGACAGGATACTGGATATAGAAGGCAGGCCTGTAGTTAGCCATCAAGAAAAGAAGGATTTCTCAAAAATAGGAAGGGACTATAAGAAATCAATTCATCAGCTGTGAGATGAGATAAAGAAGACCAATTTAACAATGAAAAAAAGTCAACAATTCCAAAAATGATGTATATAAAATAAACTGCTTACAGATGTCATAGCAGAAAAATTCTGTGGTAGAGAAAAAGAATTTGACATACAGGCAAGTGGAATACATAGAACTACAATTAGTGATGATCAAAAGTCTACAGTGAAGCATATCATAGTCAAGATTCCAGAAATTCAACCCAAGAATAGAATTTTAAAAGCTATTAGAGAAAAGAAACAAATCACTTATAAAGGAAAGCCCATCAGAATCACAGCTGACAACTCCACACAAACTTTCAAGTCAAGGAGATCTTGGGATGAAGTATTTCAACTTCTAAAGGAAAGGAACCTTCAATCTACATGGATATCCCCTGCAAAACTATCTTTCAAAACTGATGGAGAAATAAGACACTTCCAGGACAAAGAACATATGAAGAAATTTATAAGCACCAAAATAGTACTACAAAATGTTTTGAAGGACATTATGGAAAGAGAAAACAGGGACTACAATTCCATGAACACAGGCAAAAGGAACCCACCAGGCAATTAAATCGATGGAGGGAAAAAAGGGAGGAAACAATGGGAAAATAACATGATAAGGATAACTCAGTACACATCAGTTATAATCATCAATATTAGTGGTATGAGTTTAACAATAAAAAGACACAGAAGGAAGACCCAACAATATGCTGCATACAAGAAACACATTTCTTTAAAAAATTCATACACTACAAGTCAAAGGACAAAAAATAATACTCCATGAGACAGGAACTCAGACAAAGCAGGGATAGCTATTCTTTTCTGCAGACAAAGTGAATTCTAAGCTAAGACTTTTTGAGAGATAAAGAAGGTCACTACATTCTTTTAAATGGAAAAACCCTGGATGAAGAGAGAACAATTACAAATATATATGCAACAAATACCAGTGCACACAGCTATACAAACAAATACTCATAAGCATGAAAAGTCAAATAAGCACTGTTACAATTGTATTAGAGGACCTCAATGTCCCACTATCACAAAATGACAGATCAACTGAACAAAAAATCAACAATGAAATATTGAAACTGAGCCAAATATTTTAACAAATGGACCTGGTAGATCTCTACAGAGTGTTCTGCTCCACAACATCAGAATACACATTCTTCTCTGCTTCACAGAGAATATTCTCCAAGCAGTCCACTTACTAGCTCATAGAACATGCTTAAGCAAATGCAAAGGAATTGAAATTATCCATGCATAATATCAGATCATAGTGCAATGAAACTGGAAATCCAAGGCAAAGGAAATCACAAGACCTTCATATGGTAATTAAATAGCAACCTCCTGAACAACCAATATGTGACAGATGAAATTCAGGAAGAAATTATACAGCATTTACATTTTAATGATATTTACAATATAACATAAATGAATTTATGGGACACAGAAGAGCAGGCTAAGCCAAAAGCTCTTGCAAGGGAAGAATTAGAAAGATGAGTGTAGAAATTTAACATATTGGAGACAAAAAAAAAACAAATAAATAAAACAATACAAAGAATCAATATATCAAAGAATTGATTTTTTGAAAGATTAAATAAAATTGACAAACCCTTATTCAACCTTATCAAAAAAAAAAAAAGGTAAAGGCTCAAATCCACACAATTAGGAAGAAAATGGGTGAAATCACAATGAACTTTGCAGAAACTCAGAAAATCATTTATACCTACTTTGAAAACTTGTATTCTAATTAGACAGAAAATGCTAAAGAAATGGACAGATACATATGAATTACCAAAGCTAAATCAAGAAGATACCAAAACTGGAGAAGATTCCAACTAAGAAAGAGAATTACAGGCCAGTTTGCCTGAAGAAAATATATGCAAAAATTCTCAGTAAGATATTAGTGAAGAGCAGCTGGAGACAGAGCTCAGTGGCAGAAATGCCTGACTGGTGAGTGCAAGGTTATGAGTTTGATCCCCATTTCCAAAAAGAAAAAGATACTGGCAAACAGAATTTAGTAAATCTTACCCTTATTGTCTGTGGTAGATACAGATAGGGAGTAATTTCCTTTCATTCCTAATACTGTTTATTTATCTCATCTCTGGTTTTGTCTTCATCCATATTAATAGACCAATATTAATAGACCATTGACCAATATTAAAGGATTTTTTAAGAGCCAATTTGTTGCTACATTGATTTACTTTATAATCATATTCTCTAATTTTGCAAATTTTGGGTCTTTTTTATTTCCTTCTACCTTTAAGTTAAAATAAATAACCAAATAATTTGCTCTTGCTAGTTACTGAAGGTGGGAATTTACATGATTGATTTTAGTGTAATCCCTCACAGTACTGATTTATCCACCACCCACAGTTTGTCCCACACTGATTTTGTCTTCTTAATTTATTCTAATTAAAAGTTTTCTTTGTGAATTCTGTTGAATACCCTTTTCATTTCCAACTGTCTTGAGACTTCTCTTTCCTGTTTTCAATTTATATTTTGACTTATGGTCAGAGAACATATATTTGATGATTTTTTTCACTTAAAATTTTGTTGAGGTTTATTTTAAGAACCAGATCATTATCTAAATTTTCCCTGTGTATTTCTTTCCTCTACCATTAAGAGCTGTTATTGATTTCCTCTTGCATTATAACTGGGTTTTATGGTTGTACCTATCAAGGAGGACAATGTATGCCATCTTATCCAGAACAATAGTTTGCTGTAATTTTTTATCAGATCTATAATATAATCATTAACTGTTTTAAGAAAACTAAGAGAAAAAAATTTTTAATGTATACGTAGTCATATAAATAGCATTTCCAATGTACTTAGCCCCTTCTGGGAGATTACACATTCTGTTGGGTACATCTTCCTTTATTCTGAAAAATTTTACTTATTATTTGTTCTGTACAAAGGTATGTGTATAAAGTGTTTAATTTTTATTTAAAATGTGGTAACCACTATTATAGAATATTTTAATCAGACGTGGAATTCTGAGTTGACACTTTTGCAGCATTTTAAAGATTGTGATTTTTGAATTACCAATTTCTGTCCATCACTTTTTAAAACAAGAAAATTATATGTGTGTGTATATATATATATATATATATATATCACAGATCTATTTCATAACTATTTATATATTGCAGATTAGATGAAATTATCCAACTACAATTCTGATTAGTGAGATCTCATATATATATTTTAACCCTTGCTTTCTTCATTCAAGAGTAATTAAAACAATTATAATTGCAAAAATCATATGATTTATTGTAAAATGTTTGGAATGCAGTGGATGTAATATAGACTGATCCTGCATTTTGTGCATGACTTGTAGCCCTAATAAAAATAAACAAAATATATACAAAAATTCAAGATGTATTTCCTCAGTGGCAAATAGATAATTATAATTTAATGTCATGACTCCAAAAAGATTAGCTTATATCTAGAACCATGATGTGGTGTGAATAATAAATGAAATATTTTGTGTGAGAAAGACATATTTAAATTCTGTCTTTGTAATTCGATGTTGCAGTTTGGTAACTTTTTTTATTTTATGCAATAAACATTCTGAAGGTTAGTTTCCTCCCCCGCAAAATGTGAGCATAATTGTATAATGCCTGGTATATAGTACTTTTTACTAACAGCTACCTAAAAATAAAATAAATCCATATTTGCTAAATTATTTTTTAAACTCTCAAAACTAGAGAACATTTAGTTGCAAAACTTACAATTTTAAGGTAAATGTATAGAAAGTTGGAGAATTTTGAGACCATAGTTAAGAACTGGAACAAACGCAGTTTTTAAAAATTTCATTGTTTTGTCCATTGTATCATGTCAAGAGAGTCTACAATACCATATTGAGTTTGCATCATTTTTGCCAAATATTGGTCTAAGATTCAGATTAAAACTAGGCACAATTCCCACCTAGGAGAGGCTCACATATGGTGGGGGAAATGAAAGAAAGAAATAAACAAGGAAATGTTTTAATACAATCACAGGGTTGTGAAAAGCAGGAGAAGACAGCAATGCAAGGCAGCTAGAAGTCACATAATTAGCCCAACTATGGGACCTCATTGTGAGCTCAGAGGGAGCTCAGATCTGCCCTAGGCTGAGTCATTATTCTCATGCTGAGAACTCAGCTCCTGGAAGAGACATTACAATATGCACAACTTAATCTCATGCTGAAGCTTTGAAACCTAAGAGTGTTAGTTCCAGAGTTGGCCAAGCTTTACTGTTTCTTCTCACCTTTACATTATTCGTCTCTGCTTTGTTATTTTGACTAAATTACAATTAAAAGTCAAAATGATGTGTGCATTATTGCAGAAAATGCCAGAGCACTCATTTTTCACATAGTTGTTGTTTCATGTATTTTTCATTTAATATATAAACATTACATAAATTTTTTTCTGAAGTTTAAAATTCTGTTGACGCAGTTTTCATAACAGTTGCAAAACAACTGTATTTAACAATTTGTTACCTTAATTTTTTTGTTTTATTTTATGTGTTGATTTATTGAACAAGAAACTAGGCAAGTGAAAATCAGTAGCTTGAAATCTACAGCCAATTTTCTATGGGACTTGAGGCAAAACAGATGTAATATACTGTGTCCCATTTCTCTGTTTATAAAATGTGTTCTATTGGTAGTGATTGTAATGACCATTTAGAAATTAATCTAAAATAAGCTGCAATCAAATATACCTATAAAAAATTGACTCCCCTCCTCATTATTAGCTCAGTATCTCCATCCAGTGGTGTAAAGAAAAAATTTGAAGCAATAAACTCTAAGGTTTGCATCAATGCCCACCATGTTTGTGTTTGAGAATGAATGGCAAATATATATATTTTTTGGAAATACATTGAAAGAAAATGACTTTAATTTTAGATAGATTGTTTAATTTACTTTCTTGGCTTAATATTTCCTTTAATTCAGTAACTAAAGACAAGAAAAACATCTATCTATCTCTCTAGCATATTTTCTAACTGGAAAATATGAATTTATTTACTTATTCCACATTTTAGGTATGTTAAAACTTGCTTCTTGGCACAAGACTTTATGAGGTATTGTTAAGACATAATATTTAAAGCTTCACGTTACTGAAGACAAAGTGTTAATTTTGTTTGTGTTGTTTTTACCATAACTTATGGAGATTAGTTTCTATCTAAGCTGCTAAGAGAGGCCCATGTTGGCAGTATTTGGTTACTGTAACAAATAACCAAATTCATGAACTTATAGTAAGCAAAGGTTTATTCTTGGCTCATGGTTTTGGTGGCTGCAATCCATGACGGATTACTCCCGATGCCTTGGACTATAAGAGCACATCATGGCAGAAGGGATGGTGGAACATAACTGCTCACCTCATGGTTGGGAAATGGAAGAAGCAAAGAAAAATGAACCAGAGATTCAATGTCTGACCAGGAAGTACCACCAATAACAAAGACAACTCACTGGTTTGCATATCTAATGGTTCTACCATTAACCCAGAGCTCCAAACTGGGGACAGCAAACTATAGCACACTTCAATACAATTTTATACTCTTGTCAATTTTCACCAAATAGCACCTTTTATTTCTTTAAATGTTCCTTTGCTCCTTAAAAATACCCAACAGAAGTAAAAATTTCTACCTCTGACAATAAGAATGGTTGCTATGGAAATAATTATGACTTTTGGTATGAACAGGACAAAAAAGCTGAGAATTTGAAATGTTAAGAAATAAATATACTATTATCATGTAAAACTACTTGGAAGAAGCAGATATTTTAAAAGTATATACTGCATTAATCAGAATTGTTTCTATATAGGGCATTTTCCAAAAATCTTTAAAGTTTTGGCAGCTTCAAAACTTTAAGAAAAAATAATAAGTTAATAGGAGTCATAAGTGTGAAAATTTTACACAGGCTTTTAAGTTCCTTATATCAAGAATCAAGACACTTTCAAAAATTGAATTAATTTTTCCAGTAAAATGTCCAATATTGAGATTATGTAACACCAATACATGGCTATAAAAATACCATATACATTATTTCCATTGTAAGTTATAACTTTACTTAGCTATTTTTATGTTGCCGTATACTTCCCTGTCCCATTGCATTGAAATACCTTATGCATGAAATAAATCAATGTAATTGCTTCTTTTAAAAATATACTCATCTAAATATTTAAAAGATTGATATCTCTTCTACCCCTTCTAACAGGAAACTTCTATTAAGTATATTTTTAAAAATTATAGATAAAGTGAAAGAATGCCTAAGGATGGATATTGCAAGACTTTTATTTTACAAAGATTTCTTACACTAACTTTTTTTTTTTATATACATCATACATTTACATTAGTGGGTAATGATTTGACACAGGCTTTTAAATGGTTGCAGAATGTTAACATTATTCTTATATTATTGTTAAGTAACTGAAACGTGATTTTGATTAAGAATTTAAAAGCATAAATGATATGTATTAAAGCAGGTGAGATAGTGCATATCTGTGTTCACAGTGATGTGGGAGACTGAAGTAGGAGCAATGCAAATTCCATCGCAATGTGGACAACTTAGCAATTTAGCAAAACTTCTTCTCAAAATAGAAAATAAAAAGACTTGAGATAATGCATAGTATGAAGGTTCTGGTTTCAATTCTTGGTGTTTCAAAAAATAAAATAATCAATATAAATACACACACACACACACATATATATATTCACCTAAAAATACCAATTTATATACCACATTAAACAATTTTTCTTTCAACATCTTTGTTAGGTCTATAATTGCATTCTTTTTTTTGGACACATGGAAGTTGTTTTTATGGAATGTTTCTAAAAATTAAATCATTGTAGGAAAATAAATATATTTTTAATAGAATAATAAAATTGACATGCATAAATACCTATATAGATATTTTTACTAGTAATTAGTAATGTTAACATTTTGTTTCTTAATTTATTTCTTCAATAAGTATTTATAGAGTGCTTATTTAGGAACGTATTTGGTTGGATACCATACATGAAATATTTAATTAATAGCTATATAATATATACTTTAAGGCTGAAGATATAACTCAGTTGTGTAACCACCTGCATAGCACAAGATCATGAGTTAGATCCTCAGTACATTAAAAAAAATTATATATATATATATATATATATATATATATATATATATGAGGAAAGCTTATTTTTAAAAATCTCAAAACTTTAATAAATATTCCAATGGAGAATTTTAAGCTGTGAATAAAATTGATTGATAGATGTGAATAAATATTCTGAGCTGGATCTGAGATAATCCTAGTTAAGTACATCATTAATATACTAGCTTTATAGTATGATTTTTGTGTATGACATAGAAAATTTTTAAAGTTATTTTTAATATGCAAGAATTACTAGTACTGCTACTAGTACTTGAAGTACTATTATGAGAATGTGGGGAAATGATAAAATTTCCAAATCATCAGTGGTAACAGCTTCCAATAAATCATAAAATATCACAGAAAATGCAAAGATTACATAAACCAAGCCACACTCCTGTCACAATTACAGGAATGAATTTAATGTCCTTTTTTCCTTTGGCTAAATTTTCTTTCATACTGCAATATCATTTAAAATTTCTCTGCCCCACACCTGAAAACCCAACTCAGTTTACTAAGTAAATGCATTCAGGGCTATTCTATACATAAAGCCATGTAACTGCAGGCTTACTGTAGCACTGCAGTACTTTCATATGTGAAATCATTAAAATCACCTATATAAAGATGTGAGAACATAAAGAATGACTTTTGTTTTTAGATGAAAAGTCAATGACAGTAATTTTCTTATGAAAAATTTGGTACACATATAGAATTGGATGTATTATTTACGAAAGACCTTTTACTATTTTAATCCTTCTTTCATAAGTTACACAAATTTTGAATCAAGATATAAGATAAACACCAGTGTTCAGAGTGATAACCCTTCAGAATGCTGCTTTTGAAGTAGCTACTTCCAAATGCTCCTTGTCCTTCAGCAATCATCTTAATTTCTACATATTCAAAACTACTTTTTGGAATCAGGAATCTTTCAAAATTTTGCTAAGAAGGGCAATGGCTAAACTTTCTTGTGAAATTTGTATTATTTCACATCAATACATTTTTTACAGCCCCTATTTAGACATTTTAAGAAAGGTGAAAGTCTCAGTTCTCATTAAATCAATCTCAGTTAAAAAAAATAAGACAGCAAAATTAAATCATGAACTGTCATGGTGTGCCGTCAGTGATGATGGTAATAACATTAGCAACCATAATAACTAATTATAATGACATACTTATATCTTCCCTTGATTATTTGCAGTTCATGAGGTCATACTAAGTTTATGTTAGAAAAACACAAGCACATACACAGACACACAAATACACAATATGCAAGTCTATTTTTTACTTAGACTAAACCTATAGAATGTTGAACTAGAACGCACTGGACCTTTCTGGAGATGCTCACTGTCTGATTTGCTACAATTCTGTGTTACTATGACCACACCACACTCAAGTAGAAGGTATACAGCAGGAAAAACTAACATTCATTATTGTGCGCTTTTGCCTGGAGAAACCACTCTGCACATTTTTCTCAACACACTCCCTAAAAGGCTGTCATTTCTATCTGACAAATGAAGGAAGGCCGGGAATGTCTCAAAAGCAGGACTATTTCAACCACAAGGACTTCATGGAATGTATCACAATTAAAATTCATAAGATGATTATTAAGTGCTACATTGGAGAAGGATGCTGCCCAACCCATTCCAAAAGGATCGTGTTTAGAGATATAAGTTTATTTTTCTGTCCTCTGTTAATGTTTTCAAATTAAAAATGAGATCACATGTTCATACACACAATCAAAAAAAGTAAAGTTAAAATATCACTTATTGGGATTGTGTGAATAGATGGGACATATTTCTATGCCTTACTTGAAGCCTATTTCAATATTTGTTATATAGAAGCATTTAATCTGTACAGTAAATATCAATTTAAAGGGGCTAGGGATTTAGCTCAGCGGCATAGGCTTCTGCCTTGCAAGCATGCAGTCTTGAGTTCAATCCTTGGTATAAAAAAAAAAACAACTTAAAATGTGAACTGTGTTTATATTGTGCAGGTATATACACATAATGCAATATTTAAAAAATCAATAAAACTAACAGTTGAAAAATAATTTACAAAGTATCTTCAAATTATGCTTTCATTTGATGAAAACCAGCAGAGTACATGATTAATAGCACATCCCCTGGAGTCTGATTGCCTGGGGAGTACATCAGATAAATACTTAAGATTTGTGTCTGTGTTCTTTGTCTGTAATATCTCAAAGACAATATGACCTAGCTCGTATGGCTTCGTGCAAATTAAATGAATGAGTACAGATAATGTTCTTAGAACCATGCCTGGAACATGACAAACATCCAAAACAGGGCAACTGTTTTCGTAGCTATTACCGGAAACCCCCAAATTCTGGTAGGATTCATTTTAAAAGCCTGAATCTGTATTAACGAAAACATCCAGGTTTAGAAAGTGGGACAGTTTGGCCAGATATCACAACAGTAGGTAAAAGCTGAACAGTAGCTAAAACTAAAGGGTTATTTTAGCATTAAAGACAGCTCTCTGATCTTTTCTCAAGTCAAAATATCAGTAACATTTCCTTTTTTTTTTTCAGGTAAAATGAACAAGGACCTGTGATTTCCTATAAGATAATCATGAATAACAGCTAGTTGCCTATTTTCTTAATAGCTTATAAGACTCTCTGGGCAGCATTAAATTCATAATGCACTGGAAGGTGCATAATACACCTCAGTGTACAAAGCTTCTTTCATCCTTTTTTTCTACTTCATTCATCCTGTGAGTTCACATACATGGAGAAAGGCAGTGATATATTTTAAAAATAATTTTTTTAGTCATTTAGAACTAGATGCAAAATATAATTCCATCAATAACCAGCTGAACAACAATAGAAATGTCCTTTAAATTCCAGCCCTCCACTGTAGAGCAGGAATTAAAATAGCTCACCCATATGTTAGTGTGGAAATTGAGAAGTAGTTTAAATTTCCCTTGGTCAATTGAAAAAGTTTCCAGTTCTCTGCTGAAGTGCAGATTTTCATGAATTTATGTAATGGTAAAGTGAAAGTCAAACTGATTACACATTAAAGGAACTAACTGACTGCTATTATTAAAATAATAGTGTTTTAGGAGGGTTTCAGTGCTCTGGCATTATTTGCTCTTTGAATGAACTAATCAAAGGTCAGATAAAGGAAAAATTTAATTTGGATTACTTTATTTTATTTTATTGTTTAATGACCACAGAAGGTGCTTAACACATTAGAGCAGGCTTCAGTCAAAGAAACAGCAACTGGCTATTAGCTGATGCAATCTGTCCTAATCACAAACTAAAATTTGTCTACAGAAAATCAAAAATTATGAAACTAAAATTGAGTATGGAAAGTAAGATTTATGGAGAATCTAACTGCAGTTTGGGAGTCACTACTCACTAAAAGGCCCAGAACAATTGAGAGAGAGAGAGACAGAGAGAGACAGAGAGAGAGATCTTTTTTCAAATGCAGGACTCTAATTAGCAGACATCATGGGAAATCAGAGAAAGCAGAAGTATTCTGTATTCTTTCCATTTCTAACCCAGACTGGGACACACAGAGAGCTATATGTTAAATTTTCTAACTCACTGATGAAGCAAGTCTTCATCACACATCAGCTATTTATGGTTATTATTCATTTCAAAAAACAATAAGGCAAAAATGTAATAGTTGATGATAAATTGAAAGAAAATATGATAAACATATTAACAATATTGTTTCTGAAATGAGATCATAGAAAATGGGTTGCTAAATAAATAAATAAAATATTGTATTTTCTTGGCTAAACTGTCAAGACAACTAAATAAGAGGAAGCAGTGAGAATACATTTAAACCTGTTGAGCACATAATAATTAATGGTAACTAATATTCGTATTCATGTATACAAACAAATTGCTGTTAGTAAGAACTGAAGTTAAAATTGTAGCAGTTTAAATTAGTGCTTACCTTACTTGTTCTTTGGAGAAATCCATTAGAGACTTAATCACATCCTCCCAAGATAGAATTAAATTGGTGAAGGCCTAATAAAAAAGGTAGTTGGAGGTTACTCTTCGAACTTTTTGCTAGCTATGTTAGCATAATAGAATGCGCATATACATATGTAGGTATATTTCCGCCTCGCGGTGGTTACACCCCTGGTTCTCTCTCTTAATTCTAAGGACACATTAGACTTGCCTTTTCTACTGTGGAAGATACACGCTACCCTTGCTGTGTAAGTTCCTTCTACTTTTCCCCTCTTCATATTTTCCACTGTCTCCCTGCATAGCTTTGCCTTTTTATTATTTCTTATGCGGTCGTTAAGATTCTGTCTTCTCTCATCTATTAACTTCTGGGATACTATGTCCACTTGTATTCCTCTTGTCTTGCTGGCTGCTCCATCGCATTTCCTTTGCTTTTTAGCTTCCCTTTATCATAAACCTCCAGTTCCAGACTCTGTTGGGATCCATGAATTTATCTACTACTACTGTTCCTTTTACTCACACTCATGAACCACTTTGGCCTCCTTTTTGTACCTGGAACACACCAGACGTAACCTTTGTTACCTGGAACACACAAGACGTAACCTTTGTCACCCAGAAATGTTTTTCACAGAGATATTTGCATTATTCTGCCTTCTGTTTCTTATCAGTTGCAAATCTCATTTCTTACTTTTTTTGTAAACCTGCTAGTACACACACTCTCATTCTTTGCCATGATTTACTCCTTATGCATATTTAGCACATGTTTCTTGCTTTTTCTTTTGTTTTGTTTGGGTTTTGGTGTTTTGAGACAGCATCTCACTCTGCAGTTCAGGCTGGACTTGAACTCACTATGTAGCCCAGGCTGGACCATAATTCACAGAGATTCTTCTGCCTCTGCATCCTGAATGCTGAGATCACATGTACCTGGTGTGGTGCACATTTTCTCTTTATTCTATTTGTGATAACCACTATACAAAAATTCATAAAGGAGGACATGCCAACAAATACCAGGGCCATTAGAGTGCATGGAGATGTGAAGGAATGTATAAGAGTAAAAGATGCACCTCAATTCAGTATTAACATAACAAGTATTTTTTCACTGCAGCATACAGAGTAAAGAGCAAGATAAAAATATGAAGAGGGACTGAGTGCATAGTTAAATGATAAAACATGAACTTAAATATACAAATTCTATCTTTGATTCCCAGCACCAAAAAAAAAAAAAAAAAATGAAGAGAACATTGCAAAATTTCAAAGACATTTACAATTGGCAATAAACATAATGTGAAATAGAAATCAGTGATATAGTGAACAAATATAAGCTGTGATTTCAAAACACAAAACTAACACAGTATAATTTACAATTGAAGGCTCACTATGCCAAGTGCCTGATGACAATGTTATATGTTTAAACATATGTAGTCATCTCAAAAAGAAAATCTTTTCTGTTAGGTGTTATCTTCATTTTGAACAAAATGAACTCTTGTTTGGTTAACTTGAATGAAGTCATCACTTCTAGTGATTGTAGAGCTGAGAAAGGAATTCTTAATAGTTTAGCTTCAGATTCTGTGGTCTAAGTCATAGATGATTTGGAAAGATTAATGAGTTAGTAAATGGAAAACTAGAGTACAACTTCTATGCAAAATCAGTGTACTATACAAGCTGTCACGTGATTCATAATTTAATACATTTATTTGTGCATTTTTATTATTAGCTATAATTTAAAACATAGTATGTACTCTGTACCACATGCAACAGCTTGTATATATGTGTATATAATGTTTTAAATAGTCAATTTTAATTGTATAGATTTATAAAGCATAACATTCTAAACTAACTTGAGTCCCACAGAAGTGCTTTGTTTAGTTCCCCTTTCAAATCGTAACATATACATATTTTTCACTGTATCTATCTAGAATTGAAATTGGAATGCCCCACAGGGTTGTTATTCCATGTAATATTGTTAAATAACAGTGAATTCTTATGAAGAAAAATAGATGGGTAATGGATATGTGGGTTTTAATTCTTGGAAATGTGAGGATAATTTCACATAGAATTTATAGCTGACAAAATTTTAGTTTAAAATCCCATGTTTTGTTTATTTGTCTTCCAAAACAATATTGTATAGGGGTCCAAAAAGCCTGATTTTGAAATTAAAAGTGAAAATTTTTCTACAGCTAAATTCCCTAAGCCTCATATTTTTATGAGTTCAAAATCAATCAGGGAAGTGTACATAAATGACATGGTACTAAATGTTCACACATTGTGGGTGGGCAGAAGTTTTGATAGAGATAACTGGAGGAAACTTATGTGACCTAAACTCTCTTAACCTTGGATTCTGTAATTCCATAGCTGGCTATTACGGCAATGGACATATTTAGGAAAATGCAGAAATTCATTTTTATAGTAATGCAAAACTTAAAAACAAGTTCAAAAATGCCAAAAACACATATCAGAATAATTTTCAGCCACTAAAAGTAATTATATAAACAACAAAAATATTCACAAGGAAAAAATTCTGAATATGTTGTTTTTTTCCTCAAATAATTTTGTAATGTAACCCTATTTCACATGTACTATTTTGCTTTTAAAAATTCTTGAATGGAAAGCAAAATATAATGAAATTTTTCTAGATCTTGACCCTCAGTTTATGTATATTATCATGTTTTATTTTCTGTAATAAATTTTGAGGTGAGTCCCACTTTCTTAAAAAGTTCAAGAAAAAATAAAATAAACATTTACACCAAATAAGCAAGATATTTTAGAAAATTTGTATTACTTGTGGAATTTTTTAAATGAACTAATATTTCTCACTCTCTTTTAAGTTTTTTTAATTTATTTTTTTTCTATTTCATTACCTTCTTCTGCAAACAATTTATTTTGACCTAAATTAAGGACAATCATATATTTTCTTGGATTTTATGACCTTTCAGAAAAACATTTATTGATCATCATTACATTACTTGGAAAAATATGGTATAAATAAATGAAAGCTTATTGTTACTGTAATCTCATATTTTTTATTTAAAATGACAAGTAGATGAGTGTTTTTTAGCTAATTTAAATACACTATGCTTTTGTTAACTTTGCCTTTGGCTGTAATGTAAATATGTTGTCTGTTTTTCCAGAATTCTTCTATACACCTACAAGTGTCCAGGGTTTTTGTTTGTTCACACATTCCTTAATAAGATAACATCTTTTCCAATCAGAGTGATTTGCTCTGAGTTCTCTTACAGACTGCTTGTCTCTGAGTAAAACTTCAGTCCTGAAAGGGGAAAGAGCTAATTTATATTTTCTCTGATTTTAGTTTTAGAAATTGTTTGACTTTGACAAGTAGGGAAAATTTAATCTAGAAGCAACCCCTCTATAAATATGGATTCCTTTTCTGTGTTTTTGTTTTACAAATTTGTAAGTTACCTGGAGTAATAATTTTGTTGCTTCACTTAGTATGTGTTCAAATAATATCTTTAGATAAAGTTTTTTCATAACTGTATTTACCACATTATCTGCTGGTAAGTGTCTTTATCATATGTGTTGTTTTTGGTCACATTTTCTTTTACTCACTTCTACTTTAGCATCAAGATATTATTTCTATGTACAATTCTGGTTAGAATGGATTGTCTAGTATCTCCTAATTTAGTCTGCTACTAATAAATTGTTGTATTTATTGATAGTCTCCTTGAAAAACAAACCAATCACATTTGAGATTGTTGGGTTATTCACATGTTTTCACTCAACAGTTTCACTTTCTATTGTAAAGTCTTCCTGTGGTACAAATTTCATAATGCAGTAAAATTTTGATCTACTCTAATGTCCTCTTGGTTATTTAGAAATAATTCGATTATTAGTTCCTACTTTATGCTGTGATCAATTCCATGACAACTTGAAACTAAATTTCATATTTCAACCCAAAATTTGGATTTAAATGTGTATCTTGCATAAAGTAACTTGTTTTCTTTAGATCTTCAGTATGATTTTTATTAGTGTGATAATTTTAAAAAAAATCACTGTTTTATTCTCTTTGCCTAAAGGTATTCTCAATTCACATCTTATTTGTACATTAGCTAAAAAGGATAAACATTGAAAAATGATTTTGTGACATTTGCAGTTTTCTTTTTCATTGAGAAAAATGTTGTCTTTTTTATATGAGCTTAAGAGCTATAATTTTCAGGAAGCTTAATCACATTTTAAGTTAAAGGTATGCCTTTTCACAACTTTTGACCTTTTTAATAGTCAAGGCGAAATATGTAATTGATGCTTATTCTTTAATGGCTCTAAAGAAATGAGTAAAAGTGACCTTTTGATAGCTGCTCTGCTCTGCAACAGTGCCAGCACTGCAATTGGCATACTAGAATTTACTAAGAGGGGGGCCCAGGTGTGTGAGTGTGTATGAGGTCTGTGTTCTTTAAATATCCATAATGAAATTGAAACAGTAACTCAACATGGGAATTTCTGCCAGCTGGCTCAAGAGACGTTGCATTGAGCTTTTTATAGTTCATGGTTGGGTGTTAGACATTTACATTGAAACTTTTTTTTTTAAGGTAGGCTCTGTATCCAATCTGGCAGTACAATGGCTAACAATTAAGTAATAAAATCAATTACATATTGTTTCTCAGTTTATAACATCATTTTTTATTCCACTTGCTTCTTTTAGCCTATCAGTATTGAGAAGTATCATTTTTCACGTTCAAAAACAACAGAAGCTAACTTAATATAGAGATAGATTTCAAGCACAAGTCTTGTGTTTACATACTTGATTTCTTTTCATTGCAATATAAATCTTTACTGAAATATGTAGTCATCCTGCAGAATATCACATAAAACAACAACTCTCCAAGGAAATGGATAAAGTTTCAGAGAAGCTGAAACATTTTAGCTGGATTACAAAATTACAGTATAGTCATTACACTTTCATGCTTGTTTGAAAATCTGCCTGGATCATAATGAATGAACAGTAGTACATATTAGAGTGGCAAATGAAATCATTCATTCCTTTGTTTAACTTTATGATTATACAATAATAAGGAAGAAATATAAAGGAAAAAGAGGATACTAAGAAAGATGAAAATTCTGTAAATATCTCACTTTTCACTTTCAGATAATGAGAAACAACAATAATAATATTAAAAAATACAAAAACCAAAGGCAAACTCCTAGCTATAGTTCCAATTTTGATGAAAACAAATAAAACTGATAGTCATTAAAGAAAAATAAAACATCAAACATTAAATGAGTGGCTCAGAAATCAATCCTGTCCCTTTATTTCTGAAAGAATGAGGTGATTTAAATGTAAGAAGTGTGCATTTAACATATATTTAAGAACCATGTTTAGCACAGAAAACAGGACAATAATAGTTTCAGAAAAAAGCATGTTTGTCTGCAAACAGTTAAAAAGTAATCTGTCTGCAAGCAAATACTTCTGATTATGAGTTTTAAAGAGCTTAAGAGATTTACTTCCATTAAAACACTCAAAATGTTAGGTAAAAGCTATATGAGAGTACTGTTTAAAAGGGAAACACAGATTAGGTGAATTCTGGGCCATTTTATATGACCAAAGATTGAGGATAGGTTATGAAGTAACAAATCCAAGGTGTCAACACAGGCAAGTGGATTTAACTGAAACTGATCTCAGTTAAGGAGAGACAGTCTGACCTATTACCAATTGTGAAGGGCAAGTGGATTCTAAGAGTCTAGACGACTTTAAAATACAACAGTCATCACTTAATTCATTCAAACACCAAAAGTAAAAAGTTGGTTATTGGAATAACTTTTAAAAAATCAATAAATTCCTAAAAAGAACTATCAACATCAGTACTGATAGAAGGATAGTTCACATACTCACAAACTTTAAAAAGTACTTAGAGTACCAGGTGTGGTGGTGTACACCTGTAATAGCAGCATTTGGGAGGCAGAGACCAGAGGATCTCTGAGTTTGAGGCCAGCCTGGGCATGGTGAGTTCAAGACCACCCTGAACAACATAGCAAGACCCTGTTTCAACAAAAGAATGAACAGCAACAAAAACAAAACAAAAAGCAAAAGAAAGTAAAAAATGTACTACAAGAGTAATATAAAAACAAAGGTCAAAGGCAGCTGCAAATGACACATTCTTAAATAAAAATGTTAACAAATGGTACCAAAAGAAGTATATAACTTCACAAACACTATACATCAGTTAAATGTATTGAAATATTACACACACACACACACACATGCACGCACACATGCACACATTGAAACATTCTGGTCTAAAACCCTAATGATGAATATTAATGAAAAAAATTGCATATAGCCACTTCAGAAAAATGCCAGATGAGAAAATATCTTACCCTGTTCCATGATCGGTATGATCTGAAGAACCTTACCACATCCAGTACATTTTGCTGAATAGTTCACAAACCTTTAAGAAAATTATCAAATGGTTTCTTGCAATATTATTAAAACCAAACCAAACCAAAGCAAAAACAAATAAAGGAACAATAAAACATCCCCAAATCTTTTCTTCACTGTGGCTGTTTTATCTGCAGTTCCTTTGTTTGGCTATAGGTGGTAGTACTGCTAGTCGCATTTCCTTCTGCTCCGCATTTTTATTCTAGCTGCTGATTTTGGTATTGTCTTCAACCAGTGCACCTCCACTGGTGCACTTCAACTAGTGCATCCAAATTGTGGATCATTATCAGGACTTGGAGCACTGTCTCCACGGAAAAGTGAGGATGGCTGTAGGGGACACAGTAAGGATATGGACTCATTTTGAGGCAACAAAAGGGCATGGCAAGGCCAGGACTCCAGCAGAGTGGCTCTGGAGCCCCGTGTGGAACAACCTGAAGCTGACATCGCAAGGGGGACATAACAGGACCACTGGCCTCAGGCCATTGTCTTCTTGCCGTAGCAGCGGCCCGCTCTGAATGAGGTGCATATTTTTCCCTTCTTTTCTTTCGATCAATTCTTCTTAGGGTCAGTGATTTTTTACTTGTTTCACCTTTAATAAATGTTAAACTTTTACAATCTTCAGTTTTCTTGTCTGATTCTTGAGACAAGACCACAAGAGCTATGAAACCTCCCCAGCCACTTTGGCCTCTGGTAAAAACAACTAGTAAGGGAGCACATTTTGCCTCTCTACTGACAATCTCCAAACTCTGAAGGCATGAGTTTCAAGGACGACAAATCCCAAACCTACAAGGAGACAAACTGAAAGGCATCTATTCTTTTTAGCCAGGAGTTTCCACCCTTAATGTACCATGTTTCAGCAGTGAAATGAGTTCTGCTATCCTATTTCTTAAGGAATTTTATCAGTTTTTCCACTTCCTCCCTAGAATCTTCTCACTCAATTTCTCCTTCTCTACCATCTCCTCATTCTTCAAAGCAGAAGTTTCAGCACTTGGGAATTTCTCTTTTTTAGGGTATATATAAATTTTCAAATTAGCTAGCTATTCCTGGATGAAAGCTCAGTCTATATTTATAGTAGTTGGAATGGCAGGCTCTTGTTCAATTTTATTATGCTCTGAAAGGCTAACTTTAATTATTCAAATATAGAACATGGAAAAATATTATCATGAAAAATACTGCATTGAACATTTTCTCATATATCTTTATACTGTTCCAATATAGCTTTTTTAGTACAAAAATTATAGAAAAGGGCAGGTTGGCTCAAAAGATATGCAAACAGATATCAGGGTAGCTGAGTGTAGCTCAGTGCTAGCAAACTTGTCTAGCATGGTCAAGTCTGGGAGTTTCAGTTGAATAACTGTAATGTTAATATTTTCATACTAATGATAATGGTGTATAAGTATTTACCAGGAGAAACCCTCCCAATAAATGATGTTTTAGACTTGATGCTCTTTCATAGTGTGTTTGATAATTTCATTTTTACTTATTTTATTGTTACATGGTTACAGTACGTGATGATTTCATTCATCATGGAGAATCAATGCATGCACAAAACACATCTCTATTTTTTTTCTCCCCTATCTCTTCCATCCTCCTCTGCTCTTTCCAACTCTTGGTCCCTTCCCATTTGATAAATCAGTATTTCCCCTGTTTTCTTTAATTGTTTGTTTTGAACTATTTTCCTCC
The DNA here is from genome assembly GCA_004027455.1 of Hydrochoerus hydrochaeris. Taxonomy (NCBI): domain Eukaryota; kingdom Metazoa; phylum Chordata; class Mammalia; order Rodentia; family Hydrochaeridae; genus Hydrochoerus; species Hydrochoerus hydrochaeris. The sequence goes on along the minus strand of PVLA01000023.1, from coordinate 37,578 downwards.
ACATTTTCCACCTATTGTTTCCCTTCACATTTGAAAAAGATCTGCCTTCTTATTATTATTTATCTTGTATTTTGCTCTTTCATATGTCTTGATTTTCTCATATAGGAGAAAACATGCAATATTTAAACTTATATCTCTTATTTTACTTAATGTTGTGGTTTCAATTTGTTTTCATATTTCAACAAATGCCTCAGTTTATCTTTCATAGTGGCATAATAGCACTCCATTGTATATAAACAACACATTTTACTTATTCACCCAGTAGAGTTTATAGGCCACTTTCAAGATTTACCTGTTATAAACTGTGCTTCTATCAATCATGAATATGCATATATCACTCTAATATGCTACCTTTAATTCATTACAGAATAGGCCTAGAAGGCGATACAAAATTTCAAGTTTTAGATTATCAAGAAATCTCCATACTGATTTCCATATGGTTGCACTAGTTCACATTTCAACCAACAATGCACAAGAGTTCCTTTTCCTTGGTACTTCTTCATCTGAGAAGTTCCTATTCATTTTAGTTGTCCAGGGTCTTCTATTTGGGGTGAGACTAATTTTTTGTCTCCTTTATATATCATAGATATTAATCTTCTGTTCAAGGAATAGCTTGCAATAATTTTTCCCATTCTGTAAATTGCTTCTTTACTCTGTTGTTTAATTATGTGTGCAAAATCTTTCTAATTGGATATGATCCCATTTGTTGATTCTCGGTATTATTTCTGGTGCCATTGGGGTACTGTTCAGAAAGTCCTTGAATACATGTCTTCAATAGTTTTACCTATTTTATCTTCCAGAAGATTAAGTGCTTATGTTAGAATATTTAGCTATTTGTTCTGTTTTTATTTTAGTTAGTACATAATGAGAAACATGGCTCTAGTCCCAATATTCTTCAAGTGTACAGTAAGTTTTCTGAGTACTATTTATTAAAGAGATGATTTTCCTCCGGTGTATGTTGTGGTCACTCAATCAAATCTCAAACAACTGAGTATGCCTGGAGTTGTTTCTGCTTCCTGTATTGTTCTATTGATTCACATATCATATTTATTGTTTATAAAACTGTTCTCTGAGTTTTACATATCATTGAAAATTTGTATTTCTCCAAGATGTTTATAACTGCATCTTCAGATATTTGCAAGTTTAATGTTGGTGTTTCATTTCACATAGCAAATAGGTAATGGTGCATTTTAACAGAAGTGACTCAGTTCCATTGTATATTTTTTACATGATGTCTATATAGCTGTATTTTCATTTTCCTATTTATTTCAACTTGAAAAATCCATTTCAATTAATATAAGCCATATAAATAACATGGTAAATATTTTTTCTAGGCCATGCTCTTTGTATGCAGGTTTACTAATTGGGACTCACTAAAACGTTAAGTCTCAGACATGACCACTTAGGTTCTAAACAAGATTATAAGCAAGTTATGTCACTACATTGAATATCCTTTCAATGAGAGACTGAAAAGAATTAATAGTATTTGTAAGCAAGATGCATCATTTTTGGCAGTTTTCAGGGTTTCATGAAAGCATGCTGTACTCATAAACACATTAACATGTTTTGTTTTCTCTAAAAATCAATCTGTTACTATCAAATTGAAAATCATCTGTTGAGTGAAAAAAATCTTTCAATATGAAGTTCCTCTTGCATCTTATTCTGGATGCAAGTAGAATTTCATTTTAGATCAGAAATGGGCAAACATTTTCTGTACAGCAAATGCCTCTAACTGGCCATATCCACTCTGTTGCAGCTAATATCTCAGCGGCAATAGTAACTGTAGAAAACACACATTTCTAAACTAAGTGTGCAGCTAGATTTTGCTTACCAGCTGTAGTTTAATGACTTCTGCTTTAAAATAAGCATGAGAAAAAAAATAAAAAAACAATGCTACTCGAAGAATAAAAAGATATTAGGCTTCAAAACTGTACCAAAATGTATTTGTTAATAATAACACAAATAGGTCAAAGAAGACTCCTAGCAAAATCAACAAGATAACCCGCCACAAGAAAATTTAAAGTAGAAGTTTTATTACCTCTTGTTACACATGGATTAGTCTCCAGGTACCAGCTCCAATCAGGAATGTTCGAGGTTGGTCAAAGAGCTCTGGGTTTGAGAGGTGTTGGTGAGTGATTAGGTGGGAGAGAAAGCGGGGGAAGTTAGGCAGAAAAGAACAAAGCAGATGCCTGATAGGTTGCGCTAAATTATGCTTTTCTAAGATAAGTTTCTATTTTTCTGAATCACCTGGTTAAGTTTGGATTAAATTCTACTTTTCTAAGTTAAGTTTTATCTCTTAGAAATAATGTGGCCTATCTGCCTGGAAAGGTACAGCCCTGTCTCCTCACATAAATGTGTTAAGATACTGCTGCAATTTATAATGTACACTAAGGATATGCCCAAGGGAAGATCATTACATTTTATAACTCTGCATATGTAACAATTGTGTTAATGAAACAGGACTTGAGGGTCATAATGCAAAGCAGTTTGATCTTTTACAATTACCATTACTTTATCTTTGTTCTGTGCTAATGATTATTTGCTGCTCATGAATGAAAATTAGAGTAACCTTCATTCTTTTTGACACTTTCAGTTAAGGAAATGAACTCATTTAGCAAATAATGTTTAGTCCAACATATTCATGACACCTCTACACTTCACTCAGATTGTAGTAGCCACCCTTGCTTGGCTTGGACTAGAAACAAGTAAGTCTTCTTCAGTGATAGGGGATACGTGATTTCCATATCCATTTCCCACTCCATTGACTCCTTCTGTCATTCTAGTGTGCTCAGTGGAGACAGACAAAAAAAAAAAAATCAGAAACTTTCCTACTTAACTAATATTCTCATGATACTACCCTCTTTGAACATAAGAGGTGTTACCCAATAATTTAACAGATGTCTAGTTCTTTAGTTGACAATTTAAAACCTAAATTTACTGTGAGGAGTAGGAAAGAATGCTATTTCAATAGTTTTTGATTATTCATCTCCTGAGCCATTGGCATTAGAGGTCAGTTTTGATTCTTCTGAGATATGGCCCTCATTCTAAATAGGAAACAAACGCTGGACTTAACATCATGAAACTTATTAGGCCCAGGGGAATCACTCGCTTTTCTAAGAATAAATTTGAGAGATCAGACCTATTTCAACATAGCCATATCTCCTTGGTTGAAAGATTAAGGTAGCCATACTTTTCAACTTTCACATGCTGGATTGTCTAGACATAAATGAAAAGACCCCCACCAAATCTGTAGAAACCACTTATGCAGTTCTGTGGGTGAAAGTGTGAGTCCTTTCAGGATGATTACTTTCACTTGGAGTAAGGAGAAGATCAAGAACTTCAAAAATATTAAAATGCTATTTTTACAAGACTTTCAACTCATAAGTTTTATGGGTAAACATTCAAGAATTCTGCAAGTAACTCAATTATATTCTCTAAACCCTGTATCATGACTTCTCATCTTACCTTGGACTGTGACAATTATTGCTCTGTTTACCCAGGAACAGGTTGAGCCTTGAAGGGAAATACAGTTTATACACAGAGAAACTTTAAAATATGTACAAATGGCACCACATCAAGGAAACTTTGGGGTAAAATATAAAATAAAATTTATTCTGTTTTATGAAGTAGCAATGAATTAATCAGAGTCTTATTGCAAAAAGAAAATTGTATGTATTGAAAAGAACTTCTCCCTGACTATCTAAAATGATTTAAGTATATTTAGTAAGCTAAAGATTAGAAATTGTAATATTAACAATTGAGATATCTGATAAATAATTCTTTAGCATTTTAAAATTTAGTTTGGTTAAGGTTTACATCACTGTACTTTTTTAGCTAACAGTGATAGCAAACACACAATAATAAAATAGTCAGGCATAAAGAATGTATTTGGAAATGTTTTCTTCCTTATTGTATAGCTTTAAACTTACATAAGTTGATTTCAGTGAAATAGTGTGTTTTTCCATATAATTCCTATAAAGCAATATATTTTACTATCATCTTAAAAGTTTAACTTAGAAAATGCATTCCTATGATAGAAAATAATTAAATTTATATTTTAAACAATCCTTTATAGAAGAAATTTATGTATGTGATTTTCTCAGATGAAAGTACTACAGGAAATTCAAGGAATTTTAATCTTCCTGTACTACATGAAGTGTTAGGAAAAAGATGTATATCATTTCATAAGTCTAATACAAGGTAGGTATCACAACTGAGCTAGGGGAGTTTAAGAAAATATTCCTTCACTTTTTGCTTAGTAGAGATTATATTTTTAAACACTATATTAGTAAGTTGTACACATACTATTAGCACATATAAATCACACAGCCATTTACATTTTTCATATATCTGTGAATATACATGTACAATGTTTATACAAATGCAACATAAATGGAACAAAATGTGCTTATTATGCATAATATACATATTTACCCATAAGTGAACCTCCGTGTATACACACTGTATGCATGAACATGATGTAACAAGGTCGAATATGGTCTAGGAATGTAAGAAATATTTAGTAATAAAATACTGAAAACTGTAATTCACAAATTCGAATTCTTAAGGGAAACAACATGATCATCTCAATACTGAAGGAAAACTTCCAATAATGTTTACAAGTCTACTTATATTAATATTAACATAGGAATAGAAAGGTATTTTCATCTTAATAAAATATATTAGTAAATATCCACAGAGGACATCATGCTTCCTATTGAAACATTAGATATACAATCTTTCTAGCAAATACTATATTGCACCATTGCAATATATCTTCAGTATTGTGCTGATAATCCTTGAAGAAAGAGTAGATGAAAAAGTAGAATAAACTTATATGTACAGTCACAAAAAGGCACTACTTATTTGCATATTTATTTATGTTTTCTACCAAGGTATTTATCCATTTTTTATATCTTATGTTAGTTTTAAATTGCTAAACATTTTTGCACAAACACAGAAATATATTTCAAAAGGAGATTTGTTTCAAAGTCTTCTTATTCTGAGTAAGTGTGATTGCTAAATTGTCAAGCATTTAAAAAATAGGTGCTTTCTAAGTGTAAGTGCAGATGAGGGACTTTGAAGAAGTATCCATGTGACCTACTATATATATATATATATATATATATATATATATATATATATAAAATCAAGAATGAAAACAGACTGGATTAAATATACAAACACAAATCAATGCTCATTGAATTATAGAAAGCCCAGAAACTCTACTGTGAAATGTATCACTAATGTCTAGAAATGTTAAGAAACTCAATATTTAACTCAGTACTCTATAATATCCCTTTATTCTATGAAAATTAAAAGTCACACATGCACCTCAAGTGAATAATCTCATGATTAAAGAATCATTGTTAGCTTCTTCAAATTTGTCATCTGCAGAAAGAGAAGATAGAAAGCTATGGAATAAAAACTATTACATGAGAGAATAAGATGCAGTCATCAGACTCAAGGTTAACTAGAAATGTAGATTTTTAGGGACATGTAAGAATTTAAGAATATACACACAAAAATATATCTGAAAATTAAAGACAATATATTTTAAAGGAAAGAAAATGAGACATTACTAAAGAAAATTTTCAATGGTAAGTAGTAGAATCAAAAAACCAAATAAAATGCTCATAATACAATAGAAATGCATTAAACACAATTTGAGAAAAAAGACAGCAGCAAAATTGTGTGTTATGAGCGAGCAAGGAGGCAAAAACAAAGAGTATTTCAAAGGTCACATGAGGTGCACAAATGAGATGATGGGAAGAATAGGAAAAAAAACATGTTAAGTGGTTATTCTACTTGAATTGACTAATTAGATGAGAAATACTTTGTCATCATGAGGAATAAAAATACTTGGGTTCATTCCCAGACTGTACTAGAAAAATGTGCTTCCATTTCAGGGTTTTGAGTACTGGAAAATTATAACTTTTATTTGTCAAATGTAAATTGTCAATATTTATCAAACAGAAATATATTTCATGCACCAATTCCTCTTCTTCAAATTTATTTTTCATGAGATAATTTCACAAAATTCTGTCAAAAGTTCCTTAAGGAATTTTTACACTACTCTAAATGATTATTTAGTGATAACAGATTGATAAAATGTATTGTCTTACAATATAATTTTGATTAGCTATTATAGAAAGTGTATGTACTGATTCAAATTTATTTTCCAATAATCCAGCTTCTGATGCATTGCTTTATAAATATCTGTGTATGTGTTGAAGAATGACCAAAAAATTTAAAAAATAGAGAGAATGCATGACAATCATAAAAAACTTTTTATCGGCCAGTTTATGTTTTGTTTCTGCATCTTAACCAATAACTTATAATGTATATCCATAGTTTGAAAAGTCAAATTTTTCATTTGAAAGTCAATGTGAAATATATTATGATAAAAAGCTATTTTTGACACAAAAATAATTCAAATGTTATCCATTAATTATTTTTATCTCTTTGTTCAACAGTTTTCTAAAAATAGGATTTAGAAGTTGCAGATTAAGGAAGCAGTCTTTCAGAAAGTATCTCTGTATATCCTCACGTTCTGTTTTATAGAAATTTTCTAAATGTAGAGAAAATAGATTAAAAAATTAAAATTCAAATCAGGAGGAAATATTATTACCAACCTTACAAAATTTTGTAAATATAAATAGAAAAATTTTATAAACAAATAAATACTATATAATTAATAACTTATCTGAAGCAAAGCTCAAGAAAATACAAACTGTGAAACTGTCTCTAGAAGACATAAAAAGCCTAAGTAGATAACAAAGGAATCAAATTAGTAATAAATGTTTTTTGGCATAAAAAATATGACAAATTAACTAGTACAGATATCTTTATCTGGGCTTTTTGTGAAGTATGTTTACAATTATCTTATTATTACTAAATTTGCTTTAGTGACTATCCATTTTTTGTACTAAAATATTAAAAAAGTAACCAGTAGTGATCTTAACTTTCAATTTGTCTATTGAGAAAGTAATTATAATTAATGTAGTATACAACAAATATATAAACAGAACTCCTTACTAATTAAAGTATCCAAGTGTAGCATTTTAAAAAAAAAATGGGGCTGGGGATTTAGCTCAGTGGAATAAGTGCTTGCCTTGTAAACACGCCATCGTGAGTTTGATCCCTGGTACCGGTAAAAAAAAATAAAAAAATAAACTTATGCATTAAAGGAAAAAAAAATAAGAAAAGAGCAGTAAAAACTGGCAAAGTGAAGGAAACAATTTAATTTCATACATCATAATTTCAGGTATGAATATTACATGTTATGACAATTCTTGAGGACAAATTGCAGTTTTATGTTTAAAATATTATGCTGAATACAGAAATATCCCTTTTAGGTTTTGCTTAAGATTTGTTAGGAGGAAAGCAAACACTCAATCTAGGGCTAATCATTACTTCTATTGAGGTACGATCAGTTTTTGCAATTTACACCGTGTCCTGTGAATAATGAAGTCTCATAATTTGTAGAGACGATTCAATATTCTCAGACCTGTGTGATTACTGAGCACTGTTATTTCTCAATATTCTTTGACAACTCTTTTCTCAGCCTTGAGTAATTTTCTCACATGCATAGACTGGTTAGAAATCGGCTAACTTCTTAAGCAAACCCTCTGCAGAACTTCAGAGTTCTTTCTCTGTGCGTTTCTCTTTTATCCGTCACTATCCTGTTGCTGCCAGCTAAGTATGTCTCCAAGACAGTTGGGTTACCCATTATTTTTCACCTGGGTCCACATTCTGCAGCACGAGGTCATTTTCATGTCTAGGATGCCACTGATTTCCTTGACTGAAGCCCAGTATGTTGAAGGACATGTCTTGCATGCCATGTTTTTCATAGTTTCAAATGGCAAGGATAAATATATTCTGGTCAGCCAATCTTGGCAGAAAGAGAAATACTGATGATTTTAATTGCTTGAATGAGTTCATTCAAATGGCAAATGGATGATTTAAAAGAGAAAGTTATGAATTTAATTATAGAGTTTACTTACTACTACTTTTAAGTAGACACATATAATTCTACCACTAAAAAATGGCTTCATGGTTTTAAATGATTATTTTTAAATTATCCAAACAAATGATTAATGAGGGTTTTTAAAAGACCTTTACTCAGTACCTGTTTACATAATTTTAAGTTAGTAAAGATAAAATTACTGCTGAACCAATACAGTGTCTGTGAAATGCATAACAATTAAATGCATAGATTGCTTGATTTGCTTTAAGTTGATACTTTAAATCTGTACCATGCTAATTGATTTATTTGCTTTAAATTGATACCATGTGAATAACATGGTACAGATGGTACAGATATGTTATTCACAAATATAGATAATTTTAGAACTTATCTTTTGAGCTTCAAGTCAAAAGAAAAGCCAACTTTCAATTGATCCTGGCCTTTTCAGTGACTAGAAACTGACATATGATACGTTTTTGCATTTCTATTTTAAAATATATGCTAATTTTTACATTTTATATCATACTTAAACCATGTAGATCTTTATAAAAGAAATTAAGAAGCCCACAAGAATTTTTTATGAAACTCTTAAAATTTCCATATGAGGACCTATTATAAAGAACCTATTGTTCTGAACTATTAATTAGTGAAACTGAGGGGAAAAAAATAGAAGTTTAAATGTCTCAGCATGGCTGTTCTATTTAGTTACGCTAAAGTGACCACTTGTTCAAAATAATTCCAATAAGACACTTATAACAGAAAATCTCCCATCAGTAATTTTGAAGGAAAAAAATGACATTTAAAATTTTTCTGCAGTGCTGAAATACACAATATGAACAGCAAAAAACATATCATCAAATGAAAGTGTATTATATACCCTGTTAAAATTCTTAGTGCCATTCTTGTGATGTAGTTAGAAAAGGATGCTCAATACAAATGGTAAACGTCCATGAATTGTTTTCTTACGGTTAAGATTTTAGGTTGAGGATTTATTTCATTCTAATTTTTATTCAAACTATAAGTAAAAGGATCTAATCATTTTATAATAATCTAAAATTAGATCTATAAGGACATAGTGTTTATTCAAACAATTAGTTGAAGTGCATGCCTATTTTTCCTAGAATAGCTTATATTTCAGAATTGGAGATTTATATCCCCTAAAGGGTAATTATATGAACCTAAGGATTTTGTTTTTACTGTGTAATACTGGGAATTTTCTAGGGTGGAAGAAATGTTTCTCAATTCAAAATTGGAAAGCTCAGCTTTAAAATATGTCCAAATAAACAAGTTATGGGTAACTCAGGGATTGAATTATTATTTATCCTGTTCATTATTAATATAATTGAAACACTAGACAACAAATTAGTTTTCAAAAAATGAATTCATTCAGGGACATGAGAAAGTTTTACACACGCATGAACATACAAACTAACCAAAAGGAAAATTAGGGTGTTCCAAAAGTGCTTATGCCCTAGCAAAGAAAACTATATTTGTTTAAATGTTGAAAAATTCTTGAACATATTAGCCTTGCATTGGGCTGGAAATTCTTGTAGTAGAAGAAAAAGTGACTTTGGGAATATATTCTCTGTATGTTTTCATTCACGTCAATCCGCAGTACAGGCTGTAACCAGCCCCATGATCATTACTGCAGACCCATATGGTAACGCACACTCTTAGAAACCTGACTCTAGCCTACCTGAGAGATTACCAAATACAGGAGTGACCTCTGGCACTTTCAGATTTTGAGAAACTATGCTATTTAGTCACTATGCAATTGAAAGAACTATGTTTTTCAAGTTTCCAGAATATTTCATACATTTTTATTTTTGAAATTGGACATAATAAATGGAAAAGTAGTTTAGAACTTATTTGATCTAACTAATTTAGCACTATGGATGTGAGTCCCTGAGAGTCATACATAAAAGTGCTCTAATACTTTCTACATTTCAAGTTCTGCTAATTTTCTAGGTGTTTTATAACAATGCTTCATCTTGACTTTCACAGCAATGTGCAAGAGGACATTATACTTCTAATTTATAGATTAAAGGATGGAATTAGACTTTTTCTAAGACAAAACTAAGTGAACCAAGTTGTCAAATCAATATTTTCTCTTTTTCTTCCTCTTTAAAGATCCTCTTACTTCATCACTGTTTTTCAATAAATGTTTACTCAGAACAAGTTCCTTTATAAAAATGTTCAAGGTTTGTCTTCTCTAATTATATTTTAAAGTATCAAAATCTTAAGAATATGAAAAATTCTATATTAATTTTTTTTATTTTAAAAGTGAAACAGCAGAAAAGGATAGAAATGATAGAGAATTTTTAAAAAGCAATAGGAAAATAACATTAATAAATTGCATAATGCTATCTTAGAAGTAGTTGTTCAGGTTATAAGAGCTAGGCACAAAATATTTAATCAGAGATTGGAGTACAGTTATCTATCTTGCATACATATATACATTTCATTTAATAGATTATACAAAATTATTTTTAATATAAGTTACTTTTCACATAATATCTATGTGTATTTTGTGAATAAGAATGCTAAGCTAAAATGTATACAATTCTGAATCTTTCTGTATTTCCAAAGATTTTATTTTATTTTATTTTATTTTATTTTATTTTTGTCTTTTTGAGACAGGGTCTCGCTGTGCAGTTCAGGCTGGCCTTGAGCTCACTTTGTAGCCCAGGCTGGTCTCGAACTCACAATGATCCTCCTGTCCCAGCCTCTCAAGTGCTGGGATTACAGGCGTGAGCCACCACACCTGGCCAAAGATTTTATTTTTACAGTATTTTGAATATTTTCTGAATATCAGAAAAAAAAAACTTAGATATTTACCTTTGTAATGTAACACTCCTATTCTCTTAACTTTGTAGCTGGGCTAGATCTTGCATGAGTCCATTTTATGTAGAATTTCATTCTGAATTTAGGCACAGGTTTGTCAATTGTGTAAAATAAATTAGTAAATACATTTATCTTTGTCAACTATACTCTTCATTCATCATGTTATAAGTTCTTTGATTTGCATTGGAAGGTGAAAACAATGCATAGTCTAGAGCAGTAAGTCAAAGTGAACATATGAGTTGCTAATAATTTTCAGCCATGTGTTAATGCCAGTGGCCATGCTACATAGCATACTCTATGAGTATTATGCTACTTAGCCGTTCAACTTAATTAGATATATCCTATTTGTACCCTCCTTAAAATAAAGATCACTACATTTAAATACTTTCCTTAATATCATGCAAAGAGATAACAACAGACCCCATAAAGCTAGAATACCCATCTACATAGTAAATAATAGTAATATAAATAAATATATCACTACATTTTAGAATTTTAGGGATTGAACCTACAAGTAAATATATAGTGGAATAATTTGTATTTGATAGGTTTCACCCTTAATGTGGATACAATAAAAGATGTACTTGGTATGTCTAACTCAGTCAGAAAAAACTGTGTTTTCCAGCATGGCTTTGTTTTTACAGTAGTGATGCTGGTATCATCCTATGCCACAAAAATAGTAATAAAACCTGTACTATACTGCTACTGTAAAGTACAGAGTAAAGCGTTATAAGTGTTATGAAAGTAAAAGGTGTACAGTTCAGAAGAGGGCTCAACTGCTCCTTCTAAGAACTGTGCTGCTGGAGGTGAAAAGTGATGCATGGATAAGATTTAGCTAGGACCGGGGATGGGAGAAAGCTGTTCCAGCGGGGGCGGGGGGGCTACAAGTGCAAACGCTGTGAGAGGATGGAACACAGTGTCTTCAAGTGGCTTAGTAAGTAAAGAGCACTGGGTCCTAATGAAGAAAAGGAAAATGAGTTTGCAATGAGTTTTGAAAATAACAGTGAATCCTCTACAGCCAAACCTTTGTGGACGTGGACTTATTTATGGTCCTAGGTGCGGTGGGATGCAGTTGTAGAGTTTGAAGATGTGTGACATGAACAGATACATTCCATAAAGTGTCACTCTGGATACTATACGGGAAACGAATCGAGGAGGCCAGTGCAGGAAGCAAGACAAGTTGGTGCACCAAAAAAAAATTTCAAGAGAAGACTGTACTAACCTGTGTTACATGGTGTCAGTGTCAGTAGATGAGGGGAGATACAGTTCAAAAAGAAGGCACCCTGTACTCTGATGTATGAGGTTGAAGAAAAATCACATGTCAAGATATCTAGTATTATTTTTAAGTACGAAGGGTAATATTCCTGCATGAGGTAATATTGACAAAGAGTAAATTTTTAATGAGAAAATAAAATTAATTTTATATTGTTTGAGAAGTATGTATGATATTTAAAGGAAGATATAAATACCACATTTAGATCGATAAGGTTTGCAGAGAAGTTTGGGCTTGAAACTTTAGATTCTGCGTTTTTTGGAGATAATTATGAATGGATAAGATTGTGCACAGTGAGAAGCAAGGTTCAAGGAAGAATTTGTGGGACAATGTTGTAGTCTAAAGAAGAGACAGAAAAAATATAAACAAAAGTTTAAATGAAAATTTATCCATATAATACTAGAATAAAAAAGTTAAAATTTTCTTCAGATCACTTTTATCTTAAAAAAAAGAGGCACTGCCTGCAAAACATGTCATATTGTCTCTAGCTTGTCTCTCAAAAGGCAAAACCTACCATAAAATTTATCTGTCTCATTCAAAGAAAAGTTTTACATTTAATTTATATGAAATAATAAATATGAATTTTTGTATTCCTTCATAGTTATAAAAAACCTGTCTCATTCTCATAATATTTCATATTTGGAAACATAGAGATAACATACCTTTGACATTCATTCATACATGTGCATAATAGATTAAGCTCATTTAATTACTATGTACTTTTCCACTTTCAGAATAATGTGAAATATAATTAATTTGTTCACTTTTGAATAACACGATTTCTGTTTTAAAAAATGCTTAAGCTTTTAAAAAATTGATGCAATGAATTTTGTTAACACAATTCTTGTGAAATGTAAGAGATTCTCTGTGGTGTCAGTTTAAAAGTATAATTGGCAGGTTGTAAATTAAGTTTTCTTTAGAACTGGGAAATTTTAAATTACTTCTAACATGTAGTTACCAATTTCTTATTGATAAAATATATTAATTTTTATCCCCCTATGTGTCTGTCAAACTCTAGTGTTATTAGTAGAGTTAAGTATGAGTTTATTCATTACCTATTGGTTATGATATTTGGAATCCATAGAGGCATAAAAATATTTTTTTCCAGTTGTAGACTAAGTGACTCTTGCATGTTAGGGCACACTGGGTGCAGATGTACATAAGTAAAGTGTCAGTATCTTGAGGCTCATCTGTAAAGTTAGAACTCTTTAGAAGCAAAAAAGTTGAGTAAATGTTAAAATGATAGCAATATTAAGAAGAAAAGGGAGAAAGAGAACATATTTTTAATTCATATATATATTCTACATGTTCTCAGGCCTAACTACCAGAAATTTAAATATTGCCTGATTTCACTTACACAAGATACTCAAAATAAAAGTTGAGAGCAAAATAAAAGATACCTAATAGGAAGCATGGACAATGGGAAGGAGAACAAGAAATGGAGAATGGAAAGGGGGAAAAGGGTGAGAAAGGGGACGGAAAGAAGGAACTGAAAGAAATAGAAATAGCTTTTGCAAATTCGAAATGGGCCAGGAGTTGAAAAGATCAGGAAGGGAATGATTGAGTAGGAGACAAAAAGTGAATTAAGCTCTTTATGTGTATGTTCCAGTTCACCACATTAAATGAAATCATTATGTGTTACCAATAAACTAATAAATAAAACCCTGGTCAAAAATAAGTAATACAAACATAAGCCATCATAGTCACTATCAGAAATAATACTTATAAAGTAATGATCATGTAGAAACAAGTACTCCGTATTTTGGATCTATCAGCACATTTAATTCTAACATTTTCTCATATATGGTCAGACTCTTGTTCATGATGTTTTATAGATTAGGAAATCATTCTAGTAAAGTTCATATTTCTCTCATTGATTATTTACACCATAAATTAAATCTCCTGAATGTGAATCACAGACTATACCAGAATTGGTATTACTCACTTCAAGGAACATGCATACATTTTCTCTTGTTGTACATGGAAGGGAAGTAGAGTAACGTCTCAGCTTACCAAACTTCTGCTTGCAAACAATTCAGTTTGCAAACTAAAGCATTAGGCAAAATTGTGTTTCTATTTGTAAACTCCATATCAGGTGACAAACATGACCACTGCTCTTTCCCCCACATACACACAAATGCATCTATCTTTCCTCAAACCAGAAAACAAATTAAGATCATTAACTGAGGTACCACTGTAAAATCAGCAAGTAATCAGGCAAAAGTGAACTAGAAACGGGAGGAAAAAAGATAGGAGAAACATTTGAAAGTAACATCTGAGATAGTTATGGGTTGTGTGTTGTACAAAAACACATAAAATAATCAAGAACTTGTGATTATCATTCAGAGAATCACTGACACATAAATAGGCATTATAATGATGATGTTAAGTTTGAACTGAAAATCAGATAAGTTCTGCAGTCAATCTACATTTTTTAAAAGAAAATAATAAATATATTTTCCTAATTATTGATGCCACATTAATTGATGCCAGAGTAATTCCACAGTATGAAGTTTAATTTATTTTGGATTGGGCATAGGTTTATATATTACTGACAGTATTACTAGTATTTGCTAATCAGTTAAAGGATTTTAAATTTCTAAGAAACTTGTGATGAGACAACTTGTATTTTTCTTTCTGTGTCTTACCAAAGATCTCCAGCTAAGTTTCTACATATTTTAATATAAAATTTAGGAATTTAATTTAGTCCTGCTGATTATATCTATGTTCTCTGTCAACTAATCTGAAACTACTGAGATAGTACAAATATTTTAAGATGAAAAATTGAGAATATGAGAATTTGAGAGTCTTTATTTCAAGAAATGATTAGATTTTGTTTTGCTTTTTTCTTAAAGTAGTCTAAATAAGAGATAAATGTTGAATATCTAAAGAGTTAAAAAAGGTAATTATGTTAAATATCTAAGATAAGTAGATTGCTATGAATAGTGTCCCTGTTTTTGATAATTGAAAATGAAATTTAATACACCAGTTAAAATGAACAGAGACATTTCTCAAAAACAAAAAAAAATTCAACAAGTGTCCGGAAGATGTATGCTATGTGCTCAGCATCACTAATTATTAGGGATGATTCATTCCCAGTTGCTACCATTGTACTTACAATCAACTCAGTCCAGTAAAGGCATCAGCTGTAAAAAAGATAGAAATGTTGGCAAGAATGTGAAGAAAAGAGAAATCTCATATATTATTAGTGGTTAATGTATTTAGTAAATAATTATGGAAATAGTAGAATGAATCTTCAAGAAATTAAAAATACAACTACCAAATGATCCATCAAATTTACCATTGGGTCTAGGAAGTGTGATGGAAATGAATCAGTAAAAAATTTACAATAAAGTGCATACTGTCATTAAGTGTGTCCTCGTATATCTTATTCACCAGCTCTCGCATTATACCCCTTTTAAGTCTTTCCCAAGAGCAAAATGATCATGAATGGTAAATGTTTTGAACTGATTCAGGGCACAGAGACAACCAGTACATTTCAAGTGAAGATATTCAGGCAAGATGAGTCTCAGAATTGCTTCAGATAGTGGCAAGGGTGCTAAATGGGTTTGAAATGAGAGTGAATTTAAACCACTGACAATATGTTTCAACCACATCTGGTTTAAAGGAAATGAAATAAGTATATCAATAAACATTTTTACTTTCATGTTTATTATACCAGTACTATAAAATCAACACAAATTTCTATCATCAAACAAATGAACAAAGAGTATTTGGCACATATAAACAACTGAATATCAGTAAACTATGAAAAGGATGCAATCCTGTTCTTTACAGCAACATGAGTAAATATTGAGGACATTATGGTAAGTGAAATAAGCCAAGTACAGAAAAAAATCATGTGTTTTCATTTTTGTGCAGAATCTATAAAAAGTGATATCATTGAAGTATTTACCATAAGCCATGGGCAAAGAATAGCTATTGAGTACAATATTATTGTTAAGCAATAAGATGAATTTTGGTATTCTATTACACTGATGCATGGCTATATTAAACAATAATTAATTGTACATTTTAATTAACCAGAGGAGGAGATATGTAAAATTTTGTGACAAAAAAGAAATAACAAATATTTCAATGAAAGAGGTAATAGTTGCCTTGATATGTTTATTATGTAATATATACATGTACAGAAAGAAATATCACATGGTACCTCATGTATATGTACAACTAGCATGTCAATCAAAGTTAGATCGAGAGCTAACATGATTATAATGCTTAGGAGTCTGAGGAACACTTCTTAAATAATTTTTTTAATTTTATATTTTAGAGGGTGAAACTAAACATAATAAAATAGAAGAAAGCCGATTAGAAGAAAACAATGTAAATAACACAGATTTCAAAGTAAGACAACAGGACATCATCATTGGCTACCATAATATATCTTGTTTTCTTCTAAATAGTTGTCCATATTTTTATAGGTAATGAATTCATACAAAATAAAATAGTATTAAACTGATCAGAACAAAGTGATGAAGGCATTTTAGACCTTTAAAACAAGACACTAGGGAAATCAACATTGGCTACCCTGTCTTTCATTCTCTTCAAAATAGCTATCTATACCTTGATGTATGTTGAAATTAAACGATACAAAACAGACTAAAATCACTCTGAACAAAGAATAATGGCATTACTGGGTTTCAAAGCATGATGATATGAAATCAGCATTGGATGACAATGTCTATTTTTCTTCAAAACAGCTGTCATTTCATCATGCATTATACAATCGATTCTCATAAACTGTTTAGAAGTTCTACACATGTATAAGTCTCTATATGTATATCTATCCTTTCTGTAATAGAGGGAAAAACAAATCAAATCAAAACAAATTACTAAGAAAACACACACAAAAAAGACAACAGTAGCAAAGAGCCCAAAGCACTGACAATATAGACCTTCAAAACAAGGTATTAGGAGCATAATGAGGGTTGTTATTTTACATAATGATCTTCAAGAGTTCCTCAGATCACCAGACACTAACATGTACAATTTTTCTAATCCTATTAATGTTAACTGTTGTGTTCCAAAACTTTATAGAATTTGTAGCACAATCATCTTAGTTATCCTAAGTGTGTTTATATAATTTTATATATTTTTTATTTTCCCTTCCTTTTTCTTTTTCTTCCTTTTCCCTGAGATAATATTTCCCCCTTTGAGCAGATTCTTATCCTTTCACTGTATTTATTGAGCTTTTTGTGTCTTATGTATTTGTACAATTTCTTACACTAGGAAGACTCTGGTATTTACACATGTGAGTTTGATTTATTTCACTTATGAGTATGGTCTCAAGTTGCATCCATTTATTTATAAATATCTCAATGTGATCATTCTTTATAGCAGAGTAGTACTCCATTGTATAAAAATGCCACATCTTTTTTATCCATTCCTCTGTTGATGGGTATTTAGGTTGTTTCCAACATCTGGCTATTACAAATTGTGCTGCTATAAACATGGGTGCACATATATCATTGTGGTATGAAGTTTTCAGTTCTTCTGGGAATATGCCTAGGAGTGGAATAGCTGGGTTAAATGGGACTGCAAATCCCAGCTTTTTGAGAAATCTCCAGACTGACCTCCACAGTGGCTGCACAAGTCTACACTTCTACCAACAGTGCAGAAGAGTTCCTTTTCCCCACAGCCTCTCCAGCACTTGTTGTTGGTAGTTTTCTTTAAACTGGCCATTCTTTCTGAAGTGACAAGGAATCTCAGTGTTGTTTTACTTTGCATTTCTCCAATGACCAATGATGTTGAACATTTTTTCATGTATTTGTCATTTGTATTTCTTCATCTGAGAACTGTGTATTCATCTCAGATGCCCATTTTTGGATTAAATCTTTGAATTTTAGGGGTCTGAATTTTTTGTTGTTGTTAATTCTTTATATGTTCTGGACAGAAGTCCTTTGTCTGAGGGACAGTCCACTAAAATTGTTTTACCAATTTGTGTGTTTTCTTTTCACTTTACTGGAAATTACTTTCAAAATGCAGAAGCTCTCTATAGAAGGTGATCCCAGTTATTGATTATGTTTAGTATTTCGTGTGCAGTTTGATTCTTGTTCATGAATTCTCTACATACCCCTATGTCTTCAAGATTTCTACCTACTTTGTCTTCCAATAGATATAGTGTTTCTGTTTTAATATTTAGATCTTTGATCCACTTAGACTTCAGTTTATTACATGGCGATAGGCATGAGTCTAGGTTTAGTTTTCAGCATATGGAGAGCCAATTTTTCAAGTAACATTTATTAAAGAGACTATCTTTCTTCCAGTGAACATGTTTGGCCCCTTTATCAAAGATAAGGTGGTTGCGTGTATTTGTAGTTGTAGTTGTATCTTCTAATCTATTACATTCATCTTCAGATCTGTTTCTTCTTCCAGAACCATGCTTATTTTATTACAGTAGCTTTGTAGTATAACTTCAAGTCAGGGATTGTAATGCTTTCTGCCTTACCTTTGTTGCTTAGAATTGCCTTTGCAATTTTAGGTCTCGTCTGGTACCAGATGAATTTTAGGAGTCATTTCTCTAGTTTTGTGGGCATGCTAGTGGTATTCTGATTGGAATTGCATTAAATCTGTAAAGCAATTTTCGAGAAGGCCGTTTTCATAATATTTGTTCTTCCTATCCATGAACAAGGGATGTCTTTCCATTTTCTGAGGTCCTCTTTGATTTCTTTTTTCAGGGTATTAAAATTTTTCCTGAATAGATATTTGGCTTCTTTTATTAGATTAATTCCTAAGCATTTCATTTTTTTGGATGTTATTGTGAAAGGTGTGGCTTCTCTTATTTCTCTCTCAGTGATTTTGTTGTTAGTGTATAAGAATGCTATTGATTTTTGAGTGTTGACTTTGTATCCAACTACATTACTGAGTTTTTTATTATACATAGGAGTCTTTCAGTGAGTTTTTGGGGTCTTCTATGCAGAGTATCATGTCATCTGCAAACAATGATAATTTAACTCCTTCTTTTCCTATCCTTAAACCTTTTATTTCTCTCTCTTGTCTAATTGCTCTAGCTAGTATTTTGAGCACTATATTGGACAGGAGTGATGATAATGGACATCCTTGTCTTGTGCCTGAATTCAGAGTGAAAGCTTTGAGTTGTTGGCCATTTAATATGATGCTGGCTGTTGGTTTGTCATAGATGGCTTTTATCATATTGAAGTAAAGACCATCTATTCTAATTTTCTGTAAGATTCTTATCATGAAAAAGTGTTGGACTTTATCAAAAGCTTCTTCTGCATCTATGGAAAAGATCGCGTGATTCTTTTTTTTTTCCTATTGATATGATGGGTTACATTTATGGATTTGTGCATGTTGAACCATCCCTGCATTCCTGAGATGAATCCCACTTGGTCATGGCATATAATTTTCTTGATGATTTCCTGCATTCTGTTTGCCAAAATTTTATTGAGAAGTTTTGCATCTATGTTCATTAGGGAGATTGGCCTGTAGTTCTCTTTTTCTGGTTGGATCTTTCTCAGGTTTTGGTACTAGAGTAATATTTCCTTCCAGGAATGAGCTAGGGAGAATTGTTCGCCTTTCAATTTCATTGAAGAATTTGAGTAGTGTTGGCATTAAAAAATCTTCTTTGAATTTCTTGTAGAATTCCACAGTGAATCCATCTGGGCCTGGGTTTTTCTTTGTTGGTAAGGATTTAATTATAATTTCAATTTCATTAATTGAAACTGGGTTATCGAGCAGTTTTATATCTCCTTGACCTAGCTTTGGTAATTCATATGTTTCTAGGAATCTGTCCATTTCTTCTGTGTTATCAAACCTATGAGAGTAGAGCTTTTTGAAATAGGTGTTGATAATCTTCTGTATTTCCACAAGGTCTGCAGTGATTTTACCCTTTTCTTTCCTTATTGCATGAATTTGAGTTGTTCCTTTCCTTTTTAAAAATAAGATTGGCTAGGGGATTATCAATTTTATTTATTCTTTCAAATAACCAACTCTTTGATTCATTGGTTCTTTGTATTGTTTTGTTAGTCTCTATAGCATTGATTTCTGCTCTGATCTTTATAATTTCCTCCCTTCTTTTGGCTTTGAGCTTGGCTTGCTCTTTTTTTAAAAGATGTTTGAGGTGTAGTAGCATCAGGTTGTTTATTTGCATTCCTTCTGTTTTTCTGATGTGAGAATTCACTGTAATAAATTTTCCTCTGAGGACTGCTTTCATTGCATCCCACAGATTCTGGTAAGTTGTATTTATATTTTTGTTTGTTTGTAAATATTGTTTAAGTTTTTCTTTAATTTCCTTTGTGACCCACTGATTGCTCAGGAGTGTATTATTCAATTTCAATGTGTTTGTGGGGTTTTCACTGTTTCTTTTGTCATTAATTTCTATTTTCATGGCACTATGATCTGATAACATGCATGGAATAATTTCTATTCTTTTGCAATTACTTAACCATGTTCTGTGGGGCTAGTGTATGGTCTATTTAAGAGAATGTCTTATGTGCTGCTGAGAACAATGTATATTCTGATTTTGTTTGGTGGACCATTCTGTACGCATCCACCAAGTGCATTTATTCACAAGTGTGATTCAGTTCTGTTATTTCTTTGCTGATTTTCTGTCTAGTTGATCTGTCCCTTTGTGTCGATGGAATATTAAGGTCTCCTGTTATAATTGTGTTAGTACTTATTTGAATTTTCATTTCTATTAGTATTTGTTTTGTTTATCTGGGTGCTCCCAAATTTGGTGCATATATATTTAAGATTGTTTTCTCTTCCTCTTGAAGTTTCACCCTAACTAGTATGTAGTAACCTTCTTTATCTCTTTGGATCATTCTGGGTTTGAAGTTCACATGGTCTGAAAACAGAAAAGCTATCCCTGGTTTTTTTTTTTTTTTTTTTTTTTTTTTTTTTTTTTTTTTTTTTTTTTTTTTTGGTTCCTGTTGCTTGAATTATTGTTTTTCATCCTCTGACTTCAATCTATGAGTTTCCTTCGGGGTTAGATGGGTTTGTTTTATACAGTATATGGTTGGATGTTGTTTCTTGATCCATTCTACCTGTCTGCTTCTTTTAATTGGTGTATTGAGGCTATTTACATTAACGGATATAACTAATGCATGTTGTTTTATTTTTGACATGTTATCTTTCTGCTGCTTCTTCTTTACATTTGCTCTGTTTAGTTGTTTTACTTGCTTAGTGGTTTTTTCCTATGTCTGTCTAGAATGTCTTTCAATATTCTTTGCAGGATTGGTTTGGTTTTCATGAAGTTCTTCATCTCTTCTTTGTAGTGGAAGTATTTTATTTCTCCATCCATTTTGAAGGACAGTTTTGCAGGGTACATCAGTCTGGTTTGGAAGTTGTTTTCCTTTAGGATCTGAAACTCTTCACTCCATGCTTTTCTTGACTTCATTGTTTGTGTTGAGAAGTCTGCTGTAATTCCTATTCACTTTCCTTTATAAATGATCTGTCTCTTCTCTCTAACAACTCTTAATAAGATGTTATGTTGGATTTCTGGGATGATGATTATTATATGTCTGGGTGTCATTTTATTTTGATCATGCCTATTTGGAGTTCTATATGCTTCACTGATCTTCTGTCAGTTTCCATTCTGATGTTTAGAAAATTATCAGCTATTACTTCTACAAATAGCCTGATATGACAACATATCATTTATGTTGTCACTTTCTTTTTCCTCTATGCCTATCAATCTTATGTTGTTTTTCTTTGCATCATCATGCAGCTGTTGAATTATTTCCTGATTCCTTGTTATCTTTAAAAGATCTTTCTTTTCCTGTTCACTAGTTGCAATCTTTTCCTTGAGCTCTGAAATTTTATCTTCATTTTCATTGAGGCGGTTGTGCCAGCCTTTGATAGAATTTCTTATTTCCTATATCTCTCTTTGAGTCTGCTTCATGCATTCTGTTTGTCTCCTAAATTGTTATTTCAGGATTTCTATCTTTTTACACTGTTCCTCTAATTTTTTAACTATGTCTTCTTTAGATGTGTTCAGTATTTCTTTCATTACATTTATCATCTCTTCTTTTACCTGGGAGATTATTTCTGATTTTTGTTGTTTTACAGCTTCCCAGAGTTGTTTCTTTACATCACTTTTTATCAGTTCAGGAATTTTAGGTGTAGGGCTTACCTTTTCTCCAGTGTCTATGTCTCCTAGAATTGCTTGAGGTGGGCTGGGCATTTGAGATTGCATTTTACTCTTTTTTTGTTAACTTCCTATATTTCCAGATTTGGAGCAATGTTTCAAAGCTTCCCTGTGTGCTGGGAATCACCTCATGTACCTTTGGCTCCCAGGACAGAATGAGGTCACTGGCCATGGCCCAGTCAGGGCCGCAGAGACCTCTCATGCATCCTACAGTGATTTAGGATGCTGGTAAGTGTCTTAACAGCTGGGAAGGATGGTCCAAAGCTTCCTCCATGTGCTGGGAACCACCTCTCACACCTTTGCATCCTGGAGTGATTTGGAGGTCGCTATGCATGGCATAGTCAGGTCCTTGGGGATCTCCTGTGCATCCTCCTGTGACTTAGGGTGCTGGGCAGGGTCTGAATTGCTGGGAGTGAAGTTCCAAAGCTTCCCCAGGTGCACTGAAAATCACTTTGTGCACCTTTGAGTCCAGGGACAGGATGGATGTTGCTGCGCGTGGCCTAATCAGGCTCTCGGGGACCTCCCATCTGTTCCCCAGTGATTTAGGATGCTGGGCTGGATTTTACCTACTGGAAGTGATGTTCCAAACCTTCCCATGTGCTCTGGGAATCACCTTGTGAATCTTTGGCTCCTGGAACAGAATGGATGTCAAGGAGAAACTCTTTAAACATACAAAAAAAAAAAAAAGCAGTGAAATGGTAATCATTTAAACAACAGATCATTGTTCTCAAGATATTTGACACATACTTTGAATACTCTATTACATAAATTAAGATATGGAAATATATTTTACCCTTGATGGAAACTTTCAATTTTAGTCTGTGAATTAGTCAGTACAATCAATTAACCATGTGTTCTATCAACTAGATAAAATGGAAAGCTATACAATTAAATCGCATCAATATACTTTGTTTCTTGAATTGTAGAGTAATCTAAAATTTTATCTGAATCAGACAACTATAAAATTATGCATTTTAAATTTTTCATTTAATTTATAGATAATAAAATCCAATGAAACAAAACAGAATAAATCCAAGCAAAACTAAGCAGTGAAATTGATACAGAACTTCAAAGCAGGATAATAGGAAAACAGCAATGGCTGCCAGAGTATGTATTGTTATCTTCACAATAGTAGTCCATTCCATTCCATATAGCAAAATCAAACCAAAACAAAACAGAATAAAATCAATCAAAATAGAGTATTTAACAAAGCAAAATAATTAGTCAGAACAAAGCAAAATAGTGAGAACAATATTGGATTTCAAAAACAAGATAGAAAGAAATCCCCCATATTTGCTATATTGAATACTGTTATCCTCCCTATTGATGCTCAGACCACTGGCCCCAGACCTGTAAAGTCAACCAAACAATATAAGCACTTAGTTGCTTTTTGTACCTCACATACTATCAACTAAACTTGTCCTCCAAACCAGCTGCTTGCTTATGGGCTGCAGGGTTGGTGATTCTTAGCCAGGTGACAGTAAACTCACAGGAGCTGATTTCTGACTTTTCACTTCCTGGACTCTGCATGGCTTGCACGGCTTACCAGAAAGGCTGACTAGTTGACTTGTTGGTCAACTTTTTCCAGTCCCTGCAACATTTTAATTAAGTAAGCCTGAAAATGCATTGACAAATCAGTAAAAGCTGCAACTTAGCCACTGAATAATGAATATTGATCACATATAGTATTATACACTGAATCACTAATGGATAACTGCATTTTAAAATTTGCATTTATTAATAACTATTTATCTATTTAAAATCTCAGTGTAACAACAATACTAACAAATGTGCATAGTTGATATTAACTTTTCACAAATGATTCACATCTCAGATTTCATCACACACACAAAAGACATTCAAGTATAAATTGAGTTTGACTGTAAGAGTTGAATTGTAAAAACATCACATAATTTAGAAGAAAAGGAAACTCATATTTTGTAGCTGTGAGAAAAACACTCAAATTCTAGTTCCTATCTTAAGTTATATCTACAAATGTTTCTCTCATAACTTAATGAACCCAATAATTTGCAGAGAGAGTTAAAATTGTTTCAAGTTTGTTTTCTTTATCACTTTTATGGTTGAAAAGTTGTCCACTTAAAAAAAAATATTTGGCTAAGCACTTAGAGAATCCTAATGTTATTCATTATGCAATGTAAAGTTAAATCTTTTGTATAATCAGACTTTTATAAAAGAGGAATTATAAATGTGAAAGAAAAAAGCCCTACTCTTCCTTCAGTGTATGTTAATGCTAACAGTTTCTTTATACTAACTGTTAAATCACTACTCTTTTCTTTAATTCTCTACATTCCTAATTTCAATGGTAACCACAGATTATCCTTCCAAACATATGAGTCATTATATAAGAACATACCATAATTCACATGCTTGAGCACACACTTTTCTTGATGGACCAACTTCCAAAAATGTCAGCAAGATTATTAGAGGTATGAATCACAAAGCATGCAAGAGTCTTTAATTTTAATATAACATTAAACCTCTGTGGGTTAATTTTAATATAACATGAAAAACTTTTAGGTTTATTAAACCTCTGTAGATTGTCACTGGGTGCCAACCACTCACAGACACTTGTTCAAAATATATAAAAACAGTAGATATGTATAAAAAAGAAGTAGAATTATAATGACACAATAAGGATGGAGTATAAGAATCAACACAGGTAGAAAAATAGTAAATAGACAAAAGCTTATTTGAGGCACTTTCTACAGCTTACATAATAAACCTTCTTTTCCCTGAGAGCATTTATTTCTTGATTATAATTTTAGTGAAAATTCCAGAAAATTAATTGTTAAATTAGCTGAACATTAAAGGATGACATTATGCCCTGTAGCAAACTAGCCCTCTGCAAGTACGTCAACATGAACTTCCTGAATTATTAGATTATCCTGGAAAAAGTCAGATATTGCCTCCTTTGAGCCTACTATCAGGTGGCATGGTTAGTGATTTCTGAACACTGACAATAGAATGGGATAATTTAGATGATATGAAGAAAATACAATGACTTTCCTGTGAATTGCCATTCTCTCTAGTATTGAGCTCTGAATTTTTAGGAGTTTTAAAGCAGTGGTGGCATGTGAAACAGAAAGTATATCTACTATAACTTATACTGTCTATTGGATCCTGCAGATTTGTCATAAGTGAAGCACTATAGCACAATATCTTAGATATATTTATACATAAACAAAAAATAACAGACAAATACTAAATGTGATTGGGCATTTAAGAGAATATTGCTCCACTGAGCCAAAGAATTACAAAGAAATTTAGCTTGAATTATGTAACACACTTCTACCATACTAATGAAGTATCTGATAAACTTCAAGCAAAATGAATAGCATTCATAACACATATATTATTACTCTTTTTGTAATTTGAAGGGATGAATATTTGATTAGCATGGCATGATATTAATTAAAACTAGACATTATTTGTGAAGCCTGATAGTAAGAATTTCTTCAAATTTGGAAGTCTAAAATGGAGAGCTAAATCATGCACTCAAAATTTGGGAAATAAAAAGTATCTGTTTTGTTTTCCCTTTTAATGTTTCAATATAATAAAGTATATTGATATGTTTTCTAATTTTGACTCATCTTTCCATTTCTGGGAATAACTTTAATGGGTCATGATGTATTCATCTGCTCAACTTGACTCAGTAGTTTGATGACTGATTTTGTATGCTTACATCTGCAGGGTAAGAGAGTGATATTTTAACAGTATCTCTTATTTAGCCATGACTTTATCATTCTGCTTATAGGTGAAGTCTACATTTGTTATTTGGATATAAGTTATATTGGTCATGTGACTATATTAATCAATTGTAGATAAAAATGTGCACCACTCTCACTTCATGGATCTTGAAGGAAGATGCTCAGTTTCTATGAATTTATTCCTAATTTTCCTAGTTTGAAATTTTGTAGTGGTGATTAATTGTTGAATATGTATGGAAGGGAATTAGGAGATAGAAGAGTAATAAACAAAGAATCCTAAATTGAGAATAACCTAATCATTTGGGAAGTTCTAATTATTTAAGAATTCAAATACTGAAACTTTAATGAAAATGAAAAAAATTAACAAGGAATTGCATCCCTTTTTCTACTACATAGTAGTCTTTATAATGTACAGTTTAGTCCTTAGAAGTTTAAAAAAATTTGGCTTGAAATAATAAAAAGCTATCTTGGGAATAGATCTCTTTTTATAGGTTAAAAAATAGTTTAATGAAAATTGAATCTATACAAAATGCTGATGAATTCATAAAATATATGAATTTTATACTGAACAAAAATAATAACAAATCTGGAACATGATACTGGAAGCCCCTCTCCTTTATGATGCCAGTTTCCCAACATCAGTGGTCTTTTTTTAAATTTTTTTTTATTTTAAAGAGAATAAAACAAAAGAGGACAGATCTAAGCAGATTGGAACAGAATGATGTAAGCAACACAGCACTTCACAACAAGACAATTGGATATTAACAGTAGCTGTCATAATGTCTCTTTCTTTGAAATAGTTGAGTTTAGCTTTACACACAATAATGTCAAACATAACAAAATAGAATAAAACCACTCAAGAGAATGAAAGTATTTCAAAGCATTCTGAACCAAATAACTGAAGATGGACAATGGCTACTATATTATCTCATTTTCCATAAAAATTTGTTCATACTATCATACATATTAAAATCCAATAAGACACAATGTGATAGAACCAATGGTAATAGAAAAACAGGAGCATGGTAGGACTTCAGTGCAAGATGATATTAAATCAACAATGGCTGCTATATTGTCTTTTCTTCAAAGTGACTATTCATACCATTAATTTATTAAGATCAAACAAAGCAGAATAAAACCATTCCAACCAATGAATGAAAACATAAGACTTCAGTGGTCTTACCCCAAACTCAGTTTAATTATGCTGTTGCTTAAATTGTTTATCATTTTTCCTTTTAAAGGTAAAATAAATATGTAACTATTTCTTAAGCTTTCTTTTTTATTAAAGCTTTGGAAATATGCATAAAATCATGTTGAATATATTCTTTAAAACTTTTTTTTATAAGAAGAAAAAAAATGAAACAGAGGCAATATCAGACATGGCTTCATTGGAAGTAAAGAAATACTTCAATAACCTCATCAATGAATTTAGATCTGAAATTTCTAATTCAGATGAAGCAAGATAAAAGAAGTTTAATAAAAGAAATGCTGGGCACTCCTCAAGAAGACACAAATGGAACAATGGAGGAAGCCAGAGAAAGTAGAGAATCCTTTGATGAAGAATATAAACAAAATATAGAATACATTAAACAGATCCAAAAAGAATATCATGAAATTAAAAACTCCATTGAAAGCTGTCAAAACTTCTTAACAGAAACCAAAGATAGACTCTCAAAACTTGAAGATAGATTTGCAATGTATGATTGCAAAAGGAAGGATCTCTTAAAAATAACAAGGAACCAGGAAGTAATGATACAAAGGCTAGAAGACGACAAGAGGATTCATAACTTAAGAATAAAAAAAAATGTGCACAAAGAAGCAGGGACAAATACAAATGAAATAAAATGGCTATTCACAGAAATAATTAAGGAAAACTTCCCAAGTATAAGAAACAAAAGTGATCTTCAGATGTATGAGGCATACAGAAATCCAGCCAGCTATAACCGAAACAGATCTACACCCAGACATATACTAATCAAGATCCCAGAAATCGATCACAAGAACAGAATATTAAAAGCAGTCAGAGAAAAGAAACAGATTACCTATAAAGGAAAACTCATCAAAATCACAGCAGACTCCTTGATGCAAACTATCAAATCAAGAAGGTCTTGGAGTGAAATATTCCAAGCCCTGAAAGAAAATAACCTCCAACCCAGATTGATGTACCCTGCAAAACCATCTCTCAAAATTAATGGAGAGACAAGATACTTCCATGACAAAGAGGAACTGGGGGAGTTTTTGACCACCAATCCAACCCTGCAAAGAATACTGAAGGACATTCTAGAGAAAGAGAAGAAAATCACCAGGATTCCAGGAACAATATTGAATATATTCTACAATCTGATATTTATTCAAATTATTTTATTAAAGTTCATTCATGTTTTTCTGTACATTATAATACCTTCATTTTTAATGCTATTATGTATAAGATTATACAGTCTAGAATTATTTTCCACACTAATGTATATTTTTTTCTTAAAAATGGGGCAGTTATGAAAGTATTTTATCTCCAAAAGTTTATTTACAACATTCCTATGAAGTAAATTATATTAGTATATTAGCATTTCTGAGCACAGGTGTTGCATATATTTGACTGTGTGAAATTATGGCAGGCTTTGAAACTGTATTACATACAATTCAAGGAGGTAAAAACAAATGCAAATGTTTGAGATTCACTGTTGAGCATTTTAATGTTTCTCATTCTCCTGAAAATCAATACTATTTTTATCTATCTACTATCACCTATGTTTATTTTCTGAAAACTAGCAAAATTTGATTTATTTTAGTGCATTTACTATACTTCATGCATCTTTTTATAAAGTGAATAGTCAAGGTTTCAGCCCACATTTCAAGCATTTAAAAACTATTATTGTTTATGACTAAACTATGAAGTGTTAACTCATCTTAGTTTGTGAGGACTGATTTTTTTTTTGCGCTGGCTTCTGAAAAATCTCAATAGGTGACAAAGGTCACACTGCTGAATCCCTAGTTTCTCTCTCTCACTCACAGATGCAGGATATTTGCTGCTGATTGATGAAAGCTGCCTAGATGAAGATTTTATCTCTTCCTTTGAAGTATATGGTTTATATTTACCCATAAGCATAATAGTAGAAAGGCATGACCCTTTGTTCTGTATTAGGAAAGCAGAAATCCCCATCCTGGCTTATAGCTCCCAGTGGGACTAACTAAGGCTAATGTTGAGATTGAACTACTGTCCAAGTCCCTTCTCTGAACAATCCTGTTTCTGGTCTCAGGCTAAATTTCAGACTTGAAAGCCTTTGACTGAAGAGAGGCGAAGTCCCAAGCAAAGCTGGTTGGGTTCTGCTGCAACAATATCATATTGGTTATGTAAAAATTATTCCCTCATGCCTTCTTCAAATAATCCTATTTCTGTTACCTTACACACAAAAAAGAATGTTCAAACATATGGAAAACTGTTAAACATACTTTGTGTGGTGATATTTATAGCAGTGGATCCCTCATTGTAGTTCCCTGATAGAGTACGGAAATATGAGCTAGGCAATAAAATGAATTGTGGTCAAGATGCAGTTAATATTGAGGTCACCAGGCTCATTAATTCACAAACACACCAGGAGTTATTTCTCACACTTAAATTTTGCATCTGTAATAGACTTATTTAGTAGTTGATAAGATAGACAATGAAATTGTGTTTTTAGCCAACAAGAGATAAGTGACATTATGATGTGCACTCTCTAATTTGCCAGGAGAGTACATCAGAATCAATTTTTTTCTTTGCTTTTTATTTAAAGAGAAAAAAATGTAAAGAGCAGAGATAATACAGAATTTCCAAAAAAAAAGATAAACAGTAAGAAATCACTAGTTGATAAATTACATATTGTCCTCTTAGAAATAGTTGCTCAAGTTACAAAATTAAAGTATACAAAGTAGATATTTAAACAGTGAGAGTATAAACAGCTACACATGCATGAGTCTCTACATGTATTTCTATCCTTTCTGTATTAGAAGGAAAAGCAAAACACAGAAAGACAAAACAAAACAAATTCCTATAAAAACATGAAACCAAAGAGTCATATAAAACCACAGTACAAGGGGAGCTACAGTGATTACTGTGTTGTCTTTTATTATCTTCAATAGAAGTATCTATATCATCAGGCATAATTGAATATAGCAGTATAATTAAATATTAGCAGTACATAACAATATTAGTAAAAATAAAACATTGTAGACAGTATAAAACTTCAAAGGCAGGTAATAATCAAACCACAGTGGATATTCTAGTGGATCTTGTCATCTTAAGTGCAGTTGCCTATAACTCAGACTTGATACTATCAATCCTCACAGCTTTGAATAAAATTTATCAATATAAAATAGTGATCTAACAAACCAGATTCAATTACACTCAGTCATGGTAAAACAGTGTAGGTTATACAGAGCTTTAGATTAAGTTAATAGGAAATTAAGAATGATTACTATACTATATTCTGCTATTTTGGGGATGTCTGTGCCCTCAAATCTAGTACAAGTAGAATGACTGGAACAGAATATAATACATCTAAGCAGAGTGGTGTGAAAATGTGGGTTTTAAATCCTGGTAAACTATTAACAATGTAGAGTATCAAGGCCATCTATGTTAGAGATTCTAGCTATACTTCTCTGCCTCATTTCTGCTATGCTATTTTTCTGCCTTTTTTGTCTACTTTTCTCCTTCATTCTACTGCCTGCTCCACTCATTGAGGCCTTTCTGCCACTGTTCCTAAAATCTTGGTAATTTTTTTCTCTCTCTTTAGAATGTCCTTCAGTATTCTCTGTAGGGTTGGATTGGTGGCCACAAATTCCCCAAGTTCCTCTTTGTCATGGAAGCACCTTGTTTCTCCATTAGTTTCTAGTGACAGGTTTGAAGGGTACATCAATCTGGGCTGGAGGTTATTTTCTTTCAGGGCTTGGAATACTTCACTTCAAACTCTTCTTGATTTCATGGTCTATGTTGAGAAGTCTGCCATGATCTTCATGGGCTTTCCTTTATAGGTAATGTTTCTTTTCTCTGACAGCTTTTAATATTCTTTTTTACATTGAATTACTGGTATATTGATTATTATATGTCTGGGTGTAGCTCTGTTTTGGTTGTAGCTGGCTGGAGTTCTATATGCCTCACATAACCAAATGTCATTTTCTTTTCCTATGCTTGGGAAGTTTTCCTTAATTATTTCCATGAATAACCTTTGTAATTCACCTGTTTGTATTCCTGCTTCTTTTTTCACATTTCTTATTCTTAAATTATAGATTCTCTTGTCATTGTCTAGCCTTTGTATTGTTATAGTCTGTTTCCTTGTTATTTTTATGGGATTTTTCCTTTCATGATCACACATTGAAAACTTGTCCTCAAGTTTTGATAGTCTATCCTTAGTTTCTTTTAAGGAGTTTTGCCAGGTTTCAATGGAGTTTTTAATTTCCTTGTAGTCTCTTTGAATCTGCTTCATTTATTCTATATTTTCTTTATATTCTCTATTGAATGTTTCTCTCCTTTTTTTATATTCCTCCCTTCTTCTGTCTGTATTTTCCTGAGAGATGCTTAGCATTTCTTTCATTAATCTACTTATATCTTGCTTTACCTGATTTAATATTTCATTTCTGAGCTTGTCTACAAGGTCCTGAAGGCATTTCTTAATGTCCATTGAAGCTGTGTCTGATGTTGCATGTTTGCTTCCCTCAGTATCTTTTGTTTTTCCCCTCTCCTGGATCAGTGTTCTCAGGGTTTTGGGTTGAGGCTTTTTCTTGTTTCTCTCTCTTGTCATGGTTTTGGTTTCTTTCCTACAGGTGTATAGTGAAGGTCTCAGCCC
The DNA here is from genome assembly GCA_004027455.1 of Hydrochoerus hydrochaeris. NCBI lineage: Eukaryota > Metazoa > Chordata > Mammalia > Rodentia > Hydrochaeridae > Hydrochoerus > Hydrochoerus hydrochaeris. The sequence goes on along the minus strand of PVLA01000023.1, from coordinate 5,816 downwards.
CTTTCCTGTTGGTTCTGGTTCTTCTGAAGCACACTGGTGAGGGATTTCTGCCCTCTCTTGTTTGCTCTTGTGACTGAGCTGTAAGCAGGGGTTGCGTATGCTGACCCTTCCCCACCGGGCCAGTCAAACTTCAGGGGCCTTCACCAGGTTAGAATGTGCTAGGCATAAGAAATTTGTTTGGGATGACTCATTGGGTCCCAGCCAGCGGCATGACCCAGTCCAAGCAAATCCCACGAATCTGCTCTGGGGAGGGAACAACCAACTGAAGTCACTGTTGCCCCTAGTTCAGGCTCCTCCTGTCCAACTCCAACATGCCACCCACTTGGTCCCACCCTTCCTGTGGGGAGAGGATTTTATTCCCAGTCCTGACCGTATGGATCAATGAAGGTCCCTTCACTGGCTGTTTGCTCCGTTGGGCTCACCAAGCCCAGACTTCCGTATGGCTTTGGCTCCTGTGAGTGGTGGTGGGAACAAATTTAGGAGGCCGGTGCAAATTCAGGCCAGTGCAAACTTGGTGGATCGCAGCAAAAGCACCATGTCCAGTAATTTTAGCTGTTCCAATTATAGCCCTGAGACTGCATGTTTGACGAGATTTTTTTCATTTCAATTTCTTCCTCTGTCAAGAGGATCCATTTCCCTCTGTCTGGATCTCTCCAGGATGTTTTATTCTGGCATATGATTCTACCAAGAGGCTCTGTGGTTTGTTGCTCACTGATCAGTCATCTTTAGCTCCTCTAGAATCAATATTTTGTATGGAGGCAGCATAGAAAATAGCAGGTTTCTAAAGATTGAGTGGCATTAGAAAAAATAAGGATCTTTGAAGACATAATTAAGAATCACAAACTCAATCAGAAGTAATAACAATTAAATATATTTTGGCAAATATAACACCTTTACTAGATTATATAAGAAGATGAAGATAATGTATGATGGAATAAATTGTCATTCAACATCCCAGAGCCAAAAACTTGAGAAAACAGCCTTTGAATAAAAGTCTCATGTGCACAAATATTCAAGTTCTTTATTTTGAAAGACTTCCCATGTACCATGAAAGTATTTTTAAGTATATAATAACTGTCATTTTTGCTCTCCAATTTTTCATTAGGGACAAATTTAAAAAGCAGTAGAAAGTGGAGCTAAAGTGTCATTTTTTATATAAAGTTCATCAAAGCTAGTATTATATATCACTTTAAAATTTTAGAGAATGATGAGCAAAGAGCAATTGTTGCAAATTTGGGTAGAGCTCAGTGATGTGACAGTAAATGGGTGGTAGGAGCTTAAACATCTTTTACTGTAGTGGAATTTTGACTTCACTTGGCTTCCTCTGGTGCCTACATTCATTAGATTTCAAATATTTTATTTGAATTACTCACTATATATATATTTTTTTTCCTTTCCTTTCATTACCCTCCTTTCTTTCTTCCTTGAGCTAGATTTTGTTATTTGTCCAGAAGAAAAACAATTACCTTATAATCATGTGGAGTATAGGCCATGCTAAAGGCAAGAATTTAAGTGCAAAGCAATGGCTACAAGAAAACCAAGGAGCATAAAACCCCAACAACTGTGCATTCTCTGAATATTAATTTTGGTATTGCTTACACTAGAATCAAAGTCTGATTCAGCTCAATGGCACAGCACCTTCCTGGCAAGCATTAGGTTCTGAGTTCAATCCTGATAACAAAAGAATAAAGAAAGGAAGAAATGAAGAAAGAAAAGAAAAGATAAGAAGAGAAAAGAAAGAGAAGGAAAGAAAGCAAGAAATAATACAGAAAGAAAGAGAGAAGGAAAGAAAGCAAGAAATGAGAAAGAAGAAAGAAAGGAAGAAAGAAAGAAAGAGAGTTTGATTCAGCATGGTTGGTGGGCTACGTTCAGTGGTTGTTCTCAGAAAATAAAATTCCTTTTTTGTCTTAAATATTTTAGTATTGTACATTTTTTGATATAGAAATAGAAAATAAAATGCTAATTGTCAGTATTCTATTATAGTTTATGAGATGTAAAGACTAAAACTTGCAGACACAGAGTTCTGTAAATAACTTATTGTGTTAGAACCACTTGGCACTGCAACACAAAAAGATGCAAAGGATATTATATTTAGCAATTAACTGAGAAATACAATGTAGTGATGCAATAGATTCTTTAATATAATTTCACTAACAGTTCTCTATCATTGAAAAATATAATAACCCCTATGTTTTCAAACAGTGTGGAAAGATTCAAGAACTAGAAATGACAATAAGTGTCATTCATTTGTTTTTCTTATTTTAAAGAGTAAATACCATAAAAACAATGATTCAAAATTTCAAAACAAGGCAGCAGAACAGTAACAATGGTTTCTATATTGCATATTGTTATCTTCAAAATAGGTGTTCAGATTACAAGATATCGGCATGAAAATTGATCAAAACATATAGGCACAAACTTTTTTTTTCAAAGAACTAATAGAAATTAGTAGTACAATTATCATAACTGTCATGTGTCTATATCTATATCTATGTATTTTTTCCTAAACCCTTTCCTTCTTTTCTTCTTTCCTCTACCAGGTTTCTCTTTCTTTTGAACAGTTTCTACCCATTTCACAATACCTATTGTACATTTTGAATCTTATTACTCTTTAAGTTTTTTACCCTAGGGACACAATAGATGTTTACAAGTGAGTTTATTTCACTTATTAGCATAGTCTCAAATTACATCCATTTACTTATAAGTCTCACACTTTTCCATTTTTATACCTGAGTAGTATTCCATTGTACAAATATGCCACATCATCATTTTGTCCATACCTTGGTTGATGGGCATTTAGATTTTTTCCAAGGCTTAGCTATTACAAATTGGGCTGCTATAAATATGGTGCACATATATTGCTTTGTTATGATGTTTTTAATTCTTCTGGGAAGATATAAAGATATCAGGAAGAGAAATATCTGTGTCAAATGGGGTCTCTAATCCTAGGATTTTTTGAGGAATGTACACACTGATTTCCCCAGTGGTTGTACCATTGCACACTCCCACCAACAGTGGAAAGTGTTCCTTTTCCTCATATTTTTTTGAATTTTTTTTGTTGGTTGATGTTTTGATGATAGTCATTCTTTCTTTGGTGAGATGGAATCTTAGTGTTGTTTTAGTTGCATTTCTTGAATGACTAATGATGCTGAACATTTTTTGATGTATTTATTTGCTGTTTGTTTTTCTTCATCTCAGAAACCAGTACCATGTTTATTTAATCACAGTAACTTTGTAGTATAATTCTTTTGAATGTTGACTTTGTTTCCAGCTACTGAGGTTGATAATTAAATATAGAAGTATTTTGATGGTATTTTTGGAGTCTTCTGTATAGACTATCATGTCATATGTGAATAATGATAGTTTAACTTTTCTTCTATCCGCATTTATTTTATTTCTCTCTCTTGTCTAATTGTTAATGTTTCCAGAAGTATATTGAATAGGAATAGCAATAATGACTATCCTTGTCTTATTCCTGATTCTAGATTGAAAATTTTTAGTTTTGTCCATTTAGTGTGATGTTGGCTTTTGGTTTGTGGCAAATGACTTTTATCATATTAAGGTAAAAAGAATCTCTTCTGATTATCTGTAGGTTTTTATAATGCATGAGTGTTTGAATTTATAAAAAAAAATTTCTGCATCTACTGAGATAATCATGTGATTTTTGTCGTTAGCTGTGTTGTTATGAGGTATTATATTTATTGATATGCCTATGTTGTACTATCCCTTCATTCTTGTTCAGTTGTAGATGTTGTTTAATTTCTTCTTTAATTTTACCTGTGACACATTGGTTGTTTAGGAGGGAGTTATTAATTTCCATATGTTTATAGAGGCTTTATGTTTTCTTTTGCCTTTGATTTCCAATTTCATTGCATTATGATCAGAAACTATGCATTGGATAATTTCAGTTCCTATACATTTACTTAAGTATGTTCTCTGGGCTAGGATATGGTCTATTTAAGAGAATGTCTCATGATCAACTGAGAAGAATGTGTATTCTAATAATACTGGGTGAAACACTAAAACTCTACTAAGAGCATTTGTTCACAGATTTGGTTCAGTTTTGATATCTCTTTAATGATTTTTTGTCTAGTTGCTCTACCTCTTTGTGACAAGGGGGTATTAAGGTCTCCCATTACAACTGTATCATTGCTTATTTTATTTTTCATGTCTATTTATTATTATCTTATACAGTTGAGTGCTCTCTTATTTGGTGCACACATGTTTATGATCGTTATCACTTCCTCTTGAAGTTTTCCCCTAACAAATATGTAGTGACCTTCTGTATCTCTTTTGATCATTCTTGATTTGAATTTCACATTTTGTGCAAACATAATAGCTTGCCTCTGCTTTTTTTTTTCTGACTTCCTATTGCAGATTGTTGTTTTCCTTCTTTTACAATTCAGTATATGTATTACTATTTGATTTAAGTGTGTTTTTGTACATGACTTCTTGTTGGATCTTGTTTCTTGATCCATTTTGCCAGTCCTATAATTTTGATTGGTGAATTGAGATCATAGGCATTGATGGTTATAACTAGTTTATCTTTGCCATGGTATTTTCCTGCTGTTGGTTCCCTGCTTTTCCCCTCTGTGTAGCTGCTTGCCTTCCCTTGGTTTTTTTTTTTTTTCTTCTGTGTTGTGGTTCTTGGAATTGTGGTTGCTTTTATCTTTATTTACAATATTTTCCAGTACTGTCTGTAAGATTGATTTGGTGGTAATGAATTTCTTCAGTTGTTCTTTTTTATGGGAGGCTCTTATTTCTCCATTAATTTTGAAAGTCAGTTTTATAGGTACATCAATCTGGGATGGAATTTGTTTTGTTTCCATACCTTTTTTTTCTTTTATTCCAAGTTTTTCTTTACTTCAGGGTTTGTGTTGATAAGTCTTCCATGATTCTGATGGTCTTTTTTTTTTATAAGTGATCAGTTTATTTTCTCTAATAGCTTTTAATTTTCTGTTCTTGTGCTGAATTTCTGGACTGTATTATTGTCATGGTATAGTTTTATTTTGACCATGGTTGTTTGGAATTCTATATTCTTCATTTATTTGTTGGTTAAGTTCTTTATCCACACTTGGGAAGTTTTCTGTTATTATTTCTATGAAAAAATTTTTTTTCTTTTTGTTTTAAACAGCACTTGTGCAGTCTCCAGCTTTCTCTTTGATCCCAATCAATCTTGTGCTATTCTTCTTTGCTTTATCATGTAAGGTTGGATTGAGTTCTCATGGTCTCTTGTTATTTTTAATATAAATTATTTTAAGATCACTAGATGGGGTTGGGTGTTTAGCTAAGCAGCGTAAGTGCCTGCTTGGCAAAAGTGAGGTCATGAGTTCCATCCCTGGGGGGGAAAAAATCACTAGCTGTAATACGGTCCTGAAGTCCAGATGTTTCTACCTTCTCCTCTACTCAACCTGTTCCATATATTTTCAATGGATCTTTCATCTCTTTAGTTTGGGATCTGTTTCGTGGGTTCCATTCCATTTCTTTCCTGTGTTGAGCACTTTTGTTTCCATTATTTTTTAAAACTCATCTCTTCTTTATTCTTTGTCTTCTCTGATATCTTTGACTTTAACCATCATTTCTTTTTATACCCAAGAGATTATTTTTTCTGTAGCTGTTGTAGACATGAGTTATACAAAGAACAATTAGAATAAGGACATGGAGTTTACAATATTATTTTTATTATGCCACCCAAACTTAACACAAGAAAATGCAGGAAATCTATCCACATCACTAAAGACATAGAATATTCAGCCAAGGGCCTGAATCCCACAGCAATGTCCCACATGTGTCCAGATAAAGAGCCAGTGCTCACA